>JANSVA010000001.1:25626057-25645320 GCA_025504915.1 Erythroxylum reticulatum
AATAACAAAATCGTAAACTCCCCCTGAAATAAACAATCATGGTAGAAAATGTCAAAAAATCAAAGTCAAGGTCAATATAAAGTCAACATTCAACTGTCACCAACAAAACCAACAAAGTTGTATATACTAGCTCAAAAAGCTCTATGCAAGTTAATGTCTCTCCCTTGGGAAAAATCAATGCCAAAAGAAACTAGTGATCACAGGATGAAGCAGAACAACGAACTTATTGTTTGAGCTGTTGAAGAGTAGTCATACCTGCGTTAAAAATGCCTTTAATGTGATCAATCTTAGAAAATAAAAAGGCATAAGTAGCAGTAGTAGGCGTTGTAGGCTATGCAAAGGAATCATATAAGGAGTACAACAAATCAACCACCCGAGCTTACTTGTTGACATATACCTTGAGCATGCAAAAGCTGAGTAATTAAACATGGAAATCCCAATAATGTTTATTGTTTACTAACAAGCACACATAGCCTCAATAATCAATCTCCCCAGATTTATTTTAACCTTAATGTTTTTGTTTTGTAGAATAACACATTTTTTAGGAACATAAGATGTAAAAAAAACAAACACATCTTAACCAACACTTCAGATTGTCGATGTAGCTTTCAACAATTTCAGTGGAACACTACCACATAACTGCTTACATACTTGGAAGGCAATGAAAGGAAATGTGAATGACACTCATGACCCTCAGTTTTAAGCCTTTTTTGCTAAATCAACTGTTTATCAAGATTCAGTAATAGTTACCAGCAAAGGCCTTTAGATGGACTTGGCAAAGATCCTAACTATTTTCATATCCATAGACTTCTCAAGTAACTACTTTGAAGGGCCAATTCTAAAATTCATAGGATCATTCGAAGGCCTTTATCTCCTAAACTTTTCATATAATGCTTTAAATGGATCAATTTTGTCCTCCTTGGATAACTTGTCACAGCTAGAATCGTTGTACTTGTCCTTTAATATACCAACAAGAACTATTCCTCAACAACTCACAGGTTTAAATTTTTTTTGTTCTTGAACCTCTTTTACAATAAACTTAGTTGGAATGATCCAATAATCACTTAACTCTAGTCATTTTTGCCAACTTCTTTTGAAGGTAATGCTGATTTATGCGAACTTTCTTTGTTAGAAAATTGCTAACAATTAGATGTATCAAGACTTGCATATCATATCTACAAAAAAAAAAAGATTTCAATTGGAAATTTATACCCACTGGAGTTAGTTTTAGGCTAGGATGCAGACTAGTCCTTATACTTCTCATGTTATGTAAGTCAATAAACAAATAGTATGATGATCACACAAATAAAATTCTTTTGGTGATTTTCCCATGCTAGGATTGGTTTACCATATAAGAAATGACTGGAGGATTAAGCTTAAGGATGATTTTGAAGAAGACACCACAGAGTTTTCCGAAGTTGAGTATGGTGAAGAGGTTGAATTGTAAAGGAGGTATTATTTGTTATATTCAAAGCTTGACATCACAATAAAACAAGCAATTCATGACCATAAAAATGCATTAAAAGAATCAGGATCAAACTTAAACAATGCCCCCCTTAAACACCAACTTAGCAATAAAATGTTGTGGCTATAAAGCAACATTTAACAAGTGCCTCTCATTTAATAAAGTATTCAAATTAAATTGTTTATATTAAATAAGTTTGATGGGATGATTAAGAGCATACCTGGTAAAAGCGAGAGTGTCCCATCATTGTTGGGTTATTGAGGAGTAAAATTTATGGGACAAAGCTTAGTCCATTGAGAAGCGAGCACGACACTAATGGTGAGGCATCTAGACTAACTTCTAAGCCATTGATTTCACCTATCCTTTGGATTTTTTATACTTACTTCAATAAGCTTCAAAGTTGTAAAGCACAGAGTCCTAGTGCCCATAAAGAAGTTCAAGCTTCATAGAGTCTTGGTTTTGTAAAAATGGGGGCCAATTGCTTCTCAATTGTAACATAGGAAAGAACTGCAACTTTAGTCTCCACTAGCTCTCGAATGAAATGATACTTCAAATCAATGGCTTTTTATTGAATATTTAACTAGATTTTTGGAGATGTATATGGTGCTCTTATTATCACATATGGCAATTAAAACATCTTGAGCAACTCTATAATCTTCCAACATGTAACAAGTATCCACCAATCAACCTCTGCTTACTATATAATCGCCTTATGGGTTTAACACCTTGCATACATCACTGGTGAATTTGACGAATAGCCCATCATCACAAATCTGACTAATACTCACAAAGTAACTTTTTAAACCATCCACATAAAGCACATTTTAGAAATGAGGCAATTCATCCATGCAAAGAGTTCCTCTACCAATCACCATTGCTTTATTTCCATCACCGAATGTAACATGACCATCCATACAACTTTGATAATTCATCAAATGGTTTCTTTCACCTATCATATGCCTTTAATAATTGCTATCAAAGTACCATCCATTGTGAGAAGTGTCGCATATGGATTTAAGAGCCATAAGTGCTTGTGGTTGATTCTTTTTAACCCAAATATGCTTTGGTAGTCTTTATTGTCGAATACTTTTCCAAAAATGCATGGAAATTTTGTTTTGAGCGTTATAAAATTACATTTGTAGCAACTTGTAGAAATTTGGCCTTAAGTGACCTTTTACATAAAAAAGGGACATGTAGGCACAAAATTTCTGGTTGTTTTTGAAATTTCTCCTTGCTTAATTGATCTTGCTTCTTTAACAAATATAACTTCACCATTTTGCTTATTATTCACCTAAGAGTATTCGCCTTTATATCCAACACCTTGAAAATCCCTTTTGTTTTTACCAATTTCTAACAATTCATCTAGCTTCTCGATACCGCCATTCAACATTCTTATTCCTTTCTCTGTATTGATCAACTTTCATTTGGTTTCATTAAGTTCATGTTTTGTTGACAATAACTTCATCTCCAAACCTTGAATAATCACTTTTATAGTAGAATTCTCCCTCTTTAACTTCTTATTTTGTTTACACTTCTTCACCTATTTGCTATACATTAGTTCATAGGCCTTGCAAATATCTTCCTTTTTGAATTCTGAGTCACTATCATCACAATCACTATTAGAATTAGAGTTTAATAATGAAACATCCGTATCTTCATCAACTTCTTTACTAGTTGCTACTAAGCAATCAACTGGACTTTCTTTATATAAAGCAACCAATGCAATATGATGATTTATAATTTCTTCTTCACTACCATACTCACTTTTAGATTTGTCTTCACTTTAAATGCTGGAGTGAGACTTACCTTTTCTTCTTTTAAGAGTGTTAACACATTCTGCTTCCAAATGCCCTAAACTTTGACACTCATAACACTACAAGAAAATGGGTGTTTAGTGACAGAAATTAATGATAGAATGTGAAGATTTTCTATCAAAAAACAAAATTGCCAATGAAAATTACCGATCACATGACCGCATGAGTCATTAAAGAAATAGTCGTCAGTAATCTTTAGCGATGGAAGAGAAATATTCCATCAATAATTCATTAATGAACAATTTTTCTTCCAACGCTAAATATAGCGACAAAATTTTTAAGTCCATTAGCAAATTTACTGATGAAATATTTCTATTCCATTAACAAATATTATCGACGAACAAAGTATTGAAATTTTGTAGGAACATTTAGTGACGTTAAATTGTGTCCCGTCGGTAAATTTAGCGACATTAAGTTATTTCCCATTAGTAAATTTAATGACAGTCAAGTTGTTGAAGTTTTGTTAGAAAATTTAGTAAGGGTAAGTTTTTTTATTGGTAAATTATTAGCGACAAAATGTTGTTATTTCGTTCATCAGTAAATGCACTGATATTGTTTTTTTTCATTTTTCATAAATTTAAGTTGTAAATTTAAATTGGATTGTTAAGCTTGTGATTGATACTAAATTTTTACAGTTCTGGTGATAATATATTGAATTTTTTCTATATTTAATTTATCTAAATAGTAAGTTGAATGATAATATAAAGTAAAAATTATCTTAATTTATAATAAAAATTATTATCTACAACAATAAATATGTAATTCACATAGAATGACTTGAGAGTAGTAAAAATAAGCTATGTAGTTAGTGAAGGCGGATGGCCTGACTGTTGCGATAAGGTGCTGGCCCTCCCCTTCAACTCGTCCACCTCATTACGGAGCTGGGCTATGTACTCCATCAACTATTGCAGCTGAGTTGCCAGAATCTGTATTATGCTCTCAAGCTAAACGAATCTTATAGTAGACATTGACTACCTACTAGATACAACTGTATTGGATGTGGAGGATTGCGAATAGCATGTGTTCACAAATGAACCTAAGTCGAAGATCCTTATGTGATGATCCCTACCACCTACTACATCAAGATATGCCTGACTCTCATCAACAGTTTCAGAGTGCTGAGATTGTCATTGAATGCTTTTTTGTATTTGGTCCTATTAAGAAGCAACGTTTATGTTAATAAGTGATAATTATTAAGAATTAATATTAAACCATAAACTTGACATATATTAAGTTCTTTACACCTGGTGTTGACGAAGGTCACACCATCATGCTTTTTAGTGTGAGTGTGCAAAAAAAGTTGATGGGGGTGTAGGCTTCATACCCATAGACTTTTTCTGCATTAGAATAAAATTTCATAAGTGAATTATAATTTTCAAAATTTTCAATAGACTTTCCTCTATTTTTATGATATTTTCCATCTGTTGAACAAAGAAAGTAACTCAACAATGCAACCATATATGGCACCAGACATTTATAAAATTATCATTCTTCATAATATATATATTTTCATTCCAAAATTCACTCATCAAAATAAGTTGAAATACATCAAAGTAAAAAAATCATAATATAAATGTAAAGTGTCGATATTTAGAAGTTTCTCTGTATGCTCTTAGTGGGTAAAAGAACCTCCAGTGTTTATAGGAAGACTCTCTCCCTCTAGTTCTCCACATCAATTGGTAGAATTGCTCTCTAAAATGGACATTGCCTCGGGTGATGTCCAATATTGTTGCTAATGATTTCATATTTCTTTAGATATATATGGAGGTCCCACAACAGTCTTGTGTACAAGCTCGCCTCTCCCATAATGTGTACAAGCTCGCCTCTCCCATACTTTATAAATTACCACATCAAATTTGGAATTCCAAACAAATTCTTTTTGAGAAAAAAGAAAAACATAATATAAGTACTTATAACCTGCAATATTTATCTAATTAATTTTATATATTTTTTGTACCTCAAACTCTCAATAATAAAATCCTTTGTCATCTGATAGATATTCTTCCATATATAACCCTCAAGATCAATCTGCTCCTTAAACTAGGATGTCATGTTTCTTGAGCATGCTCCAAATGGAACCAACCTAATATATAAACAATTTTAGATCATTTTCAAATTAAAACCTATAACTTTAGTATAAACCTATAGTGTTATCATGCATGTATTTTCACTCACAAATTCTTGACTATTGTGATGTATGTTCTTTCATCTACTTCCTTAGCTCTAGGTTAGAGGTCGACTTCTTCATCCGCAATGTTTACTCCTGATATCTCTACCGATATAGGGGTGGTAGATGGTGTAGCAGCAGGTACAAAAGGTGATGAATCACTTGGGTGTGTAGTAGCTGGAGGTACAAGACCTAATTCTGTCTTAGCTACAACATGTGATGCTTCACCTAGAAAGTAACTGGCTCCAGATCGTGGTAACCTTAACCTTGGCCACATCATATCCTATTTTCTCTTTGGTGGCATATTTTTAACCTAAAATTCACATTTTATTGAATATTCCAATAATAGAACAATATAAATTGAATATATAGCAATATATTGTTATTGCAATAATAGATTTATTCATATAATTTTCTATCACAAACACAAATTAATCACTATCATAATCATTTATTGTAAATCAAAATCATCATCATCTTTTTTTTGAAGAATTATAATCAAACTCAAGCTCCTTTTTAGATTTCTCTCCCTCCTCATCTTCTCCATTCAAAATTTTAACATATTCATTATTTGGATCGTTTAAAAGTTCATTATCGTCATACGTAACACATGCATTTATTTCATAAACATCTTTTTGGAACACTTCACTTTCAATTCTCTTATTTTATCCTTTTCCATGTAATTGAACAACACCTCTAGGTTTTAGTTTACAAAAGGCCAACCAATCTAACTTATATTTTATCCTTTTCCATGTAATTCAAAAAACACCTCTAGGTTTTACTTTACAAACAGCCAACCAAGCTAACTTATATGATCGTAAGCTGTAAAAGGGACATAATACACCTAAATCTCTTGCATCGCCAACATAAAAAAGTTTAAATTTTCTAAATCTTCTTCGTTGGTTAATTTCAACTAGATTGTTTGGTTGTGCACTTTTGTACCAACATTAGGAGTTGGATCAAACCAGACATACTTAAATATCACCTTTTGCTTTATTGACAATATAGGGCACTCAATTTCAAGTATCTCAATAATTTTACCATAGTAATCTATCAATTCTCCCTGTACGCAAACCCCACTATTTACTGTTGCCATACTATGACCATGGTATTCTGCATGAAATTTGTATCCATAACAAAATGCATTAGTTATGATTTAATAGTTCGCAAATGTCCTTTTGCAAGACCACATATGAACTTGTTCTTTATTGGATTTTCTGAAGCCTAAAAATATTATCATATTAAATAATATAATGTCATTTGAACACTTTAATTTGATAATTCAACCATTTCAATAATTGTAAATGAAAACTTACATATTTCTCGAACCATCAAGGAATGTGTCTTTTAACTTCTTTATTGATATCATCCTGTATTTTTTCAGGCATTATCTCGTGTAACCATTCCTTTTATAATCTAAAGGCATTATTATGTATTTTAGTTTTGAACAACACTAACTTAGAAAATCTAAACAATCAATTTGAAAATCAACTTTAATTTATTGCATGAAACATTTAACTTTTTAACAGTTCAATAAAATGTAACCATGGGTAGCCTCTATTTCTTCCTCTGTTAACATTTTTCTTGTTGACCGTGCATATGTTCGTCCAGGAAATGTGAAAATGGATAAGCTACTATCAACATCACTTGTTCCTCCCCCATCATCATTACGAGGAACTTTTCTTTCTTTTGTATGCACATGTGGCTCAAAATAATATGACCAAAATATACTTACTTCCTCTACTAAATAAGCATTACATATCAAACCTTCAACTTTACCCTTGTTTTTGACATTTTCTTCAAGTAATGCAAATACCTACATTACAAATAACTATTGATAAACAATTTTGTGATTAAAACATGCTATAACTCTAATTTACATATTTACTTTAATTACCTCTTAAATGGATACATCCATCGATATATAACTAGACCAGTAAGTTTAGCCTCATGCGATAAATGCACCGGTAGATGCTCCATATAATCAAAGAAGCTTGGAGATTAATGGAATTTTCCTTTCTAGCTTTTCCATTTCAACCAACTGTATTTCAAGTGATGTTAAGCTTTTGAAAAACAAACTTAATTCTATTTGATAGCAACTCCGAATTTCAATTGGAATTAGCCTTTGCATAAACACATGAGCATCATGACTTTTTATCTGAAGTAATTTGTACTTCCTCATGACCACACACCTTGCCAAATTTAAAACATATCCGTTAGGAAATTTTAGACTTTTCAACCATTCACATAAAATTTTCTTTTGTTTTTTTACCAAAATATAGCACGTTTTTTGATATTTACTGGTGAGAAGATCTTTATCTAACTCATTACTTCTATAAAAAGCTTCAAATCAGCTTGTGATTTTACATTATCCTTTATCCTCCCTTCAAATATTCATTATGGTATTGAACAAATTGTCAAAAATATTTTTTTCCAATATGCATATATCTAGATTATGACATATCAAATTAGTTTTCTAATATGGCAAATCCCAAAAGATGCTTCATTTTCTCCAAACAAAGTTTTTACTAATGCTTGTATTAACTTCATCAGCTCTGTAACTTTCAACAACCCTAATTCTTTAATCTTTTACAATATCTCTTCACCAACTTTGTAAGGGGGAAGAGATGTTTGTACCATCCTATTCTTATTGAACTTTTGTTTATTGCATCTAAATGGATGATTTAGAGGAACAAATTTCTGGTGGTTGTCAAACCAAGATGTTTTGGCCCTATTTAGAAGATAAAATGCATCAGAATCATTGTCACAATAAGGACAAGCCAATTTCCCTACTATATTCCATCCAGACAACATAGCATATGCTAGAAATTACTAATAGTCCACATCAAAGTTGATCTTAACATAAAACTTTGTTTAAGAGATATATCATATGTCTCCATACCATATTCCTAAAGATGATGCAATTCAGATACTAACGGTTATAAGAATACATCAATTTTATGATTTCTATACCCTGTCACAATCACTGTAAAGAACATATGTGCCTCATTTATACACATCCATTGAGGCAAATTATAAGGAGTAATTATGATTGTCTATGATGAATATTGTTGGTTGGATTGACTAAAAGGTTGGAATCCATCCATCGACAATCCAACCTAACATTTCGACTTTCAACTGCAAACTTATAATAGGTGTTATTGAAATGTTTCCATACCAGTGCATCCGATGGATGGCTTATTATTCCATCTTTTTGATCATGTTCATTATGTCATCTCATGTAAGATGCAGTAACATCAGAGACATATAGTCTTTGAAGTCTCAAAGTTAGCAAAAAATAATACTTTCGCTTCCAAGGTACTAATTTCTATTTCGTAGTATACTTTTTAGGTTTGAACATAGATTGACCACAAAATTTGCACTCTTGTAATTCCACATTATCTGCTCAAACAACATACATCCCAAATTGCAACAATCAATTTTTTTAACTGACAAACCAAGATTCCTAATAAATTTCTTCTTATTGTAAAAATTATCAACCATTGTACGATCAAGAGGCAATGGTTTATTACACAAACTAAAAATTTTATCAAAACTTCAATAATAGATATGCCATTTAGACTTTATGTTAAATAGTCAAGCAATTAAAGAAAATTGAGCCATCATCTTACAATTTGACCATAATTCTTAGTCAACTGATTGTAGTAAGTCAAAAAACTATTTTGCATGTGGGTTTGGTTCTTCTTGAAGATTTTCTATATTTTCCTTAAAGGTATAACCAGTTGCATTATAACCCTTAAAGGTATAACCCTTATTATTTGTTTTAAATCCGATCCCCCTTCAAACTCATCCATATTTATTGACGAGTTTACTTTATTACCTCTTGAGGTGCTACAAATCAATGGCTCCCCATGTCATGTCCACTCAAAATAATTTTGAACAAACCCTTTTCTTAACAAATAGAGATTCACTTCATTAATAAGAAGAAACCGAATATGTTTGCACTTTTTACATGGATATCTGATCTTTGGATCATCCATATATGTAGGTTGAGAACATGCATAGTGAATAAAAGCCTCAACTCCCTCAACAAACTCATGATTAATGAAACCATCAGGTATTAATCATCTATACATCCAATATCTATCAACATTACTCATTTTCGCAAAATTGTTATTTAAAAAATTAAGAATTAATCACATTGAAGTTCAAGCAATCATGTTTGAATTAATTACCTATAGGTTGATTTCTAAAGTTTGATTTTGAATAAGCATTATAGTATTTAATTATGGTATAAACTTGCTACTTCTTTAATTTTTTTATTCAAGTTCGTACACGAAGTTTGAATTAAAAGAAACACTATAGTACGTAGCATTGTTACACTATATGAATTGAGAAAGCAAGTTCTCGCTGTAACTCCTAGGATCATAGTTTTTGTCACCGATAAGCCTTGTAGGAACTGCATCATAGGTTTCTAGTCTACATACCATCCTAGGAGTTTATTATGCCCTAAATCATTGTGAATTTTCTATAACTATACAACTTACTACTTCTTTAATTTTTTAATTCAAGTTCATACACCAAGTTCGAATTAAAAGAAACATTAAGGTATGTGGCATTGCTACATCATATGCATCGTGAAAGCAAGTTCTTGTTGTGACTCCTAGGCTCATGGAATTTTCACCGATAAGCCTCATAGGAGCTGCATCTCAGGTTTCTAGCCTATATACCATCCTAGGGGTTTATTATGCCTAAACTCATTTTAAATTTTCCGTAACTATAAAACTTACTACTTTTTTAGTTTTTTAATTGAAGTTCGTACAATAAGTTTAAATAAAAGAAACATTAAAGTATGTGGCATTGTTACAGCATATGAATCGAGAAAGCATGTTTTCACTATAACTACTAGGTTGACGAAAATTTTCATTGATAAGTTTTATAGGAGTTGCATCACAAGATTCTAGCCTATATATTGTCCTAGGGGTTTATTATGTATTAGATCATCCATAAGATCTCAAAATCATTCCATATACAGTAAATACTTATGTAATCATACATTTACTCATCAATGATTCAAACAAAACCCAAACATAAACAGTTAGACTATTAAAGAAGAATATAAAAACTCATTAGTGATTATAAGAATATTTTATTAAACAACACAAAATCAAGACCTCCTTTGCATTCACACAAAACCTAAACAGAAAAACTGATATTGTTAAAGCAACACATATGGTAGACAGTAGTTAGACGACTTACTTGGATGGACGGACAACTATAGACTAAAATTAAGAAGGAAGAGTGACACTCTTCAACACAAAATATGGTTTGCAAAAAAGAATATTTTGTATTTAATATAATACAATTTTTCAATAGTTTAGTGTTTATATCTATTGTATACAATGTCAAAATTCACTATAAGCATTAACACTTGACACTCCTATAATAAATTATAGGTATAATGTCAACAAAATCATGTGATATATACCAATACAAGTAGACACTTCCAACATGTGATATAAACATCAAAAAGAGATAAACATAATGATTTTGTTACTTTTTCTGTTGCTTTAGGAATTCTCTTACATAAGTGATAGGATAAATGGATCACAAAACTTTATCATTTTATTCCATACTAAAATAAACCAAAACTTGCCTTAAGAAAAATGCTTATAATCTCTAACCAATATTTTGTTATGTTAGGCATAATGTCATGGAATTTATATTATGACATGTAGTTCAAGAAGTATGCTTCATTAGTGCTCTAAACAAGTTCTTCATTGTACCATTTTCCTTATGATTAGACTCAACTATCATAACCTCCCTTACTTCTATTGAAATGCAATAACACCACCAATGCTTATTCTAAATGAGAGGATTAAAAACAATGAAGAAAAAGATATTAAGCTCCAATTCATTAACTAAATTGTTATTTCATACATCACTACTAATATAAATAAATAAAATACAATTACAAATCTAGTCTTGAATGCATCAATGGCAATAACCAAATCATTGCCAATATGTGTTGCATATATGAAAACAATATGCAAAAAATTAATAGATGGTAAGGATGAGGATCTGTCCACATTTTTCTTCAGTATTTAGTTTACATTTGTGTAACAAGATTACATCAATTTCAATGCTTTAATGGATAGAATAATGTATTAGTTTCAATATAGGAATTAAGGCAATTCCATTATATAATTTCATAAATTGGACTAATTTAATATTATTCCATTAAATCAAGGAAAGAAAGAGATGTTTTATATTTAGTTTTGATTGCTGAGTGAGGGGTGATGATGAAGTTAGATTGGTAGGACGTGTATTCAAGTGATATAAGTCTTACATTCTTCTATCCAAACTAATTACATTCCAAGTTTTTAGGTTTTATGTCTAGTGAAAGTTTTATTATAATCAGAAAAATAATGAGATCCTTTTATCAATTTGCTAACATATAACATATTTTGAAAATGTTAGTAAAGTTAAGATCTTAAAAATAAATTAAAAATAGAAAAAAGTAGAGAAAAGAAAAAGGAAAAGTGAGTTTTTATGCCAAAAAAAAGGTATGGGAGTTGCTTATCTACCATATGTTTTCTTTATAATAAAGATGGATAACAAAAACTGTGCATTGATTGCAGGTTTATACTCAATATAATATTAAAGTATCACCATCCCATTCTTAAGTTAGATAATATGCTAGATGAGTTTTATAGGTCTAATATCTTTTTGAAAATTGATTCAAATTCTAAATACTATCAAATTAGGCTGAGGGAAGGTGTTGAGTGTTAAACTACATTCAAAATTTAAAAAGACTTTATGAATGGTTAGTAATGCTATTTGAAATCACAAATACACCAAGCACTTCTATAAGATTAATTAATCATATTTCGTGTGCATTCACTAGAAGTTTGTTATTTTATATTTTGATGACATTTTTATGTATAGTAGGGATTTTGATGAACATATGTGTCATTTATAACAATCAAACTCAAATAACACAAACTCAAACACGCATTCCTCAAACTGACATTCATATATAAGTGTTTAATTGAAGACTTGAACTAATCAAAATGTCTTGTCAACAATTATGAATTTCACTCATACAAGCAAAAGCACTAGGGACATTTAACCATTTGATAAAAACTTCAAGAATAGTTTGTTTTTATAATGTCATATTGATCATATGGATTCTAAGTAATATAATTCATAACCTGTGATGCCCTAACCAATCATTCTAAATACATACAAAGATCATCTTCCAACCTTATCCAAAACCATATATATATAGATATATATAATAATAAAGAAATAAGATAAGATTGAAGCACTCATAAGTAGTTAAATAGTATTAACTTAATAATAGAGAAATAATAATCATTAGAGTATCTCACCTAAGGTAGAATTGTTATTATCTTAATATTGCTACGAGTCATGAAACACTTCAACTCCCTACATTAAAAAGAGAGAGAGAGAGGTTAGACATATAAATAGGAAGGTGTAAATTCATGAAACAGAGAAAGCAATTATGCACCTATAATAAAGATAAAAGGTAAATAGTAAAGTAAAATAAAAGCCTTACAAAATACATTTTTTAACTTTTTCTCTAGTTGACCTAACTTTATAAAAACCTTATCTAATGTTAAGCAAGAACCAAAAGTAATGGAGCAACATAAAATAAAGAAAGAATGATAAGTATATTTTTTTGTATTTCTTATCATAATCTCGATTTTATTAAGAATATACCCAATAAATACAATTTTCACTCTATCTCAAGTTTTTTTCTCTTCAAATTTCACTTGCCCGTCATAATCAACTATTCAGATAACGCAAATATTAATTATGAAATAGTAGGTATTTAAATGGGAAATAGTTGGGTATTTGATACTTGATAAAAGATAATGTGATAAGTCAATAGAAAATGTTGGGTATTTGAGACTAGAAAGGATAAGAAAGCTAAAATGTAAGAGAAAACTTCAATTAAACACTAAAATGGATAGACATATCACATCAATCTCAAAAAATAAAATAAAAATGGAAGAGGCAATGAGTTAATATATACTAGAGGAAAAAGATAATTCATCAAATAGTTTAAACTAAAATAGGTGGCTTAGTGGAAGTGGTAACTTTTGATCTACATAATGATTGTTTAATCTAAAAAATGGTTATACTAGTCAATTTATCATTATATCTAAGTGAATAAAAAGAATATTATTATTACATATGAAGAGTACCATTATAACTTATAAAGAATACCCTCTATTCAAAGTACACCATAATTCAATGTAAAAAATATCATCATGCCATACAAATAAGTATCATCTTTACTTTAATATGTCAATACCACAATTGAGTGCAAACAATACCACAATAATATACAAAGAATATCATGAATTTATACAAACTATATTATGAGTCTATATAAAAAAAACCATTTCACTATATAAATAAGTATCACCTTTCCTACAATATATTAATACCAGAATTGAGTACAAAGAATACCATCATAACTATAAAGAATACTATGACTTTATAGAAAGTATACTACAAATCTATACAAGAAATATCATCACAATATATAAATGAATACTATATTTACTTTAATTTTTCAATACTATAACTAGGTATAAAGAACACTATAACAACATATAAAGACACGTTGACTCCATACATTCTA
Organism: Erythroxylum reticulatum; assembly: GCA_025504915.1. NCBI lineage: Eukaryota > Viridiplantae > Streptophyta > Magnoliopsida > Malpighiales > Erythroxylaceae > Erythroxylum > Erythroxylum reticulatum. The sequence goes on from JANSVA010000001.1 coordinate 25,640,142, forward strand.
AACCATAATTATATATAAAAATATCACCGCATTATACAAATGAGTATCACTATTACTTGAATGTGTCAATAACATAATAGAGTACAAAGAATATCATAACAACATATAAATAATACCACGACACAATACAAACTATCCACTAATTCCATATAAAAGATATCATTACACTATAAATAAGTATCAACTTTACTTTAATATGTTTATACCGTAATTAAGTATAATTAGTATCAACATAATTTCTAGAGAATAACATGACAACACAAATTATATCATTAATTTATATAAAAGTACCATCACATTATACCAATAAATGCTATCTTTACTTTAATATGTCAATACCACAACTAAGTATAATACCATCATAATATATATATATATATATCATAACTCTGTACAACAAATGTCATCACACTATAATCATAGTACAATTTTAGTATAATTTTGAAATACTATTTTTTAATTCACACAAATATTCTTTAAATGATCCTAAGTAGATTAACTTCTATGTTATTTTTTAATTCCATTTATTACATATTCATTTTTTAGTTATGCAAAAATATCATGTATTAATTCATTATAAAAAATGGTTAATCTTTTTTTAAATGTTGTATATGTTTTTTAACATTTAACCCTAAAGTAATCACAATGGAGTAAATGCACTAAATTTCAAAGTAAAAGATTTCCCTGATGAATTTCAAAGTGCAAAAGATTACAAGATCATCAACATTATCTCACAAAACTAAATACAAATTTAAGCATCTCAAGTGGTGGGATGATTCTATCAAAGAAAACAATCAAATAGTTATCTTTGTTTTCTCAAAATCAAGAAAATTGTAACCCCTTTAGGGAGAAAAAAAAAGAAAACTTAGAAATGAAATCTGGCTCCTTACGTTCAGGCAAGTTATAATAATATTTGGTCTTTTGGTTTTCTAGGTACTATAAATCATAATAAAGAGTCATTCATAGCACAACAAAACTAAAATGTTGTAGAGAAGAGCTATAAACCATGCTTAGCTGTCGCTGTCTCTGAAGCAGATGCTACACCCTTTAAGGCCCTGAAATATATGTAAAGGAGGAGGGGGGACAGAGAGACGGAGGAGGAGGCTTTTGGTAGCAACAGAGACAAGGACAGTGGGATGACGAGGATGATAGGGCTTCGATAGGGATAGAGAGGAGGATAGTGGGATGATGATAACAGAGAGAAAAGGCAAATGTGATGGAGGAGGGGAAGGGGGCTTCGGTATCTTTTAGGTTAAAAGAAAATTGATGTTGTTGGTGTTAAACCAAATGATGTCGTTTTCATTTTATTAAAAACATTGAAGCTGAAGCAAACGATGTTGCTTATCTTTCAAATTTACTAACGGAATACATTTCTACTGATAAATCGCAACACTTATTTATACCACCAAGCATTCTTGACTATTTTACCGATGAGAAATTTTCATCTGTCGTTATATTTCGTTTAAAAATTTGCCGAGATAATTTCCCCCCACATTTCTAACATATATTTTTTCCATCGTAAAATGGAATTTTTCAGACAATGTTAAAGACGAAACATGATTTTTTGTCTGTAATTTGCAATAGTTTCATTTCTGTCGATAATTTTCCATCGCTAGTTACTAATTTTCTTATAATGTAACATTATATCTTCTTTGCATTCTTTTCATCTTTGTGAGTTTATACTTACTTTTTGAAGTTATAGTTAGATGAACTCCCACCATTCTACTTGAACTCAAATCTATCTTTCTCACCTTCTTTAGCCACTTATTGAAATTTATTGTTAGCGCCACCAAATCTTCATTTTCATCATAATCATCTCTTGAATCATTCACATATTTTGCAACTTTGGTTTGAAATGTCAATCCTTTATTCTTCTCACGCTTTTCTCTCAATAAGTTCATCTCAAAGTTTGTGAGAATTCCAATTACCGATCCAATGATAACTCATTAATATCATGAACTTCTTTAATAGCTGCAATCTTCGGTACGAATCTAAGAGGCAATGATCTCAAGGTTTTTCTTGACAAGTTTAAGATTTGAGTACTTCTTCCTAAGTTAATGTGGTTGATTAGCAAGGTCATGTAGTCGTTCATGAAATTATCTAATAGTTTCATTTTCCTCCTTCATAAGCTCTTTAAATCTAGTAGTCAATATTTAAAGTTTTGATACTATCACCAATTGTGAAACTTCATGTATGGCTTGTAATGTACCATAAGCTTCTTTTTTCTAATTCACATGTTGATATCATGCTAAAATGTCCTTCATCTACAACATTAAAAATTGCATGCATTGCTTGAGAGGTACCAAGTTCTCCCTCTTCTTCAGCCTTTGTCCACTTAGACGGATCTTTAAATACCATTTCATTATTTTCATTAGTTGTCATAGGATGAGTCTAGCCTTTTAATATAAAAGTCCAGGCTTTAATCCATTGTGCTTGAATAAACACTTTCATTCTCGATTTGTTAGCACAATAGTTGGAGCCATCTAGTAAATATGGCCTAGTAATCGACGCTCCTTCTTTAGTAGCCATGAGTGTGGAACACTTATCTACATCAACTTGACACACTAAGTTTTAATAAGGTGAACCAAGCTTTGATAACAATTGAAAAACCCAAAGGTCAAAGTTTCACAAAATTCCTGTTTTGTTACAGTTGCTTCGAACTAAGATTTGTAGTTGCTTATCTAAAAGTAACTAGGATAGCAACTATGATTTTCAGAATCTGATCACAACTAGAAAAATTAAGTGCACAACAAATAAATCAACATCAAAAAAATTTAACATCAAAAAAATTTTATCACAATTTGACATATATGATCTACTTCTATGGAGCTCTCACCTAGATTAATCAACTTTCACCAAAGTAAAATAGGCTAACATAAGGCTATTACAGAGTCGACACCACTCACTCTTTGACGTTATCCACTCATTCTTACACCCTTAAAAGTTATCCCATACCCAATAGCATTACCATCTCATGCTAACCTCAGTAGAGGATTTTGAAACAATGAATTAAACAAGGAAAATAGTATCTTAAGTACTAAATCAAGAATTATAAGAAACAAAGGAACTCTAAAGTCATAGAAACCTTACCTATGTGTAATGCCGAATTAAACTACAATTTTAGGGAATCATCTAACAAAAATCTGCTACGAATCATTTTAGTTGACCACTGAAAACTCCGCGTATAATAGCAAAGAATTTTTAATAATAGTCACATATTGAAACGCAAGTTAATATGTTATATGTCCTTCCTCCTTTGGAATTCAATTTTTTCTAAAGGATTCCTTCCTTCTACAAAGATCTTAACTTCAAAAATTCTACATATTCCAAAATAGTATCATCCTTTACCAAGTCAACTTCCTTATCATAAAAGATATACCAAATATATCAAAATACAAATAATGCAAAAAATAGAATATAATATCTTAACAAAATATCTTAATAAATTGCACATCAATGTACCACCCATCCTTCCTCCTTTAGAATTCCATAATTATTAGGATTCCTTTCTTCCATAAATACCTTAGCTTCCAAAATTCTACATATTTAAACATAGTAGAATCCTATACCAAGTCAAATTCCTTATTACAAATGATATCACAAATAAATTAACTTACAAATAATGCCAAAATAGAATAGAATATCTTGACAATATCTTAACACAATTCATTTAGCGTATTTAGAATAGATGATGCAGTATATATTGGCAATCCACGGGTGATCTACTTAAAGAATTCCATAACCTAATAACTACAAACCAAGGATTTGAAATCAATTCCTTGAAATCCAACTCTAGTTGCCAAGGATAGGAATTCCTATTTTTTTTCATTCTTTCCCTCTTGGGGTTTGTGTTATCATATACACAACTAATTGGGCCATCCATTTGTAATAGCACTAGTTTCAGTCAGAATTGGTAAAGTATGTTTAATGACTATAATCTTTCCATTTTCAGAAATGATTTTGTAACAATTTTTAGCAACTTCAGACACCCATTGTCGCTCTAATTATAAAGTATCCACTATTAAAGGTGGTCACTTTAGTTGATTTTCTATTTCTAAGTATAAAACAACTTAAAACTAGTAGTAGCAACATTTTTCACCTTTGTGAAAATATCATCTCCATTTGGAACACTTTGAAACATATGTCCCCATCCATTTTCAACACCTAAGATGTGAAGCCCCCAAAAATTCTTAAACCAAAGTTGTCCAAATCATTTTAAAAGAAAAATATTAATTACTAAAACCATCATTCCCTCTAAAAGAGAGATGTTTATCAGATACAAAAGTATTCTATATGACACAACTACCTGAGCTGTCACATTAAACAATTTTATACATTCTAACAACTTTACACAAGTAATCTACTACCCCCACCTAACCTTCACTATGTTTATCATGTACACTGGAGTTATCAGTAATCACTCTGTTGGATCGGGAAAAGAAAGCAAGCCATGTTTGGAGAACTAGTAGATTTCAAAACTTTTTAGAAATCTTATTTACAGTAAAAGCAATATATCCAAATCATCATGTCAATCTATACATGATATGGTATAAGGATAATAATAAACATAGATAAGATAGTGATATTACCAACTCCTTCACTACAGCTTTAATTCCTCGCTACGCTATCCTCTCCTTCTTCTTGTATTCAAAGCCTTCGCTTTTCAATCCTTTTCTTTGTCAATGTATCCTCTCCTTGTTGTTGTATCCTCAACCAATTTGATTTACCTTTTGTTCTTCCAGGACAACTTGGTTAACGAAATCCTTTGGTGGGAAAGGAGAAGAAATATTTGGAGGAGATTTTCTTATAAGAAACGAACCAAAAATGAGACTCTTCTCTTGCAAATTTCGGCTCACTCATACATGAAAGGAGAGAGAGACTCAAACCATGCAAGAACACTTTCTTACACACTCAATTTTGGTTATACATGGAATAGAAGAAATGGAATAAGAGAGTAACATCCAACAAGAGAGTAACATCTCAATTTATCTTTAAGATGGCTATATGAAAAGACTATTAACCTAAATATAACCTACTAATTTTGGTTTTGGAAGATGGAATAAGGAAGATGGTCCATCTAATGAATGTTAATAGGTTATATACCAACATTAAAAGATAACCATTAAATCATTTAATGGTAAGTTCATAACTCCATTTAATGATGATAAACCATAATAAA
>JANSVA010000001.1:25645420-25657749 GCA_025504915.1 Erythroxylum reticulatum
CAAATTGTTATGTTGTTGGTGTTGATTTGGTTGGTTAGGATGAATGATCTTAATATGTTATTTTGATTGTTTTATTTCGAACCTATTGCTAAAACATTGATTGTAATCCGTAATCATTACTTTTGATGTTTGTGAGTATCATCTAATGATCGTTAATCATTAAGAACAGCATGACTTAGGTTAGATAAACCAAACGTGTGAGGTTACTGCTCATATTGATCGTTTTCCAATTCAGAATTCGACTTCCAAACTAAACCTAGAGATTATATCCTAGGTTATTTGGTTGTTAGGTTTAATTAATGATCGTAACTTGGTTAAATACAACCTAAGGGAAACTGTGATTTGTAGAGCATTCTATTAGTCTAAGATCAATAGTCCGAAAAGAGTTGTAAAGACGTTAGAATGAAGGAATATGCTTGATCCTGTTTAGGCCGAGATTGACCACCCTAGAACCGAACCTTACTTATACTCGAAACTTTTCTCATTTTCAATTATTGGTTTAATTTGTTTTCGATAGTTTACTTTTACTTTAATTTCTAAATTGTTTGAAATCTAAAATCCCTCCATATACTTTCCTTGCATCAATTAATTTTGTTACGGAAATGAACTAAACATTCCTTGTGGATTTGATCCCGACTTACCATAACTATAAATTTTAGTATGCAGAGTTAGGTAAATTTTGTAGAGCACTCGACACGTGTTGTCAAATCTTGGTGCCGTTATCAGGGAGTGTGGTAGCTTAATTTTTGAACTTGATTTTATTTGGTGTTTTGTGAATATATTTATTTATAATCATTCTTTTTGTTACTTGTTAATTTTTAATTGTCCATTAGTGTTAGTGCGTGGTAGTGACTAGATCTCCTCTTAGAGAAATTGAGCAACTTGATTTAGAGATCGAGAGAACATTGCAGAGATTGCGTGGGGAAGCAAGGTCAACTTTGGTAGACAAATTGGAATCAAAATCCAAAGACAAAATGGAAAATTCAAGAACTCTAAGGGAGTTGGCTGTACCTGATTTAACTCATAGACCATTATACATAACGTTTCTGAATTTCGCTGAACATGTTACATTTGAGTTAAAATATGGATTAATTAATTTATTGCCTAAATTTCATGGCCTTACAGGCAAGGATGCATATAAGCATCTTAAGGAACTCGATGTGCTGTGTTTGAGCATGAAGCCTCACGGGGTGACAGACGAGCAGATCATGTTAAAGGCCTTCCCGTTCTATCTCAAAGATGCAGCAAAGGATTGGTTATTTGATTTACTGGCCGAAAATGTGAATACTTGGATGGAGATGAAGAGATTATTCTTCGAAAAATATTTTCTGGCCTCAAAGACAACAAGTATTCGAAAGGAGATATGCGGTATTAAGTAACACAATGGGGAATCTCTTTACGAATACTGGAAGCGATTTAAAAAGTTATATGCCAATTTCCCACATCACAACATACCAGAGCAACTTCTCATCCAATATTTTTATGAAGGATTGCTGCCAATGGAGAGGGGTTTGGTAGATGAGGTAAGCGGTGGGCCACTTTGTGAGAAGACTCCCATTGAATCTAGGATATTACTTGAGTGGATGAATGCTAATACCCAACAATTCGGCACTTGCAATGATGTTTGACGGGTAAATGAGGTAAGTACTTCATCAATTGAACATCGGTTAGATGAACTAACATCTTTTGTGAGATAGATTGTAGTTGGACAGGCACAAGTGAAAGTGTGGGGGATATGTTCAAACATGAGTCATCCAACTGAAGAGTGCCCAGCTTTGCAAGAGGGTAGTATGGAGTACGTGAATGTTGCAGGAGGGAACTTACCGAACCAATACAACCCAGATCACCCCAAATTGAGTTATGGAGGGAATCAATAGTGAAATTACTTCCAAAATTAGCCGCAAGGGGCACCAGGATTTCAACCAAGGCAATAAGGAGCATAGGGAGCTTCTTCTTCTAGTTCAAGTGCATCTTTAAAAGAAATTGTTATGACACTTGGTGCTAACAGTTTGTAATTTCAACAGGATATGTAGCAACAGTTGCAACAATTTTGATAGGAAACAAAAGCAAGCCAACAGAGCATGGAATACCAAATGGGTCAGATGGCAGTAAGGCTCAATCACCGAGAATCGCAAGGTGGAGGAAAATTGCCATCACAACCTGAGGTAAAAATGTCAACGCTATAACCTTGAGGGGTGGAAAGGAGATTGAAGGTCCCAAAAGAGCCCCATCAAAGATTGCTACTGAAGAAGAGATTGAGAAGGAATTGGGAAAGGAAGAAAATTTGTCTTCATGTATGAAGGTAAATGTCAAAAGTCCCAATATTACTAAAACTAACCCTCCACCTTTTTTGAGTGGATTAACAAGACCAAACAAGGAGGACAAAGACAAAGAGATATTGGAGACTTTACGAAAGGTAGAAGTCAACATACCTTTGCTCAAAGCAATCAAGCAAGTGCCAAGGTATGCCAAATTTCTCAAAGAATTATGTACACATAAGAGGAAACTGAGGGGTGATGAGAAAGTAATGATGGGTGAGAATATGTCGGTAGTATTTAGCAAGAAAATGCCTCTAAAATGCCAGGATTTGGGTATGTTCACCATTCGTTGTAAAATTAGTAATACTGTGATCAACAAAGCTATGTTGGATTTGGGTGCTTCTATTAATGTGATGCCTCATTCAATTTATGCTTCTTTAAATTTGGGCCCTTTGAAAAAAACAAGTGTAATCATACAACTAGCTGACTACACTAATGCTTATCCTAATGGGGGTGGTTAAGGATGTTTTGGTGCAGGTAAACAAGTTAGTGGTCCTGTAGATTTTTATATTGTGGATATGAATGATGACACCTCATATAATCCGACACCTATCTTGTTGGGGAGACCATTTCTCAATGCAACTCAAACTAAGATAGATGTTTGTAAAGGCACCCTCACAATGGAATTTGATGGGGAAGTGATTCATTTTAATATTTTTGATTCCATGAAACATCCTCCTAATGATCCCCATGTTTTTCTGTTGATGTGATGGATCCTTTGGTGTAAGAAATGTTTAAATTAAGTTGTAGGGATCATTTGGAAATAGTTTTAACTGAGGAAATGGAAGTACAAGCCAACATTGATGTTGAGATGGGAAAAAAGCTTATGGAAATAACAGTTTCCTTGGACTCATTAGAAAGCTCTCCAAAAAGGTATGATTTGGCTTCTATACAACTACCTAAAGCTCACCAAAAATTATTACCTTCCGATGTGCAGGCACTAGAATTGGAATTGAAGCCCCTTCCTACTCATCTAAAGTATGCTTATTTGGGAGATAAACAGACTCTCGCATTTATCATCTCTGCGAAGTTGACTTCAAATCAAGAGGAGAGGCTGGTTCGAATGCCAAGGGAGCATAAGAAAGCCATCGAGTGGACTATCACAGATATCCAAGGGATAAGCCCTTTCATATGCATGCACTGCATTTTGTTATAGGATGAAGCAAAATCTACAAGGCAAGCTCAGCGTAGGCTGAATCTTCCAATGATAGAAGTTGTGAAGAAGGAGGTATTGAAGCTTCTCAATACTAGGGTTATCTATCTAATTTACCACAGTAAGTGTGTAAGTCCTATCCAAATGGTTCCAAAGAAGTCTAGAATCATTGTTATGACAAACGAGGAAGGTGAACGGATTCCCACCTGAATGCAAACCAGGTGGCGAATATGTATTGATTATAGAAAGTTAAATTCTATTACTTCTAAAGACCACTTTTCCCTTCATTTTATTGATCAAATGCTTGAGAGATTGATTGGTTATGACTATTATTTCTTTTTAGATGGCTTTTTAGGTTATATTTAGATCCCGATCACACCGGAGGATTAGGAGAAGATCATATTTATATGACCATTCAGTACGTTTGCCTACTGGAGGATGTCATTCAAATTGTGTAACGTACCTACCACGTTCCAAAGGTGTATGGTAAGCATTTTTCTGAATATGTTGACAAGATTATTGAGGTATTCATGGATGATTTTAGTGTTTACGGATCTTCTTTTGATGAATGTCTTGAGAATCTTACCATTATCTTGGAACGATGTATAAAAACTAACCTTGTGTTGAACTAGGAAAATTGTCATTTTATGGTAGATCAAGGTATAATTTTAGATCATGTGATATTTGCTAAGGGTATTGAAGTAGATAAGTCCAAAATTGATATCATTTATACTTTACTTACCCCACTACTGTAAAGGAAATGCATTCTATTCTTGGGCATGTAGGTTTTTATTGAAGATTCATTAAAGACTTTTCGAAGATAGCCACACCACTATGCAAGCTTCTTTAATAAGATGTCTCCTTTGAGTTTGACGAGAGGTGCAAAGAAGCATTCAACAAACTTAAGGAGCTTCTGACATCTCCACCAGTAATTTAACCACCAGGTTGGAACCTCCCATTTGAGATCATGTATGATGCGAGCAATTATGCGATGAGAGTAGTTCTAGGAAAAAATGTGGGAAAATCTTTGCATGTCATTTACTATGCTTCAAAGTCTTTAAATCCAACTCAATTAAATTACTCCACTAATGAAAAAGAATTGTTATTTGTGGTTTTTGCTTTGGAAAAATTTTGATCGTATTTGCTTGGTGCTAAAATGATTGTTTATTCTAACCGTGCAGCTTTACAATACTTGCTCATAAGGAAAGAAGCAATACTGAGGCTGATCAGATGGATTATCCTCCTACAGGAATTTGACTTAGAGATTAGAGACAAGAAGGGGGAAGAAAACATAGTGGCAAACCATCTCAACTGTTTGATAAAGGAAGAAGATGATATCCCTCTACGAGAAAGCTTTCCAGATAAGCAATTATTTTCTGTCTATGCGACACTACCATGGTATGCAGACATTGTCAATTTTTTAATAACTAACAAATTACCTATTAGTTTGTCAAAGGCTCAGAGGGATAAGCTACGGAGTGAAGCGAAGTACTATCTATAGGATGAACCGTATCTTTGGAGGCACTGTGCAGATCAAGTTATCGGGAGGTATGTACCAAACAATGAATCATCATCAATTTTAGCCTTTTGCCATTCGTATGCTTGTGGAGGACATTTTGGAGTAAAACAGACAGCTCCGAAAGTTATGGAGAGTGGCTTTTACTAGCCAACATTGTTTAAAGATGCATATACCTTTTGAAAATCCTGTGATAGATGCCAATGATCAGATTTTGCTAAGGCCAACATTCTTTCTAGGTTTGGGATACCGAAAGCCATCGTTAGCGACAGAGGAACCCACTTCTACAATAGGGTGATGGAATCAATGTTCAAAAAATATCACATCACGCACAAAGTTTCTACTGCTTAACATCCTCTAACTGACGGGCAAGATGAAGTCTCGAATTAAGAAATCAAGTTAATCCTAGAGAAAATCGTACAACCCAATAGGAAGGATTGGAGTGTAAGACTGGAAGATGCATTATGGGCCTACTGGATGACTTACAAAACACCAGTTGGAATGTCACCGTACAGGATAGTGTTTGGAAAGCCATGTCATCTTCTACTGGAATTACAACATAAGGCATATTGGGCAATCAAAAGATGCAACATGCACTTAGATGAAGCAGGAGTGGGTAGGAAGTTGCAGCTTTAAGAGTTGCAGGAGATAAGGAATGAGTCATATCAAAATGCAGTGATATATAAGGAAAGGACAAAAGCTTTTCATGATAAGATGATTTCGAGGAAAAGTTTCTCGGTGGGCCAGAAAGTGTTACTATATCATTCCAAAATCAAACCTTTCCTGATAAGTTGCGTTCTCATTGGGTTAGTCCATTTATTATCACTCATGTCTTTCCTTTTGGTGTAGTGGAGATACGGAGCGTCAAAACTAACAAGACATTTCAAGTGAATGATCATCGCTTGAAGCCATATTATGAGGGCTTCCAAAAGGAGGATTTGGAGGTGTTGATGCTAGAGGACGTGACTGGTGTCATTTAAAGCACGCAACTGGAGGTCGAGCCAAAGACGTTAAACAAAAGCATTATTTGGGAGGCGACCCAAGGGAAATTAATTTCTATCTTTTACATTTTCACATTTGTTATTCTTGTTAGCTACCCCATTTCTAGCATTTGATTTTACATGAGGACAATGCAAGTTTTAAGTGTGGGGGTGGGGTACATTAGTTTTAATGCATGTTTTTGAGCTGCATGTGACTTCTTCGGTGATTTTCAAAATTAAACGAACAAAATCAAAACTTTTCTTGTTTTCTATTGCTTTTAAGATTATTTAATCATAATTAGAGTGTGAATTGATTAGTAAAATCCATAGAAAAATTTGGCATGTACTTTTGCTCTTTTGGTTTGTTAATATGCATTATCTTTAAAAGAATATTGACTAGTGGTAGACAAAGCTGGTGACATTTTGAGCCTTATTTGACTGACATATCAATATCAGTCTCATTGCCTTTTGATAATGTGTGACCTTCATGACATGTACATCCCGATTTTGCATTGAATTTTTATTCGAAACCACATTTTTATCACATGCATTAACATGGATATGATTAGGCATTTTTTGTTTTTCATAAACTAAATTAGCTAAATAACCTATCCCATTGACATGATTTTTTCCTTGATAAACCCCTTTGAGCATTAGCCTTTCTTTTTGGATAAACCACATTTCATGCTTTTAAATTTAACCAAATATCCTACCCAAATCATAAAGCTTATAGAACATTTGTAATTGTTGAGTTTGTGGATGTAAAAAATTCTAACTGTGGAGGTGTACATATATGAGGGTTGGTTATAATGTTGGGATGTTATTTTATGTCTTATCATTGAAATTCTCATATTGATGTAGTTTATTTTAATTTTTTATAAAAAATAAAAAAGGGGAAAAGAAAAGAAAATGGAAAAGAAAGAAAGAAAAGAAAAAAAGAATGAAAAAAAGAAGAATGAAAAAATTGTTTAAAATAAATGTATTAAGGAAGAATTGCATATGTGTTGAAAAGTTATTTATGGTTTATTCATCTTCCTAGAGTTGTAATGGATGTGTTATTTGAATATGTTGAATATGAGGTAGAGGTTGACTTGGAAGGTTCACTTTTGTGATTTCATTAGCATAAATTGTATGAGTGATTCCTTCAGATTGATATATGCTTCATATAGTTTGTGTATGAGAGCTGAATGAGATTGTGAAATATAAATGTTACATTCGTCATAGTTGATAGTACTCAATTTTTGATGAGTGTTGCTTTGTTTCACTTGCTTTGTTTCACTAGCTTTGATGACTTTCATGCTACTTGACCCAAATATATCTCACCTTACCTTTGCCTACATTACAACCCTAAAAAGTCCTTTGATCCGTGGTTTTGCATATGAATTTTAGTGATGGAGAAATGAAATGATATGTAAAGTTGTGGATTGTCATGATCATGAATGGTGTTGAGTGTATCCGTGGATATATTTTATTTAAACACATTTTCCGAGTCTACCATTAGATTGATCAATTTTTGAAGATGATGAATATTGATAGATCATTAGTACAGGCTTTGAATATTGAGTTTTTGCTTAGGTTCTGAAAGTCATTCACCTTTACTTATGATTATTTATTCTTAAGAAATGTGGAAAATGAGTTAAAGTTTTGGTTTGTAATTTTAATCTTGACAATTTGCTCGAGGACGGTTAAAGGTTAAGTGTAGGGATATTTACTGATAGGATTAAATTATCTTATATTTTCTTATATATTTACATATGATTTCAATCCTATTTTAAAGATAAAATGCTTAATTTGTCTTCAATTTATGTTGACTACTAGGTTGGATATGTTGATATATATTTGAGACCAAAAAGACAAAATATTCAAAAGCAAATTGGAGCACAATGTTAAACTAAGAAAAAGGTGGAAACGGCATCAAAATTGAACAAAACGCATGCGTTAAACGCACGAAGAAAACGCATGCATTGAGCGTTTAACGCTGCGTTAAACATAGCGTCCCGGTGTCCCAACTGGAGAGGAGAAGGTTTTAATGAGGCAGCAACATTTATTTGTCCCATCAAGAATGTACAGTGGCGGCGCAACAGAAAGAAGAATCACGGCTTACTGGCTTGCTGGCTTGGAGAGCTGGTGGGCGTAGGCAGGAAGCAATACACTGGAGGCGCAGGCATGGGGCAATACGTGATGTCAGCTGCGTGAAGAGGAGCTTGGGCGTGGACAGTAGAAAATCACACAACTTAAAGCTACAGTGTAAAAGGGGGCAGTGAGAGCTGCGTGTGTGTAAAACGCAGAGGAGACCATAGTGGAGCATCCGAATATTGTTTTCCTCTTCACTCTTCACTGCCGTAGCAAATGGAAAATATCGCTTATACTTGGAGCATGAAAATAGAGATGGAAGGAAGGCTAGTTTTTCAACGCCGGCTCAACAAATATATCGATGCCAAGTTATAGTTAAGCTATTTCTATCATTTTAAAGTTGTAATTTCTTTTAGGATTGTTGTGTTGTTGGTGTTGATTTGGTTGGTTAGGATGAATGATCATAATATGTTATTTTGATTGTTTTATTTCGAAATTATTGCTAAAAGATTGATTGTAATCCCTAATTGTTACTTTTGATGTTTGTGAGTAGCATCTAATGATTGTTAATCGTTAGGAACAACATGACTTAGGTTAGACAATCCAAACGTATGCCTATATTGATCATTTTCCAATTTATAATGCGACGGTCAAATTAAATCTAGAGATCGTATCCTAGGTTATTTAGCAGTTAGGTTTAATTAATGATCGTATCTTGATTAAATACAACATAAGAGAATATTGAGATTTGTAGAGCATTCCATTAGTCTCAAATCAATAGTCTGAAAAGAGTTGTAAAGACGTTAGAATGAAGGAATATGCTTAATCATATTTAGGCCGAGATTGACCCTAGAATCGGACCTTACTTATACTCGACACTTTTCTCATTTTCGATTATTAGTTTTAATTTGTTTTCGATAGTTTACTTTTACTTTAATTTTTAAATTGTTTGCAATCCAAAAACCCCATATACTTTCCTTGCATCAAATTAACCGAATATTTCTTGTGGATTCGATCCCGACTTACCATAACTATAAATTTTAATATGTAGAGTCAGGTAAATTTTGTAGTTCAATTGACACGTGTTGTCATAAGCCTTATGAGAGCTGCATTACGAGTTTTCAGCCTATATGCCATCCTAGGGGTTTATTATGCCTCAAATCATTATGAATTTTTTGTAACTATACAACTTACTACTTCTTTAATTTTTTGATTCAAGTTCGTACACTAAGTTCGAATTAAAAGAAACACTAAGGTACATGGCATTGTTATACCATATGAATCGAGAAAGCAAGTTCTCGTTGTGACTACTAAGCTCGTGGAATTTTTCACCGATAAGCCTTATGAGAGCTGCATCAGCGGTTTCTAACCTATATACCATCTTAAGGGTTTATATGTCTAAAAACATTGTTAAATTTTCATAACTATACAGCTTACTACCTTTTTAATTTTTGATTCAAGTTCATTCACTAACTTCGAATTAAAAGAAACAATAAGGTATGTCGCATTGTTACACCATATGAATTGAGAAAGCAAGTTCTCGTTGTGAGTTCTAAGCTCTTGGAATTTTTCACTGATAAGTCTCATGAGAGCTGCATCACGGGTTTCTAGCTTATATACAATCCTAAGGGTTAATAGATACTAAAGGAAAAAGGTAACATGAAAATGGATAGACATGTCACATCCATTTAAAAAATGACGAATGGAATAGGCAGTGAGTTAATATATACTAGAGGAAAAAGATAATTCATTAAATAGTTTAAACTAAAATAGGCGGCTTAGTAGAAGTGGTAACTTTTGATTTACGTAATAATATTTTAATCTAAAATGTGGTTATAATAGTCAATTTATCATTATATCTAAGTGAATAAAAAGAATATTATTAATACATATGAAGAGTACCATTATAGCTTATAAAGAATACCCACTATACAAAGTATACCATAATTCAATGTAAAAAAATATCATTATGCCATATAAATATCTTCTTTACTTTAATATGTCAATACCACAATTGAGTACAAACAATACCATAATAATATATAAAGAATATCATAAATTTATACATACTATACCATAAGCCTATATAAAAACACCATTGCACTATATAAATAAGTACCACTTTTACTTTAATATATTAATACCATAATTGAGTACAAAGTGCCATCATAACTTATAAAGAATACTATGAATTTATTGAAATTATACTACAAATCTATATAAGAAATATCATCATAACATATAAATGAGTATTGTCTTTACTTTAAATTTTCAATACTATAACTAGGTATAAATAACACCATAACAACATATAAAGACATGTTGACTCCATCTACACCATAATTATATATAAAAATATCATCACACTATACAAATGAGTATCACTATTGCTTTAATGTGTCAATAACATAATAGAGTACTAAGAATATCATCACAACATATAAAGAATAACATGACACCATACAAACTATACAATAATTCCATATAAAAGATATCAATATACTATACAAATAAGTATCAACTTTACTTTAATATGTTTATACCATAATTAAGAATAAATAGTATCAACATAATATCTAAAGAATACCATGACCATATAAATTATACCATAACTCTACATAAAAGTACCATCACACTATACAAATAAATACTATCTTTACTTTAATATTTTAATACCATAACTAAGTATAAATAATACCATCATAGCATATTAAAAAAATACCATAACTCTATACAACAAATAACAACACACTATAATCAAAGCACAATTTTAGTATCATTTTGAAATACTATTTTTTTAGTTCACACAAATGTTCGTTATATGATCCTAAGTAGATTAACTTCTATGTTACTTGTGAATTCCATTTATTACATATTCATTTTTTAGTTATGAAAAAATATCATGTATTAATTCATTATTAAAAATGGTTAATCTTGTGTGAAATATTGTATATGTGTTTAGAACATTTAAACTGCTATAAAGTAATCATAGTGGAGTAAATGTACTAAATTTTAAAGTAAAAAATTTCCCTGATGAATTTCAATGTGCAAAAGATTGCAAGATTATCAACATTATCACACGACACTAAATGCAAATTTAAGCATCTCAGGTGGTGGGATGATGCTATCAAAAAAACCATCAAACAAATATTTTTGTTTTCTCAAAATCAAGAAAATTGTAAATCCTTAAAGAAAAAAAGAAAAACTAGAAAATGAAAAGCATATTTGAGTTGATCGCCAGAAATATCGCTCCTTACATTTAGGCAAGTTATAATAATATTCAGTCTAATCACTCAGGTAGCTCTGTGTACCAATGTCATTAAATTTCTATTTATGAGTGAAAAACTACTTTAACACCTAAAATGGAATTGTCAATTAATCTTTGCATATCTATATGAAATGAAACTTTAGACAAATAGCCTAAAAAATGCTATGAATGTATAAAATGGAAATTATTTGACATTTATGTCAAAATGACTGAAGAGTTAATCATTGAATTCAAAATTTGGAATAGTATCCTAAATGCAAGTATATATGATGTTTAAATGGGTAAAGCAAAGAGCCAAAACAACATTTTCCCCTCATAGATATTTTAGTATTCCATCTTCAGGTTTCTGTTAATATAATTTAGAATTTCTAGCAAGTTTCTGAGGTATGATGTGGATAAAGCATATGGAAAAAAGAAGATTACATCTTGAAATTGTAACTATTTTCTCTCTCAAAATTGTTTCTGTTCATACCATATAAAAGAAATAGCCTTGCCCTAGTTTATTGAGGTTTCTGTTTTAAACACTAACAACACTATTAATTCTTTATACATGTTCTCTTAACATATTGTTTCCAAGAACTACACAGGGCATTAGTTTAGTTATCAATGATTAATTTTAGATATTTTTTTGGTCAATCCGTGTTGGATCAAAAAAAGAAAGCATGTTATATTTGGAGAACCGGTAGATTTCAAAACATTTTAGAAATCTTATTTGCAACGGAAGCAATATATCCAAATCATCCTACCAATTTATACACGATATGGTATAAGGATAATAATAGACATGAACAAGATGAAGAGTATTACCGACTCCTTTGCTACATCTTTAATTGCTTGCTGCGCTATCTTCTCCTTCTTTTTGTATCCAAAGCCTTTGCTTTGTCAATCTATCTTCTCCTTGTCGTTGTATCCTCAACAAATTTCATTTACCTCTTGTTCTCCCTGGACAACTTAGTTAACAAAATCCTTTGGTGGGAAAGGAGAAGAAACACTTTGGAGGAGTATTTTCTTAGAAGAAAGA
>JANSVA010000001.1:25657849-25669494 GCA_025504915.1 Erythroxylum reticulatum
AAGAATATCATGAATTTATACAAACTATACCATGAGTCTATATAAAAAACACCATTGCACTATATAAATAAGTACCATCTTTATTTTAGTATATTAATACCACTATTGAGTGCAAAGAATACCATTATAACTTATAAAGAATACTATGGCTCTATAGAAATTATATTATAAATCTATATAAGAAATATCATCAATTATATAAATAAGTACTATCTTTACTTTAATTTTTCAATACTCTAACTAGGTATAAAGAACACCATAACAATATATAATGACATGTTGACTATATGCATTATATACCATGATTATATATGAGAACAAATGAGTAGTACTATTACTTTAATGTGTCAATAACATAATAGAGTACTAAGAATATCATCACAACATATAAATAATAACACAACACCATACAAACTATACAATAATTCCATATAAAAGATATCATTATAATATATAAGTAAGTATCAACTTTACTTTAATATGTTTATACCATAATTAAGTATAAAAAATATCAATATAATATATAGAGAATACCATGACTACACAAATTATATCATAACTCTATATAAAAGTACCAGCACACTATACAAATAAATACTATCTTTACTTTAATATGTCAATACCACAATTAAATATAAAGGATACCATCACAACATATATATATATAAAAAACCATTACTCTATACAACAAATAGCATCACACTATTATCAAAGTACATTTTAGTATAGTTTTGACATACTATTTTTTTAGTTCACACAAATGTTCGTTATATGATCCTAAGTAGATTAACTTCTATGTTATTTTTTAATTCCATTTATTACATATTCATTTTTTAGTTATGCAAAAATATCATGTGTTAATTCATTATCAAAAATGGCTAATCTTTTTGTGAAATGTTGTATATGTTTTTTTTTAACATTTAAATTGCTCTAAAGTAATCATAGTGGAGTAAATGCACTAAATTTCAAAGTAAAAGATTTTCCTGATGAATTTCCAAGTGCAAAAGATTAAAGATCATCAACATTATCTCACGACACTAAATACAAATTTAAGCATCTTAGGAAGTGGGATAATGCTATTAAAAAAACCATCAAACAATTATCTTTGTTTTCTCAAAATCAAGAAAATTGTAACCCCTTCAGGAAAGAAAAAGAACTAGAAAATGAAAAGCATATTTGAGTTGATCGCCAGAAATCTCGCTCCTTACATTCAGGCAAGTTATAATAATATTCTACCTAATCACTTAGGTAGCTCTGTGTAACAATGACATTAAATTTCTATTTATGAGTGGAAAACTAATTTAATACCTAAAATGGATTTTTACAATTAATCTTTGCATATCCACGTGAAATGAAACTTTAGATGAATAGTCTAGAAAATGCTATGAATGCATAAAATGACAATTATTTGACATTTTATATCAAAATGACTAAAGAATCAAACACTATACTCAAAATTCAGAATAGTATCCTAAATGCAAGTACACATGATGTTTGAATAGGTAAAGTAAAGAGCCAAAACAACATTTTCCCCTCATAGATATTTCATTATTCTATCTTCAAGTTTCTGTTAATATAATTTAGAATTTCCAGCAAGTTTCTCAAATATAAGGTGGATAACACATGTGGAAAAAAGAAGATTATAGCTTGAAATTGTAAAGTAATTTCTCTCTCAAAATTGTTTCTGTTCATACCGCATAAAGAAATAGCCTTGCCTTAGATTATCGAGGTGTCTATTTTAAACACTAAGAACTCTATTGATTCTTTATACATGTTCTCTTAACAGAATGTTTCCAAGAACTACACAAGGCATTAGTTCAGTTATCAAGGATTAATTTTAGATGTTTGTTTGGTTGGTCCATTGGTTTCACAGGTACTATAAATCACAATAAAGAGTCGTTCATAGCATAATAAAACCAAAGTGTTATAGAGAAGAGCTATAGACCATACTTAATTATCATTGTCTCTGAAGCAAATGATATACCCTTTCAGGCCTTGAAGTAGATGCAACGGAGGAGGGAGGCTTCGTTAGCGACAAAGACGAGGACGATGGGACGACGAGGCTGGTAAGGCTTTAGTAGGGACAGAGAGGAGGACAGTGGGATGACGACGATAGAGAGAAAAGGCAAATGCGATGGAGGAGGGAGAGGGGGGCTTCGATAGCTTTTAGGTTAAACGAAAACGATGTTGTTTTTGTTTAATTAAAAAAGTTGAAGCTGAAACAAATGATGATGTTTATCTTTCAAATTTACCGATGGAATACATTCCGTCGATGAACCTCGATACTTATTTATGCCGCCAAGCATTCCTATCTATTTGATCGACGAGAATTTTCCATTCGTCGCTATATTTCGTTAGAAAATTTACGGGATAATTTTCCTCCACATTTATCGACTGATAGTTTGTCCGTCGCAAAATAGAATTTTTCCTGACAATGTTACCGACAAAACATGATTTTTTTTGGTTAATTTGTTGTGGTTTCTTTTCCGTTGATAATTTTCTATTGGTAATTACCATTTTTCTTGTAGTGCTTAAACTGTATTCTTATAATAATTTTTTATTAATAAATTATTTTATAGTGAATCATATTTTGAATTATTCATTAATTAAATTAGTGATTATTAATTATATATATGAATTATGTTTTTTTATTTAACAAATAATCAACAAAGTATAAGGTGTTTTGCTTTTATGATTTATATGAGGTGTATTGTTTGTTAATTGCAAAATTGTGTTATTAGGTAAAGATTGACCGATAATAGGTTGTAAATAACTGGTGTAAATTGTGAATATGTGGCTTGCCTAGGATATGCTACATTTGATGGTCATAAATTGATAGGTTGTTTAGAGATAAGTGAATGATGACTAGGTATCTATTCGTAAAGTTAGTACTGAGGTATCTTGAGTCCTAGAGATGTCCTGTGCTGATGGCTAAGTATTAAAATAGTACTGGGATATCCTGTGTTGATAGCTAGGTATTGGAATAGTACTGGGATATCCTAAAACTTGGGGATATCCTACTGATGGTTAAGTACTAGAGTACCAAATAAGATTGAGAAATTGAGGTATTATATGCTCATATTTATACATCTAATTATGTTTCTACTTGATGAGAGTTTATGATAAGTAGAGATAAGCTAACAGACTATCAGATGTAAACCTATTAGGTTAAGCAAGGTTAGCCAATTCAGTTAATTATGAGATAAAGCATAAATGACAGTTATAAATTAATGTTTGTGTTAATCATTATTTGGTAACATTTTGAGATGTTTATTAATTGTTCAGATTAGATTGAGTAATATTTTGTAACTTTGTATTATATGAATGTTTTAATCACTTGACTAAGTTTCATATTTATATTTTGAGTTATCTGATTTTAAGGATACAATCGATTTCCTTACTTAGTAGGTAGCTTACCTGTTGTCACTATTTCTTTTAGGAGATCAGGTGATCACCGATAATTCTAGTATACGTGATAGACAGAGTGGAGATTAAGTGAGGTCAACATATTACTTGAGTAAAGTTGTGTGAATGCACATTTTTTTAATGTAACAAATCAGGTAGTTGTGTTATATATAATACTTTTATATGTGAGGAACATCCTTTTTTTTGGAAGTTTGAGGATTTTGGTAATTAATATTATGCTTTGATAACAATTTGGATAATTTTTTTATAAAATGAATAAATATATTAACAAAAGCATTAGCTAAATACAAGATTACTCCTTACGAAAGTTACAAACATCCCTAGAGCTCTAAGTTATCCATCTTGAAGGGTCCAAATCCTATCAGTTTATCTGAAGTGAATTATTTATGTTATTGGATGCCAATAAAATAGTCAGTAGAAGTATAAATTTATGAATTGTTTAATACGAAATTACATCTAGATCTAGTGCAAGTTGACCCTGTCCTGTGCTTTCCAGTTATAAATTTTAATCTATTGATTTTCCTTAAATAATGCTGATACATTTCCAAGTTCAGAATTTGTACTAATTTTCGCATACGTTAAAAGAAACAATGCAATGAAAACGACTGGAGTTAAGTCAGGCAGGCTACTACTTTTGATGAAAAGATTAAATTTTGGTTGGTGAATCTTTTTTTTTTTTTTTGGTAAAGAAGACAATATTTCTCAAGTTGTCAACTCAGTATGTTATACTGAAATAATTGCAATAAAACAAATAAATTTATAACATTACGTGAGACGGCTAAAATCTTCTTTCTAATAGCAGATTAATGAACGCTTGTAGGTTTCCATGGTCACACCTCGACTCCGGATAATGTTTGAAGCTTCCTTTGGTCCTAATCCTAACCCCTAACAAAGCCTTTTCTTTTTTTCCCGAAAAACTTTCTGGGTCGCAACCTTTCCCTATTTAAGGATCCGCTTGTCTCGAGGAACCAACGAATCATCAGTTACCATTAGCTACACCTTCAATCATAATAGTATAATACCCTCTTTTGTTTCTTTGTGTTTTTTGTCCTTCGTTTTACTTGAATTGCCATTCTTTCTTTTCATGTCGTTATCGTGAAACCAAGCACACACTTGTCTTTGTTCTTGCTTGCTATGAAACACTGATCTGCTTTTGTTCTTCTTCTACCTTTTGGACGTGGTAAGAAACGAAAAAGGACAAATCTTTGATCTGTTCCCGCTATATTAGAACTTCCCAGTTGGTTGGCAATTTCAGATTTCGAGGTGAAATTTACCCAAGGTGCTTGGAAGGATAATTCTGCTGATAATTGAGAATCTGATGGGTGACTGCGGGGCCAAACGGCGGATTTTCAGAACCTATGCAACATTCTTGCTCAACTTTTTCTTAGCTTTTTTGGTTGTTTCGGCCGAGAGAGGATTCGGACGTGAAGTTTCAGGAGTGAACGGAACAGAGGAAACTCTCTCTAGTTACTTCTTGAAAGCTGCAAATTTCTTATGGCAATCTGATAGGACGAGTTATGAACACGTTTGGCCGGTAATTAATTTTTTTTTGGTGTGTTTTTCTATCACTTCTCTCTTTGAATTCAAATATTAAAATCTCTTTGGTTATATCAACTTTAGTTGTTAGTTGTCGGTTAGGAGAGGGTGGAAAAGGTTACTAACTTCTGGGATGATGAGTATTTTGCCGATGTATTTGAAAAGGGGTCAAATAATCCACTTGGCCTTATTGGTGGAAAGTTTGTATTTTAACGGTCCCCTAAGGAGTAGTCAATGTTTTTCTTGCTTGTTTTTTTCTCCTAGAGTTGATGTAGCTTTGCGTGCTCTATTTGCATTATACATAAAGGACATGAAATTTGATTGGCGAATTGTGATCGGATCGTGCTCTATTTGCATTATGTATACAGGACATGAAATTTGATTGGCGAATTGTGTTGGGTACTTTCGTTGGATTCTTTGGAGGAGCTTTTGGGAGTGTAGGCGGAGTTGGTGGAGGTGGCATTTTTGTTCCCATGCTCAGCTTAATTATTGGGTTTGATCCTAAGTCCGCAACTGCTGTTTCTAAATGTAAGATACTGTTGTATCTTTATGCTAGAGTTTCCTTTTTTTCTGTCCGTAAGCTGATAGATAATGAAAGGAAAAGGAAAAGGAGAAGGGAAAAGAATTCGTTGATTCAATCATTGGATATGCAGGCAGGTATAAGGAAACGAAGGTGGCTGCAAAAATATTTTAGTATTGCTACCGCATTTTGAGTGGTTTGCAGAGTAAATCACGATCACAGAAAAAAAATTACTAACCAGTCAACCTCTCTAAGATAGAAAAGGCTTCATGAAGGAGACAACTGTTTCACTGACTTGACTCCGTTCCTACCTCATTATTTTTAATATTGTGTGTTACCTGATAAAAATAGCATTGATTTAAATCCTAATTGGAGCTTGATGCAATTTGTAGAGCTGTAATTTTCTTCTCTAAGTGCAGTTACAAATTTGACTTAATTTTATTATATAATTAGCTACTTTGTTGCAAGGAAGTGAGAAACTTTCAAACACTAATTACTATGTTTGACGACTTCAATTTCGTATTATGACGGATTTTTATAGTGAATGCTGTAAACTGCCAGTTTGGCTAACAAGCTATTTACCATGTACTCACTGGAGTGGCAAAACGATGCAATGAAATCATATGTAATTTGTAGTTTCGTCTGCCGAAAATTGTTACGTTGTTTTACACGATGACATGATTTATCTGACTATTCTGTTGTTGACAGGTATGATAATGGGTGCAGCTGCGTCAACTGTTTACTGTAATCTTAAGCTAAGGCATCCTACGCTCGACATGCCCATCATTGACTATGATCTGGCTCTGCTTATCCAACCCATGCTCATGCTGGGAATTAGTATTGGTGTTGCTTTCAATGTGTTATTTGCAGATTGGATGGTGACAGTTCTACTTATTATACTCTTTGTAGGTATATACTTCAATTGCACTTCCTTTTCTTGTCTTCTGCTCCTGTAACCATCATTGTCTAATTACCATTGAGTCATGGTTTACAGGTACCTCGACAAAGGCATTTTTTAAAGGTATTGAGACATGGAAAAAGGAAACAATAATGAAACAGGTAAACATTGTTCCATTATGTTCGAGTTTCAGGTCGAGTTTCTCATTTGTTGCTCACTCATTAAAGTTTCACTGGTTACATTTAGCAAGTACTTATGTAAATGAACACTACTATATCCTACATGGACATGAGCTCAAATTCTTTGGTTAATCTCATACTGACGTTAGTAGTCTGTTTTTCATGCATCTTAAAACTGAGACAATTCTGGTTGGATTTCTGCATTACACCGGTTGGCAGGAAAGATTAATCAGTTTTCTTCTTTTATCCATTTTAGGAGTCTGCTAGACATTCAAAGTCGAGTGGTGAGTTGATTGTATATTCCTTTGATACTATAGAAGATCATAAGGTGATTATCATTCTCTGAAACTTGACGATTTCAATATTGTGTCAGAGAATGCTCAAGTGGAATACAAACCTCTTCCTAGTGGTCCCAGCAGTGACCCTCGAAAAGAAAATAAAGAACCAGAGGTAAGTATACTCCATTGGCTAAAGTCTTCTACGCAAGCATTGCAAAGCTAACATAGTATGATTATTGCAGGTCAGTGTCCTTGAAAATGTTTGTTGGAAAGAACTTGGGATGCTTGTTCTTGTGTGGGTGGTATTCCTTGCACTGCAGATAGCAAAGGTTTAGCCTATTCAGTTTTTTCAGACATTCATTCTGCCACTTCTCTTAACTTATGCCATGTCCATTTCCACTGATATTAAGTGTTAAATTTGTCAACAGAATCATACAGACACTTGTTCACCATCATATTGGGTATTAAACTTGTTACAGGTATGTTCCCAACAGTAATGATCTCTATCACATGTTCTATTTGTGTCACATGCACTCATTTGAGTTTGTATTCATGAATGTTCAGAGCTAGAAGTGATGTTATGATATCTGATTAGTGTTGGAATGAGTTTTGACTTTTAGCATGGTAATTCCTTGACGTTGTATTCCATGTTTGACAGATCCCAGTTTCTGTTGGGGTATCTCTTTATGAAGCAGTAAGCCTGTATAAGGGACAGAGAGTAATTGCATCCAAGGGAGACCAGGGCACAGCTTTCAAAGTGCCTCAGCTTGCTATTTATTGTAGCTTTGGCGTAATATCTGGAATAGTTGGTGGGCTGCTTGGGCTAGGTGGAGGATTCATCATGGGTCCACTATTTTTGGAGTTGGGAGTCCCTCCTCAAGTGAGTCAAATTTTGTTTGATTTTTGGTTAAGAAAAAGAAACAAAAAGGAAACAGATTGTGATATAGTTCGCGACATGATAATCAGGCCCTAGCTTAGAATTTCTTGATTAATTCCCTTGTTTAGCATTTCTAAGCATGGAATTCAAATTTTGACTCAATTCAAAGTAGCTCAAAGAATGAATATGGGAATGGAAACTAGTAACTGGAGGACACAATGCTCACGGCCCCTGAGAAGTTTGGAGAAGTTAAAACGAGACTTCTCAAAAGTGGAATTAATATGGGTCTCAGAAATAACTGCTTTGGTTTTCAAGTTACAAGTCTTAGCATTTACTGAGTGACCTTTATGTGAATTAATTACTCATGAAAAGTTATAGATGCCTACATTTTAAACCTTTTCTTTATCATAAAAACATAATGAACTTCTTGTAACTTTTCCTGATTTCGTAGAAATTCATGTAGACTTCATCCAACAAGTAAACAATGTGGGATCCTGTATATGACACATTAACAAGGCTCTAAACTAGTTAGACCTTATGATACTATTATCTGATGAATGGAAAAGGGCCAGTTAAACATTCCAGTTGAAGATAAAATTAACCTTGTTATGTCATTAAATATGGATTTAAGTAGCCTGGCATCAAATGTTTTGTGATTTTTTGTGCAGGTCTCAAGTGCAACAGCCACTTTTGCAATGACATTCTCCTCATCCATGTCTGTTGTAGAATACTACCTTCTAAAACGTTTTCCAGTCCCTTATGGTATGTCATTTGTCAACAACACTGACAAACTGTTGTTATTTCGTTCTTTTGAAAGTGTAAATCCGAAGGCTGCCAGTTATGCAAGAAAAGAACCTTGAATTTAGGATGAGTGGACGGATATATTGTGTAATTATATGAACTTACATACTGCACTGTGCTTTGCCAGCTCTGTATTTTGTGGCTGTGGCTACAATTGCTGCTTTTATCGGCCAGCATGTTGTGAGAAGGTTAATCATTATTCTTGGAAGAGCATCCCTCATCATCTTCATCCTGGCTTTCACTATATTTGTTAGTGCAATTTCACTAGGTGAGAATTGATTCTCCACCCTTGTCATATGTTCCTAATCATTTACAGCTCTTCATTCTAAAAAAAATCTGCTTTGTTTGGTAGGTGGTGTTGGCATATCAAACATGATTTGGAAGATTGATCATCATGAATATATGGGATTCGAGAACCTCTGCAATTATGATGCATAGAGTTAAATTTCCTTT
This sequence comes from Erythroxylum reticulatum, assembly GCA_025504915.1. Classification (NCBI taxonomy): domain Eukaryota; kingdom Viridiplantae; phylum Streptophyta; class Magnoliopsida; order Malpighiales; family Erythroxylaceae; genus Erythroxylum; species Erythroxylum reticulatum. The sequence goes on from JANSVA010000001.1 coordinate 25,666,818, forward strand.
AACCAAGAAGTTCCTTTTTCATTTTGAGTTCCCTTATTAAGACTTAAGATCCCCTGTGAAATCTTGATGAGGCCTCAAAATGAGCCTCTTGCGTTTGTAGGATTCAAGAACTTCTGCAATTATGATGCATAGAGTTAAATTTCCTTTAACCAAGAAGTTCCTTTTTCATTTTGAGTTCCCTTATTAAGACTTAAGATCCCCTGTGAAATCTTGATGAGGCCTCAAAATGAGCCTCTTGCGTTTGTACCAATTCCTGGGCTTGGTGAAGGTGGTTTGAAGGCAGTAGTGAGTTTTGGTTGTTTAGAGAATGCTTCTTTAATCGGTTTATGTATAAATCTGCAGCACTGGCTAGTCAACTTTAAGTTGGAACTTAGTGCACTGATTCAGTACAGGAGCCTGGTCTTTTATTAGTCAGAGTGAGCTTCTGAACTTGCTCGATTGGTTTTTTTTCCATAGGAAGTACTCAAAGCTTCTTAGTGATTTTGTGTGCCAATAACCCAATGAATGAGTTATTTTGTTGTGACTTTAAAGAAAGAAAAACATCATAACATAGGCTTTACAAAAATGCTTCTTTCATTGCATTTCGTTCATACCAAACACTATCATAGCGACCAACTGCACCTCTGGCTTATCAACTCTAATGCAAGTGAATTGACGTATGACAACTCATAAACCTGATAGGTTGGCTTTGTGATATAAACAGTAAGCACCAAAAGCTTGTAGATAAATAATGTACCTACGCCTTTTTGACAGAGCAAGAGTATGACTTTTGTTTGTTTTGTTTTGCTGCTTTTGCCGTGGCTTTCACTAATCAAACTCCAAATTCATTTTTATTTTTATTTTTTGTTTTTGTTATTAAATTAAGTAAAAATGTTTGAGTTTTAGTTTTAGTTTTTTCTTAATTTTTTAGTTTTGATTTTTTTTCTAGTTTTCAAAAATTATAAAAACCATAAAAGTGATTTTTTTTCCTATTTATGTTTTTTTTTCATACTTTGATTTCCTATAAGTTACTATATTATTTAAATTTTAATAAATTATGAATAATTTAATTCAACATTTAATATTTAATAAATTAAAATGAATTATCAATAAAAATCATAAAAAATTTAATAAAATTTTTATAATTAAATTAATATGTAATTAAACTTTAATAACTATTAATAAATATAATTATATTTAAAATATATAAATATTCAAATAAAATTTGATTTAATAATTAAAATATATTTCAAATAAATATTAATGTATAAATAAAATTTTAATTTATAAATTATTTATTTTAACAATAAAAATACTTTTATCAATAATTTTTTAATAAATATTATTTAAGAGATTAAATAAATTTATTTAATTAAAAATAATTTATCTTTAAGTTTTATCTAATGTGTAATTATTATTAATAATAAAAATTTAACTACGTTAACATTAATAATTAAATAAGAATTTGTTTTTATTTAAAAAATAAAATTAAAAAAAAGAAACTTTTGTTTTTATTTGAAAGAAAAAGAAAATTACAATAGAAAACATAAATAAAACCAAACAATCCCTAAATTTTAGAAGCTCCGTAAAAAACGAGTTTTCTTTTTTAGACGGATCATAAATGCGTTATGATACAAAATCTATACATTCTCTATATCAAATGTAATTATATTCAAATTATTTTTCTAATGTAACTCCTCAGGAACGAGGAAATGATAGCTCCTTAACGAAACACTCCTTTGCCCCTATCCTTCCCCTTCTTATTTGATTTCACAAATATGACAAATTGGAACCAAAGGTAGCAGTATTCTTCTAGCTTTATACTGCATTCCAACTAGTTGTATGCTACCTTATTTAGAGGGTAATATTCATTGGGCGGCTTTATTACTAGCTTCAAACTAGAAAAGTGTGTTTAAACTTTGGAGAAGAGGACAATAAATCAACGTACAACACCCGCTTTAGGATATCTGACTTCTCCTAAAACTAAAGCCCTTATTAAAGCAACTCCCTTTCTTTGTTACATGCTTCAACCCGGAGACTAGCCTCTACAACAAATATCTCAAGTTAAAAGTTCATAATGTTGGATATGGGTCCCTCTCATGGAGGGACTCCATTCCACAATTACGGCACCGCCGCATGCTGCTGCTTTTGTTGAATGGAAGAACATGTTATTTTTTGTTAAATAAATAGAAGCTGCTTGCAACATTTATTGAAAAGAAGAAAAAGAGATAGCTGTAAGCACGGGGTAGAGTGCCTATATAAGGCACTTTCCGCTTTAGAAGAAGAACAACAAAAAAATACAAAGAGAAAATAAAAAGAAAACCAGAGCATTGCTCTTGCTCTGAAGTTAGGAAATACATTCCTAAAGAGTTGATGAGTGTCAAAATAGTGAGGTTAATATTTTTATATTGGAAAACACCTTATAAGTCACTATTTTGAGTTTATCTCTGTATACCTACTATTTGTAATAGTGGAAGAAAAATTCTGAGTTTTGTCCGTGGACGTAACCCAAAGTTAAGGGTGAACCACGTAAAATTTCCTGTGTCCATTTTGCTCATTTTATTTTTCCTTTTTCACAAAATACACCCGCTGCGCCCAACAAGTGGTATCAAAGCCGTGTTTATTTACAATTAGGCAATACATCCCTCAGCAGAGCAAGTAACATGTCAAATGACTTATTGCTCCACTTATTGTATAC
>JANSVA010000001.1:25679119-25700920 GCA_025504915.1 Erythroxylum reticulatum
TCTGAGTTTTGTCCGTGGACGTAACCCAAAGTTAAGGGTGAACCACGTTAAATTTCCTGTGTCCATTTTGCTCATTTAATTTTTCCTTTTCACAAAATACACCCGTTACGCCTAACACATACGTCATAGCCATTCCTTACCAAAGTTCATCTTTCCTTTCTATAAATTGTTTAAACATCCAGAATAATATACTATATTCTCCATGTCACTGTAATCCCATGGCTACAGTTTGTGGATCTCTTGTTGATAACTATTTGCCCTCAAGCCGTAGTTTAAGCTCCATTTGTACACTTTTCCTGGTTTTCTCCGTACTCACGGAAGCATCTTGAGTTTCTTTCCTTCCAAATCATGAAAAAGCATGATCTAAAGACTATCATAAATACATCTCTATCACTCTTCAAATGTTTTTCTTTCCATAACCACTCCATGAATTCAGGGTAGTTGAGGTTGGATTTGTTCAAGTGGCATAGGTACAAAACTTCTTTCCAAATGGCTGAGGAGAATCTACACTTAAAGAAGAGATGCATAAGATATTCTGAACTTTCTTTGCACAAGAAGCATTTATTACCGAGGTTTGGATAATTCGGCTTATAAAAAATTTGTTACCTTGTCCCTCATTACCAACCCTAGGAAGAAAAAGACAATTTAGTGCGAAGTTTCTTATTCCACACCAAGTTATACCAAGCTATGTTTTGTCCCCTACTTGTTATGATTTATCTACGTGAATGGTTGGTGAATGAGCCCGAAAAGTGTCCAAGTCACAAGTAAGTGTCAGCTGTCTCCCAGTTGTAAATGTAAGCGGGAAGGAATTGCTCTAGAGACATATATAGGAAAATTGGACCATTGGTTAGCATTGATTAAAACCTTCACTCTACCATGACTTGGAAAATTACTTTACAACTGTAGCATCATCTGAGTGTTATAGAGAAGGTCAACCTTGCTCCAATTATAATAGCGAACTAAGCTGCCTCACCATTACTAACTTTGCATTTTATGTACCTAAATAGAAATTTTCCACGTTTTAGCAACTGTGCTAAAATTCATGAGCAGGAAAGACTGGTCTTGATCTCTAATAAGTTTTTTCCTTTTGGAAAGTAGGTGTATATCCATTTCATTTGTAGAGAGTCTTTATGCTCCAGCAATCTACTAGGGCTAATTGAAGCGATCCGCAGCTCTCCTTCCTTAACTGGTTTACAAACTTAATATTCCTACCCAATTTTATCATTAAATTTGCCGGCATTCTCTCAATGATTTTTGTTAGTACTCTAGTTAGGAAGAAATGAGATGACCAATAAACATAAGAAGAATTTGGGACTGAGTTAATGAATAACACACTTTTAGTATATGATAGTGATTTGTTGCACTAACTATTTAGTCTCCTCTGAATCTTCTCTATCAATGGGAAACTTTCCCTAAACTACTGCCTCTTTGTTGAAATGGTTAACACAAGATAAATGAAATGCGGTTGCTTAACTTGGAGACTAGAAATTGTTAACAACGTTGATCACTGGTAAATAGTAGCATGTGGCTTTTATTTCTATAGATTTCCAACCCAAAGATATCTCCGAAAGTGTTAAAAGATGCCGTAAGAATACTTGTTAACCTATCATGTGCTGTAGAAAACAAAACTAAATCATTAACAAATGAGAGAGAAAAAACATTTCAAGTTTTTAGCATTGGCTGTGGTATTTGAAGCTTGGATCTATTATAATATTATGCATCACTAACCTACATGGAACTTCTATTCATAATATAAACAATTATGGTGAAATTGTGATGCACAAGCTTATCCAATTTTTGAGCTTTTTAGAGAAACCAAACACTTGAAGAAATAGAAAAGGATCTTAATAGACAAAAGAGCAATTGCGTGCATTGATCAAATGAACATACTTAGAGCAATTGCGTGCATTCATCAAATGAACATATTTGGGTTGCCTTATTTATTGTAAAATATATCATGACCCATTCACGATCCATCCAAATCATTTTTTATAATTTTTATCCAAACCATTTAATAAATAACTTGAAGTAATTAAAAATAAAAGAATTGAAATAAAAGTTATTTAATATCTCTTGCAAAAATATTTTTGTTTAACTTTTTGTATCCACGTAATAATAAGAGAGAACTTTAATAGTCTAATAATGTAATTTAATTTTAAATTAAATTCTAATTAAATAACTAGAATATAATCTTAATAAATCTAAATATCTCAATTTGATCCTTGAATATTTTTAAAATTCACAATGAAAGCTAATTTAATCAAGTTATCTTTTTTTTTTCTCTTTAATTGCTCTATATATGATATCCATTAGATTTCTAACATGTTTATTTCCTTTTAGTTTAGCGTTAATTCCTCACTTAAACAATTTATATTTATAGATCAAGATTAAGTTTAACAATATATTATGAGTATCAAAATATTACGAATCTAAAATTAATTTTTTTAAGTTGAAGTAAATTAAAATAATAAGAGTCACCCAACGGATATAAAGACATACTAAGTTACTAGATTATGTTAAAGGCTTTTGAAATAGAATATAGGTAACAATGAAATAGTAGGACTTTAGCAGTTTGAATCCTAGTTTTCCTTTCTTCCAACTTTTCTTTGACTGATCCAGCTAATTTCATGCTCTCCTATTTTTCTTGATTAAAGATCGTTGTTCCTATTCCACTTATGGAGAGTTCCATTTTATTCTCATGTTACCACTATAATCTGTGTGAATCTTATTGGTTATTGTCACTTCTCTTATCTAATTGATTATAAAACCTACTAAAGTTTTTATATCCTTCTCCTCATCCGAGAATGTTCTAGTATTTTTTTTCTCTCCAGAGGATGTAAAATTAACAATACAAACCACTTGAAGATCTTTATGTCCCTCTTGCTTCGTATATTGATGTTGTCCCTCTTACTTTATATTTATACATTCCATCATTTACACCCAATCATCCTTCTATCAATAAAGCATACATAACTTTTTAGTATGCTTCTGTGCTTGGTTAGAGAATTCACTCTTAAATAAAAGATGATTTATTGATTCAGGTGATTCTTTTTATAGAGTTTGTAAGAGATGTCACCATTATTTATAATTTTGATTATGTCCCATATTATGAATCTTTGTTTTATTATCAACCATAAAATGAAAGAAGCTTTTGGCAAGTTCTTAATACCCCAGACTAGCTTACTCTATATAACTTTTAACTAAGACTCTTTGAAAATGGTTAGGTAGGTTTTTTTTATTGTGAATCTCTTCAATATGTGTTTTAACTAATAAACGAAGTCTTTTGCATTAGGGTTGTTGATGTTTATTTTAAAAAATTGCTTTACCACAAGTATACAAATCGTATCTTATAATATCAAAAGTATCATTCCTGTGAGGATTGTATTAGTCATCTAACAATTTTTTACACCTTCTTCAAGGTAAACAATATGATGAAATAACTAAGAATTAAACTAAAAATAAAATAATTGATAATTGAATGATGAAACAAGAAGCAGTGAAACAATTGATTAATCAATGATGAAAACTAGGAATTACTTATATCCTTATTTGTTTTCACTTCACCTTCTTGATTTAACACTAATTGACCCTATATATCCAATAATTATGGTTAGCTTCTCTCCAAATCTAACCAAATAATCTCAATTAGATAAATAGAAATAAATTGTGACCACTCGATCTATTAAAACTCTTCCTAACTATCCAACTAAATTTGAAGTAATCTTAATGGGTAAGTTGTACAAAATTATGATCTCTCTTCAATTGTCTGTTTATTTGAGATTCAACAACAAGAAAAGAAAAGAGTATATCAGGTATGCATATGTTCAAATTTGGGTTCCTTATAACGTTTGGCTTAGCTATTTAAGTTCTATACTATTTGTTTCTTAGGTGAAATGTGTTGTACATACGGTTCATCTAATTCAGTGATATATACATCTAAGGTCGTTCACTATATCTTTGCTAATTTAGCCAAAGTCAAGAAGTTGTTGGAAGAAAGTGTGAATAAACCAGCTCTTGAGGGAAGATCTTTCACTATTTTACTAAATGTCTTCGAATAAGCAAAGACCTTTTTTGGGAATCTAGACAAAGAGAATTCTTTTACCTTTTCTACCGAGTCTCATGTCACTTGGAATCTAGAAAAATAATTATTTCTTTTCTTTTTCCATGGAATAGGCGTGAAACTTTATTATTTTTTTGTTTGTAAGAATTGTTAAACTTATAATTAAAATTTTGTATTGCTTACCATACATCATTGTATTATATTGCTTACCATATTTCAATATTTATATGCATTATTCTTATTCTATATTGTAGAAACTTAAATTTATAATATTTTGATCTTATTAACATTATAATTTTAGGCATGTATATCTTTTTATATCCAAAAATATTAACTTTTCAATTACCTACCATATGTTTTTCAATAATATGTTTAAAACTTTTAAAACATTTTACAAGTTTTAGATGTTTCATTCTATTTTTCACGAAAAATTTGTATGAATGGAGGTGTAGTATGTACAATAGGCATCATTAAAGAATTATTTTTTATAAATCAACATATTTAAATAAATTTATAGAGTTTGAATGCATTAGGTAAAAATTGTAATTGTTTAAACTTTTTACGGTGATTTTAAAAATTCATTTCCAAAAGTCTAGCATTTTGCTATGTTTCACAAATTCGTCACCAAAGGCTTGACATTTGGTGACAAAAATGTTAAAATGTCGAAAAAGGTTGAGCCTTTTGCGAAGAATCCAATAAGTTGTCAACAAAGACATGTATTTAGCAATGATTCTAAGAAATGTAGCGAAAAGATAAGTTGTTGGCAACGTTATTAGAAATCGTCGCCAAAAGTTGACTCTTAGTGACGATTTTCAAATCGTTGTAAAAAAAGGTTGGTAAAAATTAGTTTTGTTGAAGTGAGATGTTTGAATTATGAATCTTCTCTTTTTTTTCTTGGAGCTAGAAAATTCTACAACTTGTTTTCTTCAATAGTTTTGTCTTTTTGATATATAGTTTTTATGATTCTAGCTACCTCTTTTTGTTTTTATTTGCCTTTTATACTTCTTAATCCTCCTATGACTCTTTATAGGATTTCCACACTTGTTTTCATTCAAAAAATAGCCCCTATTTAACAAAAATACAAAAATCTCACAACTTGAAAATTTTGAAATTTGCACGATCATGTATTGGCTACCCATGCACTCTCTGTCATGATCGTGCATGGACAATGGGTCTTCAACTGTCCATCTAGCATTCCTACATGACCATGCATATGCATGATCATGACTGCTTCCTTTGTCTAGCTTCTTCTTCATCTTTTCATGGAATTTCTTATTTCCACTCATCAAAAACATATTAAATAAAGCATGCATGAAGATCACATTATTGCCCTAATCAATAATAATCAAACAAAACACACAAAAACACTAATAAAGGCATAAATCTAAGTCCTAAACACATGATTAAAACCTAAAAAAGACTTAAAAACACACTCTTTAACCTAAAAAAATACATTATAAATTACATCTATCAACTTTCCAACACTTAAACCTTTTCTTTTCTCCAAGCAAAACCAAAACCAAAAAATAACAAAACAAATAACATACAAAATATGCAATCATGTTGTTGAGAAAGTTTTTTATATAAGAAAACTCTCAATACTCACAACTAGACAAATCGTAATTTGTAGTATAAGGTATCGATCCCACGAGGAACTAGCTAAAACAAGTTGAACCTAACTTTACTAAGGTAATAAATATTATATAAGTGAAAATGATAACATAAATTAAAGCAATTAAATAAAATCATGTAAATAACAAATAATAAGTGAGCTGCCAATTTAATGTAAACTTAATTGCGGATGAATTATTAGGATTTATTCTTTCATTATTTTCCCCCCTTAACTGTTATTGAACCAATTATATGTTAATCCTAGATTTCCTAGGGGATTGATTATCCTCTCTCAAAACCTAATTAATTAACCTTAATTGAATACAAAATTTTCATATTTTTCAACCACTCGATTCATAAAACTTTTGTAATGTTTTCAACTAGATCTATGATTATCTATTAGATAATCAAGTTCTCACATAAGATCTCTCTTCAAATGATAGTTGATTTGATAATGGCGTGACTTATTAAACTACTAAATTTTGTTGCACAATTGAATCAGATTAATTGTGACTCCCTCTCTCAATTTATTATCAAAGTATGAAATGCACAATTATTACAACAACAAATTTTTTTATTGAATCAATAATAATTGAGTTCAACAAATAAATTCTGAATAAACCCTAATATGGAAATTAGAACTTCATAAGTGTAATAAACATCTAGAATTTTAGTTTACACATCAAATATGATGAAGCTAACAAAAGAGAAATAAGGAAAGACTCTATTCAGAGTTTGATTTGGAAAGCTGGAATTTTGGATGTTCTTCTTAATTTCCCTTATTTAATCCACTTCCGTAAGATAGAAGCTCCATTTTTCGTCTTTTACATTCTTAAATAGTATTTTAGGATCCTAGGGTTATTTCTAAGGTTTCTCCACTTAATTTGGTTCCAAAAATAGCTTTAAAACATTAAAAGACTTAAACAAACTCACATGTTGGGAAAGTTGAAATTCGTTGGAATTGTTGTTTGGCATATGCATAGTTTCATACACGGTAGTGCATCAAACCATGCATCACCAAAATTAATGAAATTTGTAAATTTGCACGGCCTAAGAGACGTGCACAGGATGTTGACATCCATGCATCTCTTTTATGCTTTGAATCTTCATTTTATGTCACGTTTTCGCCCAACTTTTTCTTCTTTCTTCAACACTCATAAATACATCAAACATCTTATGAAACATAAAATTAAGATCCAATTATTGCTCTAAACTAAACAAACACTTAGAATATATACAAACACTCACATTAACATAATTCTAAGCTAATTCATACGATAATCATCTAATAAACACCTATAAATAAACATACTAAAACACCTATCAAAACATAGACAAAGGAGGTTGAGGAAGAGCTAGTAGAGGAATCAAGTGAGGGAATTAATGACGAGTTATTGGTACTCATCTTAAGTAGAGAGGGTTCCCATATCCTTAAAGACAAATTGCTTGTGTCAAACAAAGATTTAGGGAGTTTTGTTGTCCCTTATTTTATTAACAGTTTGTCATTAAAAAGGGCATGGATGTAGTTAATTGGATTTATTAATTTTATACATTATGCTCTTATTATTATCTTACTACAAGTGGCTTACTTATAGGCTATGGAATTGCTATGTAGAGAAGCGGGTAAAAATAAACCACTGATTATAAACCCAAGATAATGGTAATTTGTAGGGTCCATCGATCTAATAACGTTAAACAAGCACTAAATAAGAGGCAAACTATGAATTATTTTATATTTTATTTTAAATTCTATGTTATTTCATTCTTATTTAATTTTTTAAGCGTTTCAAGTTTAGAAATTAAGCATCTTTACAAGATTATGCATCATTATGGTGTTGAGATATGCATGTTAAAGGTTTATAACTCTAAAGTGCAAAATTTTTAAGTTTGTTCATATATTGTTGAAATTACACATGTTTACAAAGAGTTACACGCACTATATACACGCTAGTACAGACTTAAATGATTAGATACACGCCTATGTAACCAAAAATGTAAGTTCACGAAAAGCTACAATTTAGTGACGTACACGATCATTTACATGACTGTGTAGTAAACTATGTAAGTCGATGATACACCTTTAAAATGCCCCAATCCCTCATTCTTGCTCATTTTCTCTCTTCTCCCTCACTCCCTGCTAGGGTCCTCTCATTCCCCAAACCCAATTTTCACAATTTTCTCACAATTTTTTGATAACGAAGTAAGTAATCTTATTTATTTTACTTATTTATGCATGATTTAATGGGATAACTACCTTTCGATTAGGTTTCCCGATGAGCCAGCAGTATTTGAAGGACCTAGGGAGGGGCCATTGCACTAGAGGAGGATAGGACAGATTTACCAAGATTTCGGATACCTCACTTGGATTGGCTAATGACATCTCATTTGGAGAGACAGTAGGCGGAGCTTGTGGATTGAATTGGAAAGCTCGATACCATTTTTGGATGGATGGGAGACCTATTGTTATTAATGGCGAACTATCAGGGCATCGATTTTTAGCATCCTTCATATGTCGAGAGTACTTCATCAATAGCTCATCCACCTTCTAAGGACTAAAGACCCAAGGACTCTCCATCATAGCAAGATTGGGGAGATGGCTCAATTTTGTATCTTTACTTTTTCTCTTTAATTGTGTTTTTTTCTTTCTCTAAACATTAGTATTAATGTTATTTCGTATATCTAAATTATTTATGTTATTTTAATTTTTTCCTTTATTATTTTTATCCCCTTTGTTTTATATTTTGCAATGATATCAATATCATATTGGATAGGTAGTCACCAAATCATGAAAATCATAATCAGAAAATTTTATTACTTAGGGAAGTACCAATTCCACTTTCTCATTTATCATATAGGCTTATATTGTCTACATTGAGGACAATTCAATATTTTAAGTGTGGAGAAGGGGATTATAATTTTATTAAGCTTATTATAATCTTAGTTATTAAATTTATTAATTGATCTCCTGAATTCGTTGAAGTAAATCCATCAATATTTTATTTCATTATTGAATATTGATTTGAATTAATATACAAAAGGATTATAGTTAGAATAATTGCTTTTATAAGTTATATTATTAATAATCATCGAATTAGTCAATTTGAATGAAAATTGCATATTATTAACATACAGAAAACCAATATTTTTTTGTGAGTTTTTGAGCTTAAGAGTAAAATTTTCAAAAATTTTAAAGCTCTTTAATTCTTCCATTTGTGTTATCATACATAGTTGAATAGTTCTAGAACTTGCTTTTATTATACATATTGAGATCATATTTTGTTAACTTAGAAGCACTGAAGTGATAAAGGCACTTAGATTTAACACTTGTTTAAACTTATTTCTTTAATAATTACCTTACCATATGTTATCCTTTAGGAATAACCAAATTGAGCCTTAGCCTTTTTCATTGATTATAGCCCAAATTATTAACCTTTATCCTACTTTTCTTTGAATTCTTTTTATTATTTTGAACCCTGAAGGTTATTTACGTTACTTGAATGCTTGCACCTTGAAAATTTGAAACGTCTAATATTTCTTTAATTATGGTAAATGATGATTGCTAAAAAATGATTCAAAAAACATATTTGCAAACGTAGAAAAAGTATAGTACTAATGGATTTTTTGTGAAAAGACTTGTAGATTATAAAACAAAATTTTCTTGTAATGTTTGTAAATTCCCTTCAAATTTATCACATTTTTATTACCCTAATCATACCTTACTTAAGCCCTATTACAACCTTATAAAGACCTTTTGATTTTTGTTTCTAGTTTACATACAAGTGGTGGAGATGTTATAATATTGCAAGCTTATAGTAAGAGTTCTAATATGTATGGATTTGAGAGTTCGATATTTTTCACCCTAAAAACTTGAGTGAATTGAGTAAAACCTTAGTGAGGGTGTAAAGATATATGTTTTTTTATTTCCATAAGATAATTGACATGATAACTATTAATATTGACATATGAAGTTAGTTTTAGGATATTTGATTCTACTTGTATGTTAATTTGATTAATATGACATGACGATTAAGAGTCGAAATGGACAGGTTGAGATTATAAAGGATGGATGTTTGTAAAGTTCAAAATTTATATTATTATGTGCTTAAGGATAGGAAAAAGCTTAAGTGTGGAGATGTTTGATATATGGATATTTGACTATAATTATACACCCATATTTTATATATTTTCCTTTTTATTTCATAGTTTTGTTGTATATTTGATACTTAATTCACTCTAAGTGCATTTATAGGTTATAAATGCTTTTATAGACTAAAAAGAGAAGAATTTGGGTGCAACTGTGGCATAAGACGAAGATCTGAAGCAAGCAATTAAGGATCTTCATATCTGTGTATAAAGACGGTATAAGTATTTGTAAACTGGTAAAAACTGAAGAAATTGATTTTTGTTCATGTGGAGTTACACGCTCATGTACAATAAGATACGTAGGCATGTATGTTGCCTGTCTAAGTCTCTGTACCTATGTAAAATCACAAGTTTAGGTTTTTTTGAAATATGTAGATTATAGTATGTTTTTATGAGAGTTTAAGTGTATTTTTAACTGTTTTCTTAGATGATTATCATGTGTATAGGCTTAGAATTTTGTTCTTGTTAATTTTTTGTGTTCTAAGCCATTGATTGGTTTAGAGCAAGAATTTGATATTCGTTTTATGTTTTAAGAGGTGTTTGATGTGTTTGTGAGTGTGTGGAAATAAGAATGTGAAGAAAGGAGAAGATCTTGGATGCATGCATGCATGTCACAATCATGAAAAGTAAATAATAAGCTGCATGCATGGAACCTATATTATGATTGTGACACCATACACAATCGTGATAGAGATGGACAAGCTCTACTGGTCACGATTATGACATCCTTACGATCGTGACAAGGGTGTTTCTAGCTCATGATAATTTTTAAGTTTTAAGGTGTTGGGGCTATTTTTTGGAATGAAATTAAACAAGGAAACCCTAAAAACAACCATAGAAGCCTAAGCACTACAAAAGAACAAAAAAAAACACCAAAAGAAGAAGTAGTCACTGGATCAAAAGAAAATCAACAGGAGACATCAAGAGAGCTTAAGAGAATTTCATATTCCCACGTTAAGACCGCAACTAGTTTTTATTCCTTTTCCCTTCATTTGTTTCATTTTATTGAATGTTTATTTAGATTTATAAGATGTTTAACATGATTATAGGTTTCTAAATCTATGTGAGGGATTTTTCTTGAATTGCTTTGTTGAACTTTATTCTTTTTTATTTTAATACATTGATTAATGTTTATGATAATTGTTATGCTTATAATTAATAATAAATCGAGAGAGTGAGTCAAGTCATATATGTTAAGGTGCACAACCAAAGTCAGTAGCTTAATAGACTTACAATTATCAGATGAATTAACAATTGAAGAGAGTTGTTAATTGTGAAATTAATTATTCTTAGGATTGCCTCAAAACTAATTGACTATTTAGGAGCAGTTTGATGAATCAGGAGTTAACAATTCTAAGATTATTAAATTCAATTAGGGTTATTTGATTAGATATCGAGAGAAATTAATAAAAACTCTAGTATATATAGGATCGAGCATAACTTGAATCAACAAGATAAAGGGAAAACAAAACAAGATAGAATAATTCCTAAGTCTCAAACTTTGCTTAAACTTATTTTATTGGCAACTGATAGAATAATTCCTAAGTCTGAAACTTTGATCAAAATTATTTTATTGGCAACTTAATTTTTTACTTTTTGTTTTATTAATTGTTTCAATTTCAATTATTTATTTTAATTCAAATCAATCTTTAGTACCTTACATAAATTTCTATTCAAGTTTTTAGGTGTCTATTTATCCTCACGGGAACAACGCCTTTGATACTATGAGATATGATCTATACACTTGCAATATTGAAAGTTTTATATTATAAAACTTCTCAACAAGTTTTCAGAACTATTTCTAGGGGCTAAATAGCATTTAGTATAATTTGAATTCCTTTGATTTAAGGAATTGTTACCCTTTCTTGTGTAATTGTGGTTGCATGAACATAATAATCTATTGAATTTCAAGTCAAGTAGAAGAAACTTCAACTTTTGACATCATAAAGAAAGAAAGAGAATTTCGAAGAGTTAAATATCAAGAAGTGATAGAAAGAATGATGAAAAAGGAATTAAATCATGGAGAGTAGCAAAAGACCTTTATGGACTTCATGAGATCTGGGTTCTAGCTACCTAACCAGGAATTACTCGATCATTAATGCAGACGAACACAATCGAGATCAAACCAGAATTATTAAATATATTACAGACTAATGTAAAATTCTATGGGTTGGCCAATAAGAAACAAAATCTAGGAAAATTTTGACATCTTCCGATATAATGGGTTGTCAAAAAATGTTGTTAGGATGAGGTTCTTTCCCTTTACACTCAGAGATAGAGTCAAACCATGGTTGAATTCACTCAACCCAATACACATCACAATATAGGAGCAGTTGGTGTAAGCATTTTTAGATAAGTACTACCCTTTGACTGAGAAAACAAAGCTCATCAATGAAATTACTAATTTCCAAAAAAAAGGGGAGTTTCCACATGAAACGTGGGAGCGGTATAAGGGGTTGTGAAGGAGATGTATGTATCATAACTTACTGAAGGAATTCTTGTCGCAAATTTTTTGCAGTAGAGTTAATCAACCCACGTGAGCAACCATTGATGCAACTATTCAAGGATCATTGATGAGAAATACAGTTGAGGAAGCGCAACTGTTAGAGAAGATTGTGAATAATAGTTATCTTTAGACCTCAGACCGAAGTAGACAGCAGTCAACCTTTTAGGACCAAAGGGATTAGTTGTTGTAGATTTAGTGACAATGTTGCAGACTGAAGTTACCAACCTAACTAAGTAACTAAAAAACTTGAAATCCACCTCTTCCTCTCCATTTAAAGCAATTCAGTATAAATGTGAGCTATATAGGCAAGTGAGACATATCACAGCTGATTGTTTCTTAGTGCAACACAATAATGTGAAGCAACTCAACTACATAGGATCACAATTTGGTCGGGGAGGTAACAACCTATATTCAAACACATACAATCCTTGGTTAATGAACCAACAAAATTTCTCTTTGTCTAGCAATGTTGAGACTCAATTGAGAAATCAAGGCACTTCTAGATTTCAGTAAGACAAGTCTAATTCATGGGATTCAAAGATGGGTAAGTTCATGGACATAATGAGTTCCAAATTCACAAGTCTAGAAAAAGCTCAAAAGAGGATAGAAGGGAAGTTTGAGCAAGCAGCAAAGAATCGCGCCTCTTCTATTCACAATCCGGAGATTTAAGTGGGCCACCTAACCAATTCATTATCTATGAGAAGTATGGGGAGTCTCCCAAGCAATACATAAGTAAATCTAAGGGAGAAACTTAAGGCTAGCGCACTTAGGAGTAGGAAGGAGCTAAAAGAATCAGCAGAACAATAAGTTAAACCCCACCTTGTAGAAGACCAAGAGAAGAAGAAAAAGGATGAAGATAAGAATGAGATCCTCATCACGTTCCTCATTCACCATATCCACACAAAAATTCCATTACTATAAAGACTTCAAAAGAATAAATTAGAAGCATGATTCGCAAAGTTTGTAAAGAAGCTGAAGATGTTACAAAATAACTTATCTTTCGTGAAGGCGTTGGAACACATGACCAAGTATGTGAAGTTCTTTAAAGATATACTATCAAACAAGCAAACTTGAGAGGATAACCAAATAGTTACACTTATAGAAAGCTATAGTTCCATCATTACCAGCCATATGCCTTCAAAATTGAAGTACTTATGTAGTTTTACGATACTTTATACCATTAGTGATTTATAATTCATGAAATTTTCTTATGACTTAGACGCGAGTATTAACCTTTTGACTTTGTCAATTTTTAGGAAACTGGAGCTAGGTCATATGAAGCCAACTTCTATGTTCATTTAATTGGCAGATCAATTGATCAAAAGATTACTTAGTATGGTAGATGATGCCATCGTCAAAGTAGACAAACTCATTATTCTTATAGACTTTATGGTATTAGATTCTAAAGAGGATCAGAATTGCCCACTCATTCTTGGAAGGTCATTCATGAATTCTGGGAGAGCTTTGATTGACGTTTATGAAGGCAAACCGATTCTTCAAATTAGTGATGATCACGTAGAGCTTAACGTGAATAGATTCTTGAAGAATTCAAAATAAAGCAGGTCTTATATAAAGATAGACATCATAAATGAATGCATCAAAGAACAAGGGGAGAGGTACAATAAAGAAGTAAGTTTTAAAGAAGTTGAAAATGTAGAAGAAGGAGAGAAGGAGGAGTTAGGTGTTCCAGCACATCAAGACAATTTAGCGAGAACAAAAGCACCCATACCACGCTTTATTATAAAGCCACCAACTCTTGAGTTCAAGTGTTTACCTACACACCTTAGGTATACCTTTGTAGGTGAGGGCCAAACTTTACCCATCACTATCTCAAACCAACTAGATGATGAATAAGAGAGCAAGGTGGTTAAGATCATTAGGAAGAAGATGAAGGCTATAAGATGGAAAATATCTATTATACAAGGAATAAGTCCTAATGTAATCATACATAGGATTAACCTCAATAAAGGAAGCAAAGTGGTGAGGAAATGACAAAGAAGATTAAATCCATTCATGAAAGAACTGATCAAGAAAGAGGATGTCAAATTGTTAGATGCGGGTGTCATATACCTGATTTCATATAGTGAATGATTCATCTTAGTACAATGCATACCTAAGAAAGGAGGTATAATAGTAATGGAAAGTGAAAGTGGTGAGATGATTTCCACTCGAACAGTCACATGTTGGAGAGTGTGTATTAATTATAAGAAGCTCAACAAGGTGATTAAAAATGATCATTTTCCTCTTCTATTTATATATCAAATGATAGAAAGGGTGGCTAGCCATGCATTCTATTATTTTTAGGTTAGATATTCAGTCTACAATCATAATTTTATCTATCCGAAAGATCAAGCAAATACCATTTTTACATGTCCTTATGGAACATTTGCCTATAGACATATGCCTTTTAGGTTATGCAACATTTTACCAACATTTCAAAGATTTTTTATGTCTACTTTTTTAGATATGATCGAGGACATAATGAAGATTTTTATAGGTGATTTTTTAGTCTTTGGAGACTATTTTGAGCATTGCTTGATCAATTTAGACATAGTTCTTCAAAGCTGTTAAAAGTCACACTTAGTTCTAAACTAAAAGAAATGTCACTTCATGGTGCACGAGGGAGTAGTACTGGGACATAAGATATCGTGCGAAGGTATTGAATAATATAAATCCAAGACATAATTCATTGAGAAGCTTCCATCATTAATTAATGTCAAAGTTGTGCAAACATTTCTAGGACATGCAAGATGTTATCATCGCTTTATTAAGGACTTCTTGTTAATTGCCAAACCTCTTACATATCTCTTAGTCAAAGACATGTCTTTCATATTTGATGATACTTGTTTATATGCGTTTAATAGATTAAGGAGGCACCAATTTTAGCACCGTTCTTGACCTTACCTGAATCATTGTTGTTTGAAATCATGTGCAATGCTAGCGAACAAGTTGTGGATTGTGTATTGGGACAAAGGAAGGACAAAAGGCTTTATGTAGTTTACTATGCAAGCAAGACATTAACGGGGGCCCAACTTAAGTACATCACCATCGAAAGGAGTTACTAGAAGTGGTGTTTGTATATGAAAAGTTTCGGTCTTAGCTTTTGGGATTTAAATCATTTTTACCGATCATATAGTGCTTAAATATCTCTTTGTCAAGAAAGATATGAAACCGAGGCTTATCTGATGGGTATTGGTTTTAAACGGATTGGATATTGAGATTAAAGACAATAAGGGAGATAGTTGACCACTAATCACGTCTTGAAGGAGGGGAATTACAGCAAAGTGAGGACATTAATGAACGATTCCCCGATGAAACCTTGATGTTGCTAAACTGCCTTGTGGTACCATGATATGGTAATATAACAAATTATTTTACAGGTGGTATCCTTCCCTTATATTTGTCTTATTAATGGAGGAAAAAGTTCTTATATGAGTGTACTCATTATTTACGGGATGAACCAATCCATTGTAAAACATGTGTTGATGGACTGATAAGAAAATGTGTTCCAAAGATAGAAATGTTAAACATACTAACACATTGTCATGAATCCATCTATATTGGGCATTATGGAGTGAACAAGGTGGTAGCGTGATTCTTGGAATGTTGTTTTTATTAGCCGAACTTTTTCAAGGATGCTCGGGATCTTATTGCACAATGTAATATATAAATGCGAAAGAGTGGGAAACAT
This sequence comes from Erythroxylum reticulatum, assembly GCA_025504915.1. Taxonomy (NCBI): domain Eukaryota; kingdom Viridiplantae; phylum Streptophyta; class Magnoliopsida; order Malpighiales; family Erythroxylaceae; genus Erythroxylum; species Erythroxylum reticulatum. The sequence goes on from JANSVA010000001.1 coordinate 25,695,131, forward strand.
ATCGAAGAGAGATAAGATGTCATTGTCTAACATTCTAGAAGTGGAAGTGTTCAATGTGTAAGGACTAGACTTTATGGGACCATTCTGAGCCTCCATAGAGAACACATATATTTTAGTTAGAGTGGACTACGTTATGATGGGCTAAAGCAATAACAACTCTAACAAATGACGAGAAAGTGGTACAAAATTTATTGATAAATTAGTCAATCAATTTAGAGTGCCACGAGCTATAATTAACGATGGAGGAACACATTTTTGCAATAAATCTTTCGATGCTATTCTAAGAAGATATAGATTCTACCATCGTGTTTGCACTCCTTACTACCCTCAAACAAGTCATCAAATGGAAGTTGTTAATCACGAGTTGAAAAGAATATTGAAGAAGATAGTAGGAAGTTCAAGGAAAGATTGGGCATTAACACTTGATGATGCTCTATAGCCTATCAAACATTGTAAGCATATATTTGCATTCATCAAAGGACCAGATACAAAAACTTTACCTTCGGAAACATGTTGTTCCCCTTTATTATTACAAAGCGCCCTATATATATTAACATAAACTTCATCATCACGAGATCATATTGATCACTAAGAAGCTGATTGATGATGATCAGCCTATGATTGGTCTACGATCGTTAGTAAAGATGTGGTGGTTCTCAATAGACTGTCTAGAGGGTTGTCCATAGGTGTTATAGCTAGGATTCACATCAACCGCACCTTTGTCCTCAGCTTTGCTGCTAGTTTTAGTATCAGGGTCAGTCTTTCCACCACAACCTACAGTTTCTTCCAAGAGACGACGCGTGGTCATGAGACCATTTTTACTGGCAAATCTTTTTGCTTCAACATCCAGGATCACCAAGATCAAAAGGAAAGCCACGGAAGATCTTCATGGTCAAATTATATGCGAAAACAGTTGCAAGCAAGCAATACTATTATCATTTGAGATCAACTTAAGTTTGGGAAAAGCCAGAAACAAATATAAGAGTCACCATAAAGAAACCTATTAAACCTGGGAATTTAATTAACTGGCTAAAGAAAGATGCATACTTACTGCATATAAGATATTAAGATCTGATATATGAGGATATGGACTCCTATAGGGTTACAATATATAGTCGCATTTTGTCACTATTAATCGTGGACTATGCTTGGAGTGTGTGATGCAACTGTGCGCATTACTGGAAAAGCAAGGATATGGTGGGAATTATCATGTAAATGCATTATTCAAAAAAAGTACTGTAGCTAGCCACGTAGGTTTTAATTATGGTTAGGATTGATTTATTTAGCCCATTTGCCACGTAGATTTTAATTATGGTTAGGATTGATTTATTTAGCCCATTTGCAATATTAAGGTTCAACCTTACAATAATTAATTTTTACTAAAATAGTGATGATAGGTGATCTTTCATTAACTGCAATTCTAGTGAGTTAAGCTCTTATTGGTTGGACAACACATTTATATATCTATTTTACTAATTAAGTCAAGATATTTCGCATTCATATTATGAAAGGATAAACAATTTAATGAACATTAGATAATAGATAATATTAGTTGTCTAGGTGTATTATATTTATCATAATCATCTAGTTTTTACATAGTTGTGATAGGATCATAGTTATCTGATTATTATATATAATTATTATAGGACTGTTTATATATATATTTCGTCCATCTAATGTAGTCTTATATATACTGATTATTATATATATTTATTATAGGACTGTCTATATATATTTCGTCCATCTAATGCAGTCTTATATATATACTCATACATATATTCAATCGATATGTTTTCTTTGCTTCCTATCTCATATATTGATTTGGTAGCAAAGTCATTTGACTATCAATTATGGCTAATCCCTATCAGTTTCATTTTCTATTACCCAAAATCCAGCTTCATCAACTACTACAACTTCTTTCTCCTCTTATCCTATGTTGCCGAGAATTTTTTGTAACCTTTATCTCCAACTCTTTCACATGTATCTCACTGTCTTCTCTATCAAACTCACTTCGAAAAATTATGTCCCTTGACAGCTTCAATTTAGTTACACCCTTACTGAATTTTTATAACCTTGAAGGTATTTTAGATGGCACTGAGCCAGCGTCACCAACATAAACTCTCGATTCTATAACAAACCAGATAGAAATTAATCTTGCATACACTACATAATTCGCTAAAGATCAAATTTTATTTTCATGGTTACTCTCTTATAAAACCGAAGAGATCTATCCACATTTAGGTAGTTTAATAATTCTTAAGTTTCGAATCCACATTTAACTAGTTTAAAATCTTCTTGTTAAGTTTCGAATGCAATAGTTACTGCTTATAGGACTTTCAGTCATCTTTAACACAGTCAATTACTTGTTGAGCTGCACAATCTTGCCAAAGAGACAAGACTGTTTCAAGCTAAAGCTAATGCCTTAACAAAGAAATTGGTAAATAATATTATGCACGACATGTGGAGTTTGACGACTCTTTCTTTCTCTTTAATCAAGTTTCAGGAACAAATTCTTCTCCCTCGGTTCAACACGACCATGTCACCTCTACTTGGCTTCAAGTTCAACATCCATTCCCAATATCTGCTATTCCTTCCACAATGAATTCCTCGGGTATTATTCCTAATTCTTTTATACTGGACAATTATTTAACCTCATCTCATCTTATACCTGCTTAATTAATTCATGATTCAACTGAACAAATCTCGACTTTGACCCAAATTTTGTCCCATCCATATCCACCTAGCCCACCACATTCTCAACCTCAATCATTAGTACCTAAACATTCTCAACCACAACCAATACTCTCCGCAGTACCTAACGCCCCTCCAATGCAAACACACACCACCTGAACAAATCCATCCAATGCAATTTAGACTTGAACAAAACCCCGAATCACACAAACAATCATCTACCTACGACCTCAAACTTCAAAGAAAAATCCTACTACTCAACTCACTACATCCTCCTCCGAACTCGAACTCGAACTCATGCACCCAGATTGGAGACAAGCAATGGAATTAAAATTTGATGCATTACAGCGAAACAATATATGGAAACCTGTGCCATGTCCAACTCATGGTAATGTTGCTGATAATCAGTTGGTTGAGAAGGCCGAAGAAAGGGAGATGGGTCGGTGGACAGATTAGAGGTTAGGCTAGTAGCGCGAGGTTAATAAGACTGAACTTTATGAAACTTTGGAAAAGGGTCGAATTTTACCTAAATTTTACTCTTAACATTTAGATAGCAATTATAATCTTAACATTTAGAATTTTAGCGACCCGTTATAATAGAATTGTAAACGACTGTCAGACGATATTTTTTACAAGCTCCACAATTATCACGTCTTAATATTTAGAACCCGTTATAATAGAATTATTAACGACCGTCAGACCATATTTTTTACAAGCTCCACAATGTCTCGTTAGTAACATAGGACTTACTTTTAAAAAATATTAGTATTTTATTCCTCACACTTCTCCTGCTCTCTCCCTCCCTCTCCTAATTTCCCTTGCTCTACTCAACTTCATCAAAACTTGTCTCTTTCTGTCTTTAGTTTTACATGTTTATCTCCATTGTTATGTTGTGAGCTGTATTTTGTTTATGCTTGTCTCTCAATTCAAAAGTTTAAGTCATTAAATTTATGAGTCGTTTTTTATTTAAAATGTCTTTCACTATTTTCTTCTCTTTTTAACATAAAATTCTTACTCATACTTGACTTTCCAACAATCTCCTTCTTTAAGTATGAACTTCCAAATTGAGTTTAGGCTCCTCTTTGATCAAAATCATTTTTTTTATCAGCTCAAGTATATGATATTACTAGGAGCCTTTTTACTCCAGCAAAAGTCCTTTTTTTTTTAACAACTCAAGTATATGACATCACCAAGAACCTTTCTACTCCACTGGTTTGAGCCTATCAACAATTTCTTTATTCTTCTTAGTCGGGAGGCAACCATCGGATCCAACTACTGTTTCTATACACGTCCCTTGCTAAACCGTCGGCTATGATACTACTTGTTAGATTTGGGAAGCCCACTTTTATTAGAGATGTTAGATTTGGGAAGTTCACTTTTACTAGAGATCTTCATCATGGGTCTAATAGGGGAATATACTCATATATTTTGACACCATACTTTAATCCAAAATCTTAAGACATTAAATTTACAGGTTTTACCCACTTGTATGTCCCCAAGTAATTCCATCAATTTCCCATGTGAGAATTCTACTTACAATTAACATCCTAACAGCCTCGACATCGTTGAACACAAAGAACTTGATCAAATTCGTAGTTCTCTTCCAATACGTGCCAAGGGTGATTCGTATTTACCCATTGCATAAGGAAGTAACGAGAACCTTTGGAATCCTTACAGAAACTGCATGGGCTGGTGCTGCTTTCAACCTTTTTCAATATATGGTTGCCAGTCATGTAAGTTTCACGGCTATAAATCGTTTTTCATAAAATAACAGAAGGGTGTTCATCCTCCCTACACACCGAACATTTTTAATGTGTTGTATGATGTATAGTTCCTGTATGAACTTAGATTAGTACATATTATGCATTGTTTTTATATTAATCGGTATGGAATAAGTTTCCAGTGCATGCAGTCTTTCGACCTTTAAGCTGATTTCTTCGAATTAGGACTCTAAATTTGCAGGACACATTGGCATTATTCATGGTTCCTTGAACAATTATGATTTCAGGTATTTGGCGCCTACGAAGAATCGCAATAAGTAGCAGAAATAAAATTTGTAATTACATATTTATTTATTACGTTTAAGAATCATACTTATAGTAAAAACATATAAAAATAAATACCTAAAATTCGTGATGATTAATTGCAACTGAACTTCAAAATTACGAAATCTTTGTATACTCCAAACCGAAAAATATATCCCACTTTTAATACTTAATATGGTTATGGATAAATTTAAAAAAATCTTTTTTTTAAATAGAGAAAACAAATTTCTCAAACTTTTCTCTAATTTATTTTTCTGTACAAAGAACAAAAACAAAGAATATTTCTATATCTTTTTTTTCCTTCTAACGTACAAAAACAAAGAATATCTCTATATTCAAACTCTTCTCTTTGTTTACTTTCAACGAAAAAAACAAAATTCTCACTTTCTCTTCATTGTTTTTCACGTATTAAACAATCAGAGTATTTCACACTTTTCGTCGTTTTTACACACGTCCAAACTGAACAAAATGAAGATAAACAACATATATCTCAATACGCTATCTTCGTTTTTCAGTTATTAACGTTTATTTTCCAAAACTTTTAAAACCAACCAACGCATCCTTTAGCTTTGTAAAAGCAAAACGAAAGGACCCACGCCTACATCTTTTGCTTTCTTTCCTTTTTATTGTAATTATTATTTATAAATGAAATAAAATAAAACTATTTTATTTTATTCATTTTTTTATACAAAAAATTTCCAATATTAATCATATTTTCTGTGCTAACAAAATAATAATAATACGTCATATAGATTATTTAATAAATTAAATAATCATAAATAGAAAATATTAAACTCGTAAATGTGTGACTACATAGGTTCATCACTAAGCAGGTAGTAATTAATCTAATTAATTACTAATTAAGGTTAGCGTCTTGCAACACTCCTTAATAATCGGATAGTGTGAAGTAACAACCTTATAAAAACATAACCTTAGTTTAAGGATAATGTATTATTGCCTTCCATCATTACAACTCTGGATTATCCTAAGATATGGTTTAACTGTCAAATCTTATTAGATAACCAACTATGTTACATGTCGATCATTAATGATT
>JANSVA010000001.1:25701020-25724443 GCA_025504915.1 Erythroxylum reticulatum
AAAGATGGGAAAAGGAAAGGTGTGATATGAATATTGAGGACATTGATAATATGCAAGCAAATAATGAGGTTCATTTAAAGAGTTTTCATCCATTTAGGAGCGAGAGTACTCCAACAACACCAACAACTCAAGCTTCCTCATCATCAACACCTTCAGTGTCAAAACCATCTTACACGGGTAAGAAAAGAAAAGCACGAGTGGAAGATCAAAATTTTTCGGAATTACAAGTTATGTCCAATACAATGAAAGAAATTGCACAAGCTATTGTAGCTACAAACCCTCGTGTTAGAAAAGAGGAGGAAATATTTGACGTAATGAAAGAATTAGGATTGGAAGGGCGTGCTCTCTTGGATGCAGTTACTTGGCTTGTTAAGCATCCTAAGTTTATTGGTATGTTTTTTGCATGTCCAATTGAACTACGTTAGATTGGTTGTCTACACAGGTAGGTTGATGTTAGGTTTTTATAGCTTGCTCTATTTAAGTGTGGAACTTTATGGATGATGTAACTTGCTCTATGCAAATATGAATGTTTTTTATTTAGTTTTCTAATGTAACAATCTTATGTCTCCTTATCACAGGAAGACATGTTAAAACTTGCTATGATATTATATGTAATTTGGAGTGAAATATCAAAATTTGATAGTGCCTTGTAGTTATCAACGCAAAAGAACAACTTCTCATTTATGCATTTTTAAGCTTCTAAGTTATAATAACTTTCTATTATCTTCATAATTCTGTCTAACCTGATATTATTTGCAATCAATTTTTTCTTTTCATTTTAATAATAAACTTTTTTGATGATATTACTTATAATGAAATTGATGTTTATAAGTTGCTCTAAGTAAGTGTAAATGTTTATTAGTTAATAACATTATTTTTTAGTCAGGGGTAAATGTGTCATATGAAATAATTGAATTCAATTCTAATCTTATTAGATTTGTTCCAAACAGTGTAATTGAATTCAATTCTAATATTATTGGATTTATTTCAAACAGTGTAAATTGAATTCAATTCAATCTCATTAATGTAATTGAATTCAATTCGAAGGTTTCCAAACAGCCTGTAATTGAATTCATAAGTGTCTAAACAATAATAATATATATCCAAGTATATGTACATACATAACATGATCTTATGCTAACAAGGACTTATCTATAATGTCCATCCTTTCAACATGGCCAGTAAATGTTTTAGGTGGTAATCCTTTAGTTAACATATTCGTTACCATTAGATAAGTTCCAATATGCTTAACAGGGCACCAAGTGGAGTTTTTATTAGTTGAGAATGTTTTCCATTTTTCATATCATGTTATTGATGTTCCACATATGTGAATTTGCAACCTCAAATAGAGTGGACAGTTCCAAAGATGTAAAATCATCTAGATAGAGCTGAAGATGAAGGCTTAATGATACTTAAGTCCTTTAGGGTAAGTAGCATAAGTAAACGCCTTATATGGATTGAATTATTCATCCAAAATTATCAACATTTTAGGTGGGATATTTTTGAAGATCTCGTTCCATAAAAGGAAAACGTAGTCCTCCTGCAAGCAAATAGGTATCAAGAAACTAGCGATACTATTTGTTGAGAAAATTGATCGGATTAGAACAAGTCCACATCTAAATAGGACTGAAATAACTAGTAATGAAGAAATAAACACAGAGATTTTGTGTGGAAAACCCCCAAATAAATTAGGGTAAAAACTAAGGGCAAGAAGAAGAAACTTCACTATAAAAAATAGGAGTTACAACCTCTTTATTTTCTAAGGAAAAATACTTAACTCTCTTATGAGATAGAAGAAACACTATCTACAAGGATTAAGGATTTTTTTGAGAAGGGATAATTATACAACCGTCTGGGAAGGCTTATTTATAGGCCTCCCAAACTGATTTACAACTGTGGATAATATGTCTATAGTTATCATCTTTTTTTCTTCCTGCTGTTTCTGACTTCAGCACAGTCTTCCTTCTTTTTCTGCCTATCCACATGCAAGTTTTTGCCTCCCTTTTTGACTTACAAAAGTCGACAAAAATAATCTCCCACTTGAAGATTTGATTGAAATTCAATCATATCTTCACATCATTCTTTCTTTCTTGTCATTCTATATTGCTCATGTCCATATTAGGCCACAAGAGGATTGACACCAAATAAACTTGTCAATATTGATTGCCTTTGTCATGAAATCTGCTAAGTTATCTTTGGTATGAATTTTCTGCATATCTATAACTCCTTCTTTATCTTTTTTCACTAACAAAGTGATACTTGTATGTGTTTGGTCTTTGAATGAAATGTTAAATTCCTTGTACGATGCAAGGCACTCTGACTATCACAAAACAAAGAAATTTTCTCTTGTTTGTGTCCGAGTTCTTCCAAAAGCATTTTTAACCATACTACTTCTTTACTAGCTTGTGTAGCCGTTACATATTATGCTTTTGTTATTGATATATCAATAATTGATTGTACTTTTGAAACCTAGCTCACAGCTCCGCCAGCAAGTTTAAACATATAGCTTGTAGTATATTTGCTTTTGTCAAAATCACCTGTATAATCCGAATCAACATATCCACTGACAATAAAATCTGATCCTCTATAACATAATGCAACATTTGAGGTACCTTTAATGTATCTTAGGATCCTCTTTACAATATTTCAATGCTCTCTACCATGATTTGCCATGTATTGACTATCCACTCCCACTATATATGCAATGTCTAGTCTTGTATAAATAATAGCAAACATTAAACTTCCCACTGTTGATGCATATGTTACTTGAAACATCTCCATCCTCTCTTCTTCATTGCTAGGACTCATTTAAGAGGATTACTTGAAATTAATAGGAAGTGGGGTAGAAATTGGCTTCTAATCTTTCATGTTGAAACATTGTAAGATTTTCTTCAAATAATTCTTTGAGAAAGCCAAATCTTCCTGTTATTTCTATCTTGGTAAATTTGCATCCCTAGAATCTTTTTTGCTGGTTCTAAGTTCTTCATATCAAATTCCTTATCTTTTTTGCCTTTAACTCCTTGAGACGATCTTTGTTGAGGCCTACTACCAACATGTCGTCTACATATAGCAACAAGATAATGAAGTCATTTTCACTAATCCTTTTGAAATATGCATAAGGATATTCATCTAGTTTGCTGTATCCAAGGCTCATAATGAAGGAATCAAATCTCTTATACCAACACCTCGAGACCTGCTTTAGACTGCATAGAGACTTGTTTATCCTATAAACTAAGTTCTCCTTTCCTGCTTCTTCAAGACCTCCTAGTTAGAGCACAAAAATTTCTTCTTCAAGATCTTTATGAAGAAAAGTTGTTTTTATATCTAACTATTTAATATGTAAATCTAATGTAGCACATATTGCCAAGACTACTCAAACTATAGTGAGTCAAACCACAAAGGAAATATTTCATTGAAATCAATCTCTTCCTTCTGAGCATATCCTTTCACCACCAATCTTGCATAATATCTCTCCACTTGATCTTCATCATTTCACTTAATCTTAAAAGCCCATTTATTTCCTATAGTCTTTCTTCCATGAAATAGTGGCATGATCTCCCAAGTTTCATTCTTATAAAGAGCTTTAATTTCTTCCTATATTGCTACCATCTATTGAGATACATCTGAGTTATTCATTGCCTCTTAGAAAGCTAATCGCTCTCCATCCTCAGTTAAAAGACAATATGCAACATCCCCCTCTATAATATAGTCTGAATGCCAATTTGGTTTGCCTTTTTTTATTTGATTTGATCGACAAGTCTCTTGAGCTTCAAATTTTATTGGTTATTGTACCTCGTGTTATGGTGCTACATCAGAAGAATTCGTTTGGGATTCTTTTTCCACCTAAACAACAGTAGTCTCTGAATCATTCTTTGATGTGTTCTCATCGTCTCCTTTTTTTTAGCTTATCTACAAATATTACATTCCTGTTGATGATAACCTTATAGGCAGTGGGATCACATAGGCGATACCTCTTCACTCCATTAGCATACCCCAAGAATAAGCATTTCCTAGATTTTGGATCCAGCTTTGTAGTTTCTTAGGGATTGTACATCATGTAAACATAACTTTTGTATATATGGAGGTTTAAATAATCAACTGTCTTACTAGTCCACATCTCCATCGATGACTTCAACTCAATTGCTGTTAATGGGGCCTAATTTATCACATAACAAGTAGTACTTACTAATTCTGCCCAAAAAGTCTTATAAAAGCTTGTAATTGCCAACATAGCTCTGGTTCTCTCTAACAGAGTTCTATTCATCCGCTTTGATATTCCATTCTATTAAGGAGTGTAAGTCGTTGTGAACAACCTTTTTGCTTGCAGAATTAATCAAATTCATTGTCAATGTATTCTCCTTCATTATTTGTCCTCAAACCCTTAATCTTCTTTCTAGATTCAAGTTCTACCAACGCTTTGTAAACTTTGAAGATTGGAAACACATCTTCCTTCCTCTTGATTAGATACACCCATCATCTCTTGGAATAATCATTAATGAAGGACATAAAGTACTTTGCTCCTCTTAAGATGAAACTAATGCTTGCCATATATTAGAGTGAACCAATTTTAAAATTGATTTGCTTCTAGAATTTGATGTGTTGAACTTTAATCGATTTTGCTTACTTATAACATAATGCTCATAGAAAGGAAATGATACTTTTGTAATTCCAGGAAGTAACTTATGCTCTACAAGTATTTTCATTCCTTGTTCAAACATATGCCTAAGTTTCTAATGCCACATCATTGTTGATCTTTCACTTGCATTACTTGAGACAACTGATGCTTCAACTTCCTCCAAAGTCTCACCCTTTACCATGTATAAAATTGCAACTATCTTCTCCCCCTTCATAAATACAAGCACTCATTTTATTATTTTAATAATCCCATTCTCATCATTGATCTTGCACCTAAGATCATTTAGTTATCCTACAGTCAATAGGTTCTTCTTCAGACCCTCCACATGCTGCACGTCTTGAATAGTACAAATTGTACCATCATATATCTTTAGCTTGATAGTTTCAACGACAATGATCTTTAAGGCATGATCATTGCCACTATACACAAATCATCTAGAGATAGGTTCATAATGATGGAACCATTTCTTCGAGAGATCATGTGGGCGTTTATAATGATGGAACCATTTTCTGCGAGAGGTCATGTGGAATGTAGCTCTTAAGTCAATAAGTCATAATTTAATAAATCTATTCATGCTTTTATTAGTCATTGCTACTTCATAACATACAGCATCTCCATCATTGGAACAACTTGCCACATTTTGTTGAGGATTGGAATTTTTCTTTAAATTCCAACAATCTTTCTGCAGGTGACCTCTTTTGCCACAATTGTAGCATTTTAAATTCTTCTTACTTCTTGATTTTGATTTACAATGATTTTGGCTTACAGTTTGACCTTATGTTATTGATCTCCCACTCATCATCGTTAAGGCCTCCACATGTCGTGAACTTGCTTGCCTGTCTTCCTTATTCTTGCTTCGATTTTCCTCTTCTAGGATAGCAACTACAACATCATCGAAGACCAGAACATTTATAAGGATATTATTTGTTATGTTGATGATGAGTTGATCATACGAATCAGGTAAACTTTGAAGTAGAAGCTCAACAAGTTCATTTGGCTTTATTTTACAACCTTACGAAGTGAGTTGAGAGGATATGGTATTCAAGGTATTGATGTGCTATATCACCAAAGTAGATTCCGTCATACAAAAAGTGTAGAGTTTCCTCTTAAGAAAAATTTTATTGTGTAGTGATTTGACCTCGTATAATTTTATGAGATGTTCCCAAATCTCCTGTACCATCTTCTTCTCTTCTATGCTTGACAACACGCCATCTGCTAGTGTTAGATGAAGATTTGCAATGACATTTTCATCAATCTCATTCCATTTATTATCATTTGTGAATGTTGCTGGCCTTTTGCTAATGACCTCTAAATAGTTATCTTTTCTCAAGATAGCCTTCATTTCAACTTCTACAATGAGAAATTACTCCCATTGAACTTTTCAAAATCAAATTTTTTCGTTATTGCTTCTATTACGAATAGAACTTTGCTCTCACTATTTCATGTGAATAGTTCCCATATGTATGAATAGTATCATACTCGTGCATATGAATAGTATCGTAGCTGTAAGTATGAATAGTACCTTATATGCGAATAGTACCGTATACATGAATAGTACTGTATGCGTGAATAACATCTAGCTATAGGTCAGCCATAGTGTTTAATTAAAAAAATGCATGAAAAATTGTCACCTTTTGTGGTTACTATTTTACTATCCACCAACTTTCACCGTGCTCACCTAAACTTTGAATGGATTTTGCTAAAAAATTCATCGTAATTTTCTTACCACGTTCTGATCCCATTTGATGAGAAAAGTTGATTAGATTAGAGCAAATTCGCAACTAAATAGGATTGAAAGAATAAACATGAAGAAATTGACACACAGATTTTACTTAAAAATTGCCAAATAAATTAGGGTATAAATTATGGGAAAGAAGAAGAAACTTTGCTATGAAAAATAGGAGTTACAACCTCTCTCTATTTTCTAAAGAGAAACACTTAACTCTCTCATGAAATAGAAGAAACACTCTTTACATGGATTAAAAATTTTATGAAAAGGGATGATTATACAGCCGTCTGGGAAGAATTATTTAGAAGTCTCCTAGACACATTTACAACTGTGGACATTACTGTTTCTGATTTTGGTGCAGTTTTCCTTCTTTTTTTGCCTATCCACATGCAAGTTTTTGCCTCCCTTTTTGACTTATAGAATTCGACAACAAAATTATCAATATATTGAATTTCATGGGAAAAGTAGTTATATGTGAATAACAATTTATTTTCCTTCCTTTCTTCAATAGCAATTTCAATGGCTTTGAAAAGTAACTCATTTCAACTAAAATGTGTTTTTTTTATTATGATGTAGAGTTTTGGTTTACTCATACTTCAAGATTGTTTTATTTTTGCTTATACATCAAATTTTCTCTTTCCTTTTACCTCTCTCTCTCTTTCTCTCGCGCTTGCGCGCTCACTCTCTCTGTCTTTGTGTTATCAACTTATGTAAAAGAGAGAAGAAACATTGCATTTTGGGCCAAATCGTATCATAGATAGAATCTTCGAATGGCATAGCTTCCAGCTTATATATCCTTTTGTACGAAGTGTTGTCTTTGTTAAAGTATCCCATATTGATTAAAAATAAAAATATTAAAGGGTTAATAAATAGTAAGGGTCAACTAAGTTCTAGTCATTTTGGCAATGGTTGAAGCCAACCTTAATTATTGTTAATAGGCTTTACATTATACTCATATTAAAAATTCTAATATGGTATCAGAGTAGGTCTGGTCCGGATTCTTAATTTCTCGACTGTCTGTCTGGATATCAGCCCCAAACGGCCCGATCCAGTTACTGTTACATTTATTTAAAGTGACATCCAGATGTACAACCTCAATTGCACTTAAAGGGAAGTGCTAGAGTATCCCATATTGATATGGGTAAAGTATAGAGTATGGAACTCATTAACAAGAATTGAGCTTGGGTCTAACCATTGTCAAAATGACTAGAACTAATCATTTGGTTAGTTGGCCCTTACCATTTATTAAAAGATTAACATTTTTATTTTTAATCAATGTGAGATACTTTAACAGTATTAAGGCCTCTTAATATTGAACTTTAGATCATACTTTCACTTTGTAAAAATAATTCCACCGTGATATTTTTTAATTATTTTGTTAACTTTGGTTTTTAACAGAAGCAGATTGTAAAGGAGAATCAAGTGCTCTGCTACATTGAATAGCTGGGTTTTGAACTACCAATTGAGGTTTGTATGGACATTTGTTTGCAAGAGTTGACTCTGAAATTTCTAAGATCCTTTGTCAAGTTGTGTTCTTTTCCCTGTATTTGGCATTCCGTGCAAACTTTGGTGATTTAGGTTTGAGCATCATGTCATACAACAAGTTTATTATCCAGCCTATTGGGCTATCTAGTTATGGTGGATGTCCTTATTCTTTTTTTTTTTTTGGTTCTTCTTCTGTTTTGTTTCAGTCTGATGAAAGTGGGGAAGTCATCAAAATACTTCGAGAGGATGGAGGTAAATTCAATCTCTCTCTTATTAAGGTCTTTAATAAGATAACCATTTACTCATAATGTGCTTTTTAACTCCATAGAACCTGTTGGGTATGGTGATGCTCTTATTGCGATTCGACCATCATTTCCTGAGAAGCTTCAACAGATGGATTGGATTGGCAGTATTGGATACAGTTAGGATATATTGTATATATCTATTATTTAGATTTGACATTTTAATTGGACATATAAGATTTAACTTGTAGGAATTCTACACTATATTGGACGCTCTTATTAACAGCTATAGTAAATCTCTTGTGTGGTAAAAAAATAATGAAGCTATGGTTATGTGGTTGAATTAAAGTGGTGGTTACTTGGTTGAAGTTAGACACTTGAGGGATTTGTATATATCAATAATTTGTGGCAAACATCTATCTTAAATGGGATTCTGTGGCAATAGGGTTCACGTGCTTATGTGGCATAGAAGTGATTTGTTAATGAGAAAAACACTGTAGTAATTGAAGTCAAAGAGATAAGTGTAGCTGTGTTATACAGTGAAGTGACTTGCATGTTTAAGTGTGGTGTGCGTTAATATTCTCCAAGTCTCTTGCTTTAATTAAGCAATTCAACTCCTGCCAAAAATCAACCTCATGGGTTGTCAAACGTATGGGTCAAGGTTGAACTAGGTGTTGCATGAATAAAATATAGCGCCACTATAATTATGTACCTAGTGTTTTTGTGATGGATTTTGGTGGTGGATTTAAGTTGTGTTGGATGGTGTTATGATGATATTATGGCGGTGGATTGAAAAGCGCAAGAGGTGTTAATTTACGAGTTAATGAGTGATCCTTTTGACAATGGCTAGGCGACATGGATGGCAACTTCCTCTCCATTCTTTTCAGCCTTGGTGTATGTTGGTCAAAGGTGATTGAATAAATCACGTTAATTGCTTTCCTTTTGGGTTGCGTATACTTTGGTTGGTGAATATGTTATCGGTGCAGTTGTGAATTTGTGTTGGTGTTTATTTGAATCAGCTCATTATTGTTGCAATGACGTCAGATTTATTTTAGTGGAGCTGAACTGATTGGGAAGTTGTCTTCTTTTCTATCTCAAGTATTATCGTTTTTATTTCTAGTTATTTTAATCACTTGAGTTGTTCGATTAATTGTCTTTATTAGTAAATTGTGTGTGAAAAATCTTCTGATGAGGTTAGTACGAGGCGGTCGTACTATTGGGTGTGAAATTCTTTCACAGGAAGTGAGGTTGAGAGATAGTATCAAGGGTTTAGTAGTGTCGGCTCAGTAAAGCCTTGGGTAAATCTATTACACTTCAGTGAAAGTTATTAAGCTGGGTGAGGGTTCCGCAGGCGTAGGCAAAGTGTGCTGAATAGTTTTATTAAAATTTTGGTGTTTCTTATTATTTCATTTTTGCTTGATTTTATTTTGATTGTACCAAAGAAGTTTACGGAAAGTTCGTCAAATAGTTAACACTTTTGGTTTTTCAATTGGTATCAGAGCAAAGTCACCGATTTAGAACTTGGTAGCAAGTTGGTGCATATCCTAGTTTCGCAAACATGGCCATAAGAGAAGGAGCATCAATTATCAGACCACTACTGTTAGACGACTTTAACTATTTTACATGGAAATCACGGATGAGAGTCTTCATCCAAGCTCAAGGCATAAAAGCTTAACATTCGATAGTACATGGGTAGACGCATCTGATGAACACAGATGATAAAGGAGAGGCAGTTCAAAAAGATCCATCTGAATGATAAGAGTCAAAGAAGAAAGTACACTTGAAAATTCACAAGCAATGTATGCGATATTCAGTGTTGTTGATGATGGACACTTCTCATTGATTTCAGCCTGTGAATCGACAAAAGAAGCATGGTATGCTTTGTAAACTATTCATGAAGGGTCAGAATCCGTGATAGCGTCAAAACTACAGATGTTAGCTGTGCAGTTTGAAGAGCTAAAGATGGATGAGAATGAGACTATTGGAGACTTTCATGAAAAATTATGAGATATAGCAAATCAGGCTCATCAATTGGGGAAGAAATACTCCAACATGAAATTAGTCAAGAAAACGCTGAGATCGTTACCTTCAAGATTTATTCCAAAAATTGCAGCAGTAGAGGAGGCTCACGACATTGATAATCTGTCACTGGAAAAAGTTATTAGAATCCTTACAAACTTCAAGATGAATCTTGTAAGAGGTAAGCGAGAGAAGAAGAAAGTATTAGCATTGTAAGCCAAGATTGGTAAAGTCGTGAATGACTTAGACGATGAATCCGACGAGAACAAGGAGATAAAGCTACTAACACGAGAGTTCAGTAAGTGGCTGAAGAAGGTCAAAAAGGATAGGCCGAAAGTTAGGCAAAAAGTCAGGAGCGCATTGAACAACAACTTCGAATAATAAACCAATACTCAAAAGGGAGAAAGAAAGGTAAAGATAATTCAATGTCATGAGTATCAAGGCTTCGGACATGTTCAAGCGAAGTGTGCTAATACCATGAAAAAGAAAAGAGAAAAATCCTATACGAGCACTTGGAGTGATAATGAATCTGGAAGTGAAGAAGAAGTTGTAAATAATGATGCATTAGTTACTTTGTACAACAAAAGTCCAATTACTTGTTTAACAATAAATGAGAAGGAAGTAAATGGAGACAAAAGTGAGTAAATCTGGAAATTTTGGGAATAATCCAAATGATTCCACTCAAAGCTCAATATCAAATTATGAAAATGATGAAAGTAGGTCAATTGATAAAAAGGAGATCATTTATTAGGCTTACGAATTAATGTACAAAAAATGAGTGAAAATATATAGAAAGAATAAAAGATTGAAGGAAAAGAATCTCTCCATGAAGAACACCATCCAAAAGTTAGAAAACAATTTGATGTTGACATCAAATGAGCTTGGTGAAGCTAGAATGAAATTAGTAAGTACTGAAAAAGGATTGAGAATGTTAAATAGAGGTATCGAAAAGCTAAAAAAGTTATTGAAAATTGGTAAAGTTAAAGGGGATCTTCAAGGCGTTGGTTATAAGGGTGAATGCTCTAAAGTGAATGAAGAGAAATATAATATGTCCAGATCTGTCCAAGAAGAAAAAACATCGAGAAAGACTCGAAGATTTGTACCGACATGCCATTTTTGTTGAGTTATCGGGTACATAGGACTGAGATGGTACAAGATGTTACAAATGATGTTTTAAAGGGGTCAAAACCAAAAATCTAGACATTCTCTATTAAATTTCCAACAGCATCCCATAGTATCGAAGCAAGTTTGGATTAAAAAGGGTCAAGTACAAGAACAAAAACATAGTGAAGGAAAAATAAGAAATTGTACAGATTTACAGTTAGTTACTATTTGTAAAGTAACTGGTCAAACAAAGGACAAGTCAGTTACTTCTGAAGAAGAAATCAGTGACAAAGATAATGTGACGTGGAATAGGCCTAGGTTTGAGATTCTTCGAGGGGCACAGGGACAGTGTGTTTTACATTTTTGAAGTATTTTTTGTGTTGTTAAAAAAAACAAAAAAAGAAGGAAAGGTTTGTTTTTTTAGTTCTTTAGTTTTATGTTGCTATTGTCGTCCCATTTTTTTAGTAGTTTGCATTGTGACTTCTATTTGGCTCCATTGAAGACTCCTCAGCTCTCTCATTGGTATAGATCTTTCTCGGGTATCTCTCTATCTTTCGGATATATCTCTCAGTGTTTGAATGATGGTAATTTTTCTTCTTGGCGTGCTTATAATTCTACCATTGCATTTATTGGTGATTATTATGATTATGTTTTTTTTTGTCCCAAAGAAGAGACATCAAATTGTTTATGGTAAATGTTCCATTCAGGTGGAGATTTTAAGGTATATGTGTTTGATTAAGGGGGGAACATTGTGAATTTCATCTTTATATGTCCAATTATATTGTTTAGGGGGAGTTTCATATTTGTGACAAATAATGTGAAAAAGGGGGAGATTGTTAGGATATATCGTATATATCTATTCTTTAGTTTTGGAATTTTAATTAGACATATAAGATTTAACTTGTAGGAATTCTACACTATATTGGACTCTTTTATTAACAGCTATGGTGAATCTCTTGTGCGGTAAAAAAAATAATGAAGCTATGATTACGTGGTTGAATTAAAGTGGTGGTTACTTGGTTGAAGTTGGACTCTTGAGGGATTTGTGTATATCAGTAATCTATGGCAAACATCTATCTTAAATGGGATTCTGCGGCAAGAAGGTTCATGTGCTTATGTGTCATAGAAGTGATTTGTCAATGAGAAAAACACTGTAGTAATTGAAGTCAAAGAGATAAATGTAGCTGTGTTGTACGGTGAAGTGACTTGTGTGCTTGAGTGTGGTGTGCGTTAATCTTCTCCCAAGTCTCTTGCTTTACTTGAGGAAATCAACTCTTACTAAGAATCAACTTTATGGGTTGTCTAACGTATGGGTCAAGGTTGAACTGGGTGTTGCGTGAATAGAATATAGCTCCGCTATAATTTATGTACCAGGTGTTGTTGTGAACGGATTTCGGTGGTGGTTTTAAGTTGTGTTGGTCGGTGTTATGATGATATTATGGTGGTGGATTGAAAAGCGTAAAAGGTGTTAATTTACGAGTTAGAGAGTGATTTTTTTGACAATGGCTAGGCGACATGGATGGCAACTTCCTCTCCATTCTTTTTTGCCTTGGTGTATGTTGGTCAAAGGTGCTTGAATAAATCACGTTATAGTGGAGTGTAGAACATTCAAGGGCAGTGGTAGATTAGCAAACGATTATTAATTAATTTCCTTTGGGGCTACGTATACTTTGGTTGGAGAATATGTTATCGGTGCAACTGTGACTTCGTGTTGGTATTTATCTAAATCAGCTCATTATTGTTGAGATGACTTCAGATTTATTTTATTGGAGCTGAACTGATTGAGAAGTTGTCTTCTTTTCTACCTCAAGTATTATCGTTTTTGTTTTTAGTTATTTTAATCACTTGAATTGTTCGATTAATTGTCTTTATTAGTAAACAATGTGTGAAAAATTCTTTGTTGAGGTTAGTACGAGGTGGTCGTACTTTGGTGTGAAATTCTTTCATGAGAAGTGAGGTTGAGAGATAGTGTCAAGGTTTGAGTAGTGTCGGCTCAGTAAAACCTTGGGTAAATCTATTGTACTTAGATGATAGTTATTAAGCTAGGTGAGGGTCTTGCAGAAGTAGGTAAAGCGTGCCGAATTGTGTTATTAAATTTATGGTATTTCTTATTATTTTGTTTTTGCTTGGTTTTATTTTGATCATGCTAAAGAAGTTTACGGAAAGTTTGCGAAATAGTTAACACTTTTGGTTTTTCAGATACACTAACAAATATTCCAAGTTCCAAAGACAATGCTCTTACAAAGATTATGAATTGTGAGCTTATTAGTTGATTGATATCTAAAATTAAAAAATATATATATATCTTAAAGTTTTGACATTGCTTAGTAAATTGTGAGCTGGCACTTGATCTGGAACGATAATAGAGTGCACAAGATGCCAAAAACAGTATCTAAAAATTCCAAAACTGTTTAGTTCCTTAATAAATTCATTTGAAAAGGCCACTGAAACATGTTTGCATTGTTCTGCATCCCTTGGAAATATTGATTGACAGTCATATGTGAGACATTGGCCAATATGTATGTACGAAATTTAGTTCCATTGTCGAAAGAAAATTCATCAAATTACTATAACAAGTACAGATCTTACATATTACTTAGAAACTAAATTAATCAAGCTTTTGATATCCAGCTAAATAACAATGCCATTAAAATTTCTGTCTTGGAGATATGTTGACCTGCAATGGCTTCTCCATAACCACAGTAATCAGTTGTTTCTCGGATAGGTCAACAGTATCTCCGTCCGAAGGCCTCCACTCAAAACTCCAAACCAAATTAGCAATAAAATATTCCAAGTGAAGCATTGCCAAAGCGTAACCAGGACAAATCCTCCTTCCAGCCCCAAATGGCATCATCTTAATTTCTTTGCTTCCTGTAATGTCAAAAACTACATCTCCATCGTTGTTCATAAACCTCTCAGGCTTAAATTCCAGTGGATTCTCCCACACCTTTGGATCTCTACCCATGTCCACTAACATGAAATTTACATTTCCATTTTTTGGTATAACATAGTTACCTAATGAAACATCTTCAGTCACAGCCCTCGGAAACAGGAAATGTCCTGGAGGGTGTCTCCTGAGACCTTCTAAAACTATTGCTTTCAAAAATGGCATCCTTTTCAAGTCATCTTCTGTCACTTCCGCTTCTTGATCTCTATCTCCAAGAACACTCGTGATCTCCATGAAAAGCTTCTCCTGGATATGTGGGTACATAACCAAATTCGCCATAATCCACTGCAAAGATGTGGAAGTAGTATCCGTGCCCGCAACAAGAAACTCGTTGCATAAGCTGACGATTTCTTGGTATCTGAGCTTCCTATGCTCTTCAGGAAGCTGCAGATCTAGCAGTGAGTCAACGTATGATAACGCATAATCATCAGCTTTGCCCTGCTCGCCATCTTCTTTTAGTTTTTTCTTCCTTTCGATTATTAAAGGAATTAGCATATTGTCTTGGTCCTTGTATATTTGCAAAAACTCTTTCCAACGTTTGTACAAGATGATTCTTGTAAGTCGTGGCCACAAATTGAGCTTATGAAAAGTATAAATACCGAGAAACGATCGTAGCACCACTTTATCAATTTCTTCAACTTGCTTTTGATCAAAATGTTCACCAAAACACATGAACGCTAACAAGGAAAAAATAGCGTATCGAAAATGTTCTCGAACTCCAACAGAATGACGGGAATTGGATTGCCAATGAAGCTTATTCTTAAGGGTTTTGAGTACCAATTTGCGAGCTTCAGAGAAGTACTTTACGTTTGAAGAGTGGAGAATTGTTGAATTAAGGTTTCGACGAAGTGCACGCCAAGTAGGACCGTAAAATGCAGAATTGATATCATGCTGATTACTACTAGCAATTTTATGAGTGGCAAGAGGTGGTGGTCTGTCAGCGAAATGTGCACCATTTTGTACCAGGGCTTCATGAGCAAGTGAGTGGTCCAGAACAAAGATAGTGGGACGAGAGCCTAAGTGAAGTGTGATTATAGGGCCAAACTTTAAACGAAGTAATCTAAGTAATGACCCAAGTTCAAGTGGAGACTTGGGAAGTGTTAAAAAGTTGCCCATGACAGGAAAAACAGGGGGTCCTGGGGGAAGATTGTGGATGGGATTGTTCTTGGAAAAGAAGAATCTGAGGATACAGGAAATAGTGAGAGAGAGGAGAATAATGTACCAGGTCTCCATGCTCGGAGTTATGGTAGATGTAAGCAGGCCTTTGTTCGCATCAATATTCTTAGGCAGATAAATTGGCTTGCAAAACGGGACTGACGTGTTGCATTAAATTTTACGGATATTTACTTGTAAGTGATACCAAATAACCACAATCCTAACATAGTAAATGCATTTATAGTTGTGGTACCTTGTGTGGTATTTTATTTATGTAAACAAAGCCCTCCTTAGTGAGTTTATATGAGATGATGTTCTTACTTTGCTGTATTGGTTTCGAAGATCACAATCAGATAGGAGACCTTAAGTTTGTTTAATTGGCTGGACAATTCCCATTGGAAAATTGCTTTCTCTTGATTCCGACTTCTGCATTTTTAAATAAACAATATGACGTACGTCCTTGAAAGAAAGTAAGGCCAAAACAGAAGGAATCGAAGTGGTCCACCATGATGAATATACATGACTAATACTTAGTTAAATATCTGATTACGTTAAACGGATCTACTCAGATAAATTATGGACCACTTCATATATGAACATAAACAACTCACTTTGCTTTGTCTGTCATGATAAAGAATATTTGTATTAAAATTTGCATTGAAAGTGTTGAGTCCTTGTACATCTTTAAGTGATAAGAGCTGCGACTGGGGTTTTCTTAGAAAACTTAAATTGTTGAAGAAAAAAAGTGGTCGCTATCTAAATTGGCCCCTTACATCATAAATAAATCGTACAAGATAAGTTGTCAGGTTCGTTATTTTAAGACAAATTCGATGAAATTATGCTATTTGTTAGAATCTGGCCTTTGAATGTTCATTATATTTATACGTCCAGTAATGTGTTGTTCTGATAGTTTTGTTGCAGAGTTTTATTCTCAAATTTGGAATTTGCTGATTGATGTTAGAGTTACTAATATGCATATTTGCAATTATTTTTGTTAACGTATCTTTTATAGGTGGACTTTACCCTCCTTAATTGATGGGTCATATAGGTGCTAGTATTTCAATTTATCACTTCAGTAAGTAAAAGTAAAGTTTGTAAAATGTTACTGTCTCTAGCACCGTTCTTTTATACTAGTTAACTATTTCTTTCATTCCTTTACTTCCAGTGAAAGTTGCACATTTCATTTATATCTGCATACATCAGAATGCAATAAAGAAAAATAAACCAAAAGAGTAAATCGATCTAAAGACATAAGATCTCTTGTGCTTTCTCTATATTAAAAGATAACATCTTTACAGAAGAGAAGTGATATGCAGTCTTGTTGCTATAAGAAAAAGGTAACCTAGAAATCAGAATCTAGATTAAATCAACTATATAAATCCATCTTATAATTAAGTAACAAAGTGATGGGCATTTAAGAAATTATGTATATTCTGAACTTTCAGGAAATGGAATCATGTTTTATTAATTAAAGAGAGAGTTTAATTTAATTTTTAAATATTGAATTAATAGCATAATATTATTAGGATGACTATTGAGACAATTGATGAGTATCATAATTCAATTCCCTACCTCAACAATTTAGTTTTAAATCAAAAATATAAAAGAACAAAGTAAAAACTAAAAAAAATCAACATAAAATGGACATTCAATGATTAATAACAAAGTTGCTTGGGATACATATCAAGCACATAAACCAAATACAAATGCATAGTGTTTCAGACAATCCACACACAATTAAGATTACAAATTCAATAATAAAGCTGGGGTTCATCCTGCAGTCAAAAGATACCGATCACATGTATATGGATCAGACACCGTAATAGGCCTTGAGAGGATCCTCCACAGTCTTGCCAGTTTCCTTCGTGCGTTGTTTTAGGTAGTCAATGAACTCATAAGGCTTAAAGGCTTCAGGATGTTGTTCATCCACAAGCTCTTTCGGCGCTTTTATTACATACCCCTCGTTTGGTAGCGAAAACACTCCAGCAGAGTACCTATTCTTGTTTCCGCTCATCATAACGCGATGGTAAGGACAATACAATCTACCATTTGTCCACGCCTGCAAATTAAAGAAGCTAGTCTCATTTTGTCCATAAAATTAATGTGTATAGGCTGTTATTGTCCCTTCAAGAATTTTGAATGCATTTATCAATTAATTATTGAATTTTTAACATGCTAAACATTTCAC
The DNA here is from genome assembly GCA_025504915.1 of Erythroxylum reticulatum. Classification (NCBI taxonomy): domain Eukaryota; kingdom Viridiplantae; phylum Streptophyta; class Magnoliopsida; order Malpighiales; family Erythroxylaceae; genus Erythroxylum; species Erythroxylum reticulatum. The sequence goes on from JANSVA010000001.1 coordinate 25,718,526, forward strand.
TTTACTTCTTATAAGTAATTTGAATAAAATTTTGAATACCTTAATCAAACCAATTTCAAATCGATCCAAGTATTAGTAGATAACACATTTAGAAGTATGAAATAAAAGACCAAGGGCATAAGGACTTACGTTGAAAGCTTCTCCGAATATGACTAGATAATGGTCAGGTGAGAATTTGACTTCAATCCATTCACCATCTTTTGTCTGTAACTCTAAACCATTAATCTGGTTTTGGGACAGTATGCTCATGACGTTCTGGTCCTTGTGAGCTTTCAGACCCCACTTCTTCTCTGTGGTCCCGGGGGCTTCATATTTGGCGACCCTAATAACATAGTATGCGGAATTCAAGAATTCATCTACGTAGTGCTCAACTCCTAAGCTCTCCACTATCATTCTCCTTATTGTTTGATCCAATTCTGCCAGTGGCTTTGAAAATTGATGTATGGTTTTGCTGCATCGAAAATTAGATTCGGTTGTTGAGATTTCAAATATATACATACATACACACAAAAACATATATATACACGCACTAAATTTTACATTACAAATTATACAAATTTCACTATAATTGTTGATGACTTATACAACATTAATTGAGTAAAAGAAAAATTACACATCAACAAAGAATATTTATAATTTATAATAATCATGATAATTACCAAATTTATGTCTTTCTATCTTTTTCTTTTCAAAATATTAATAAAATTGTATAAAGAATGGTGAGCAGAAGATATTTTTTTTGTGTTAGAATGCATAGATATATCATCATCGCCAGTGGAAAAAGAACAACTTCAGGGTTACGCGCGTAAATCACTTTCCTACATCAAATTCTATTGATGTACTAAATTAACTATCATGCTATACTGTTTGTCTCTCATGTCTATCACTTTTTAGATGTTGCAGATTGGCAAAAGAAAAAAAAAAAGGGAATCCATATAAACCTGAAGTTTGGATTTCCTTGAGGCCACATGAGTCTAGTGAATTCATCGACGTTGTCATAGAGCTGAGGATGATCAAAGCCCATGCCCTCGAACAATGGCAACAATGGAGATTGCCCAATATAGCCATGGTAAGGCTTCTCAGATACATTGCGCAATTTAGTTTCCAAAGGCAGGCCATATAGCTCTTCCAATGCATCGTCCATTGTTTCCTGAACCTCTCCAGGAATTCCCTTGAACATCGCCATGAAGCAGCCACACTCCTCGGCCGCTTTCAGAACTTGGGATTTCACAAAATCCCACGAAGGTGTTCCTGGCAGTAGGCTCGTTGAGAAATCTATAACAGAAATACTAGGAGCGGTCTCTGTCTCTGAGCCCATTTTCTTTTCTGTTCTCTTTCTTATCTGATTGATAAACTGGTTTGCAACTTGCAGTGTATAATCTAATTTCTAGCCAATTTATAGCTAAAACATGATGACTGATTACACGTTTGATTTTCTTGAAAGAAACAAAGAATGAAAAAAGACATATACTAATTCATTATTTTATATGTATTCTTTCTCAATTTTCAACGAACCACAAGGAAAGCTGCATAAATATTTGGTTGATGTTTACATATGATATCAGGTATCATTATTATGTACGAAGACTAATCATTGGTGAAGAAAATAGCTTAATTATATACTTTGAGATCCAATCATTGGTCCTAGAAAATTGATGGCAATTTTTTAAGATATGGTTATTTTATCTGAACTGTAAAATGGAAGAATAATTTAAAGTTTGATTGGTACTAATTAGATCCGATGCCAGATATCATGATGAACATCCCCCCTGATGCGTTTATGAGTCTCCACTTGTACATCAAAAGACCCTTCTGCACTTGGGATGTTAATCTCCAAAGAAACTTGGGCGTTGTCAGTTAGTTTAAGCACGTAACTGTTCTTCAAAGAATAAGCAGCGTTATTCTCCTTTGATGATTTTCCATACAACTAAGGAGATTGTAAGCATGAATGGCTTGTCATTGCTAAGAGTCCCAACGATGAATTACTTTGATAAGATGAGAGAGGCTTGGCTGAGGGACAGAAGAGTTTTCCTCTTTGAGACGATAGAAGCCTAGCCGAGCCCTCTTACTGCCACGCACGAGCTTGCTAAGTCTCGTCGCGGGCGTTTCTGAAATCAATCCGTTCAATGTGGGCCACACCACTCTCTGTTGTTTGTTGCTTAATTACGTGTCTGTGACGGAAGACGTGTGCTAAGCTCTTCTTTTCGTACCTTATTTTATGCCATTCAGGAGTCGATAGTACTTCAAATGACGATGGACATTACATAAGTTGGATTGGAAGTGAGAAGCATTTATTACGGAATTTAATGATCCCGTACATTATTGCTATGTATGACAAGATTAATCTGAAATGGTCAAAGTTCAAATAAACCCTACCATATGTTGCATGGATGCTAAATGATTATTATCAAAAGCATGAGATATCCTCAACAGCTTCCTCTAATTTAATTTATTAATCGTATTCAGTTTCGGATCAATGACAGTCCATTTGAAGAGTTGCCTGTAAGATATCACATCTTGCTTGCATTCTATCTAGAAGGTCTCCAATTTCTACTCGTGTAAGCAAATGCTAGCTTATTTTGGAGACTCTTCTGCTCCAAAATGTTGTTCGTTGCTTGGTTTCGGTATACAAATTTTCTCCTTACAAATCTTTTGGGTTGAGTAATGAGTATGAAATATTTATCTGACCTATCCCCAGGAGATGAAGCTATTCAAAATAATTTTGTATCAAAATAAAAAAAAAGATTTACGTACGAAGTGTTAATTAACTAACCAATTTATGAAGAAAAAAGAAAAAAAATAAAAAATTGTACCTAAATCTTTAACATAATGATTACAAACTTTTGAAGGGTACGTATAAAAGTAAAACTAGTAACGTTAAGTAGGAGGAGAACTCTGAAAGTCTCCCACTAAGAAAATAAACTGCTAAAGTTTCACAAAAAGTCTATTTAAGTTTTTATCATGACTTTTAGTATCACTTTGCATTTTAATGTTACTAAAATATTACTCATTGTATCTTAATATTATTAAAATAATACTTATTGCATCTGAAAGCAGTAACAGAGATAAAGATAGGAGGTTATTTAAATTTTTGTAAAATATTAAGATAAAAATCACTCCTTTAACAAGTATTCAAATAAATCATTTTTAATATCACTCCAATAACTTGTAAGTTTAATTACCTAGTTATGACATAAATTTATCACTCATATACTAAAATCTACTAAAAATTTAACTCATTTAGGATTTAAACTGCTACCTGTACCATTTTAAAAATAAGGTATAACATGAAATCATAAATAATAGTAGGAACTAACTTATATTTTTTTAAATCATTTATTAGGGCAATTTGTACCTTTTGTCGAAAATGACACTTATTTTTTAAGTTAAAGGTCCAATTCACTTCCTAAAGTTTGGCAAAAAGTCTACAATGGCCTCTACTGTTATATCAAATTATCCCTTGACATTTTCAAAATGGAACTAGTTACTTAAAAATGCTCACTTCATCAAATAAACATTATGTCTCTCTTAAGTTGGGTCACTTGCACATTGCCACATAAGGTCAGCTGATGCGTATATAGTTATTAATTCTTATTTTAAATTAACTAATTTATTTGTAATTATTTTCCTAAAATTAAAATTAAAACCCAAAATTTTTCTTAAAACCTAACCCAATTGAATCCCTAATTTTATCTTAATTTTCATCTATATTCAACTCTACTAGATTCTTCCTTGCTCTCTAACTATCGAGTATAGATGGGAATGGGTAGAGAAGAGGAGCACAATAGCTGGTCTGATTATTGTTTCTTTTTTTTAATCTTCGGGGTTAGATTCCTACTTTGCCTCTTATATAAGTCAATGTTATACTAACTCATCTAAAAGGCAATGTAATGAATGCAAAAGTCTGGACACACAACATATGTACTGTAACTGTTATGCAAGTAATAGATGAGGACACATGAGCTACAATTATTGATCTAGAGAGACTTTCCAAGATCTATGAACTCTATTGTACTTTGACATAGTGACCATTCTAAGGTAACCAAAATGGTGGTGTCTTATGGATTAACTCATATAGATAAAGGACTTCACCAAAGGATGTTTGCAGATAAGGATAATCAACATGCTCCTCTTCTCTACTAATCCCACACTAGGCTTGAAGTTCTCTAACGTATTTAGGATCAAATATGAAAGGATTAAAAACGAAGGTAATGCAGAATACCTAATTTCGCCTTCATCTCTGATTCCGATGCTGTTTCTGAGCTCCAAACGATTACGAATTTCCCAGAACCTTTTACAGAAAGTGCTTCCCGACAAGATTTAGGACTTTCTATAGTTTTCTTAATACTCAAGCTCTCTTAACGGGTCAGAGATTCCTTACGCTTATGATTGATATGAGCAACTGAAGGAAACTTTAACCTTTATATAACTTCCATATCGGGCTTCCCCATCACAAGGTTGATATGGGTCTTGTCCACACTAAATGAGATCCATTTTTTGCCCAAACTTTAACCCGTTAATCTAGATCATTTATTGGGTCATTTTATTATCTTTATCTGGATCAAATTGCGTGACTTAATCGGTAATTTATTGAAAAACTAAAAAATACAATTAATAGTTGTCCAACTTTATGGGAAAGGACAAAATTATCCAACATTATCTCCTTTGGACAAGCATTAATTGCAATTTTGACTCTAGTTTAAAAATAGTTTAAAAACTCTATTAAGCTACGTTATTGAATTAATCTACTAAGTTTAAAAACAAAACATTTGATCTAAAGATAATGAAAGTCCATTATTCTATCCTGCAAGGCTTTCGATATCGAAAAGTATCAAATACAAATGTCATATGCGACACAGATTTATTACAATTACGTATACTTAATACCTCACTAACATGAATGGGAAAATGAAGTGTGGCAAACTAAAATGATACCTTTATGATCTAAATTATATCATCTTCGTTTATAGATCTCGATTTCTCTAACTTTATGCTAAACCACATATACTAAACTACATTAGAGAAATCATGTTTTCTCCCACCGAGTGCTAAACAACATTAGAGAAAACCTTTATGTTCTCTAACTGAATGCCGAATTGCATTAGAGAACACCTTTATGGGATTAAAAACTTATATCCCTATGTCATGCCAAATTCATGGATACCCGTACTAAAACTTTATGCATCTAAATGAAATAGGCATAAGGTCAATCTGTATATATGCCCAATGACCTTTAAATGCTTAAGATCAACCAAATCTTAAGAATTTCATACGTATTATGACAATGTATGACGACATGTATTACTGAGGATAAACGATGATCATCTTTATCAATGAACTATCATACTGTCATAATACATCAAAATGTACAAATATACATGGAGAAAACATAGCGATCTCCTAACTAATAGTGTCTAAAGACATCAAAACACCCATACTATATACTTGTGTGACAAACACAAGTGGGTGAATTCCTTTAGTTAAAGGATTGACTTATGGTTCCTTGGTCCTTAAATGCTCCAAACCTTAATGTCACCTTTTCATATCAACACCTTTATGACCAAGTGATTGATCTTTAAATGCTAAGACCCTATGATATTCTTGGTTGTTATTAAACAACACGGTAAGAAGATTATCACAATACAACAAAATCAAGTTTCTAAGCTGAACTGTCTGTGAAATAGCCCCATAACATGCACTATTGTTAATGAGCATTTTGTATTAATTTTTAATACATAATTTGCTAAACTCTTATCGATTTAATTTTTAAATTACACTAATTAAGAGATATTTTTTTTCAATTTAGGCACCTTTGGATGAATAAAAACGTTAACGTTTTTAGAAGATAAAAAGGAGAGTTGTGCATGAGAAAGGAGAGGGACTGGAATTATTCAAGACATAAAACCAATGAGAGAGAG
>JANSVA010000001.1:25724543-25736634 GCA_025504915.1 Erythroxylum reticulatum
CTTTGCATTTTTCATATTTTCTTAATTTGCTTACTTTATTTTATTTTATTTTTAAATCAATCAATTTTAAATCGTCTGAGTAATTTTTCATCATTTAATTTAATTGTCTTACGTGTTGGAAAATTTTCCCTTGGGTATGATATCCGGTTCTTACCGATTTTTATTACTTGTCGACGGGGAGCACTTGCCTCTAATTGGTCTCGATAGAATTTAATTTATATTGTTTTGTTTAGACCACAACAACTATGCATGTATAGTCAAGGAAGTTACCTATGTCTTCTTAACACCCTTCCACAACATTGTACCATCTACAGCTTAAAAACTGTAACCTTAAGAGGACTTTCAATCATCCAGACACATAGTTAAAATCTAGATCTGAATTCCTCACGAGGTTTAGTCTGTTGACTTTGCTATATGTCAACGTATAATCCTTAATTCCCTTTAGTATCTCAGCACTCGTTAGACTGCATCCTATGAAAGGTTTAATGAGTGTTGAGATCTGTCCTGGTGAATCTGAATACTTAGGACAGAAGATGCTACACCAAGGTTGTTCATATCAAAGTTCTTGGCCAAAAGTTGCTTAACCTTATACAACATGGTCAAGTAATTTGACGTGAGCAAAATATCATCCACATGCAATAATATGAAGGTATCTTTGCTCCTCTTGACCTCATAGTACAAGCATCTTTTTAACTTTATTTTTCATGAAGCCAAAAGAGGCCATAACCTTATCAATTGTAAGGTATCACTTTTAGGAGGTTTGATATAAACCATATATTGATCTGCATAACTTGTAAACCATGTCAATTCCATCTGGATCCTGAAATCCTTCAGGTTGTACCATATAGACCACTTTATAAAGGTCTTTACTCAGGAAAGTAGTTTTGACAGCCATCTAATGTAACTCTATATCATCATGAGCTACAATTGCCTTACTAACTCAAAATGTATCCTACAAGGATACGAGAGAAAACGTAACTTAAAGTCAACCTTTCTCTCTGAGTGAACCATTTGGCAACTAAGCAAGCCTATAAATCGCCGAACTTTATCCTAAAAATCTTTAGGTCCAAAATCTTCATTTACAACTGACAAGTTTACAATTCTACTGTAAATCAACTAGCTCTCAGACCTTATTATACTCCATGGCTTGTATCTTGCCATTCATTGCATCCCATCACACGTCCGCATTGGGTCCAAAAATAGCTATTGTAAAAGTAACTGGATCCGTAACATGTCTAATAATATAGTCCTTTACACCTGATAGATTATCTAATCAGATGGGGTAGCAAGTTGTCTCACTCTAATGGATTTACTTAACTGTATTAGATCTTGTACCCCCAAGAACCTCTGTGTCTACGGGTATGGGTTCATGTTCCTGTACAGGCACGGTATAAAGACCTAGATCACCGAATCTAACTGTATAAGTAGCAGGTACATAATAACTATAGCATCTGCCCTGCTATTATCTGAAGGGTCAATGGGCTCACTATCATCATAGACACGGTATTCCAAAAACTTAGCTGTTTGTGAGTCCACTATTCCGTTCCCTCCTTCTTTATAGTAAAAGCTGTAGCCTTAAAGTGGTCGAGATTTCTTACTAAATAGCAATGAGGGGAACGAGCATGTAATCTATCTTTATAAGGATTATACTACCTCAATAGGGTAGCCCCATATACTAATGTGTGCAAGGCTAGGTTTTTAAGTTTGTAGATAATCAGGTAAATTAGTCATATTCTGCATTAACTTCTTTAAGTCCTTTAGGGTGCAGTTATATCTTTCGGTAACACACCATTTTGCTTAGAACTACTCGGTATAGTAAATTAATTCACTATTCTAACTGATTTCAAATATCTGGCAAGCAAACCTTTTAAAGTCCTGAAACACCATGTTTTCCATGATATTCTCCTCCATGGTCAAATCTGACTATCTTGATGAATTTCTCAATTGGTTCTCAACCTTCAGTCTTTAAGCAAGAACACATGACTGTAATGGGAATAATCACCAACAAATGTCAAAATACGTTTAGAATTACATAATGCAATTGTATAAGGTTTACCGATATCTTTATGTATCAGACTCAACAAGTCAGAAGTATGAGTTGACCTCAATATCCTTATTAGTCAACTTACCTCTGGAATAGTTAACACATGTTCCTAGATCATCAAAATCTAGAATTGAGAAATGATTTCCTTGATCAATCTCTCAACCCTAGTTCTAGAGATGTGGCTTAAACTTTTACGCCACACCATGTATGACTTCTCATTCATTTTGTTTAGTAAGATACGAAGAAGTATTTATTTAATTTGGGGTAAGACACATTTTATACAATCCATATGACAAGAAGGTTATACTATTGTGTTTTACATTAAACAATTGTATAACAGAAGCATTAAATACAAAACGTTATCCCTCTTTGTCCAAAATTGATCAAAATATCACATATAAAATGTGTTGTGTAAAACCCAAATGAACCTTACAATAAAGTTCAGTACATACATTCCCTATAGATATTACTTCCACTTCTTTATTGCTGTGAACCATCAGTTTCTCCTTTTCTTTATTTGGTTTTATCCTGGATATGAACCTTTGTATTATGGAAGCACCTTGATTAGATGTTCCATTAAATAGCCACCATGTGTTTAATGTGACTATCGCAATATAGATTCATAATTGACAAGCTAAAGAGTAACCTAATGGTCTCACTAGTTCCTTTTAAACTTCATACTATTGGTTTTTTTATGTCCCTAGGACGTTTACCAAAACTGTTTTGCCTAACATCAGCATGTGGCGAAGATTTGAACTTTCTACTTCGAACTTAGTGGGCTTCATCTTTGTCTTCCCTTAAGTTGTTTTGAGGGCTATAGGCATAGCAAACTTGAGTTTCTCCTCCTCAGCAATGCAAAGGCCTATCAAAGCATTAAAGTCCCAACGTCTTCAATCTACTGTGAAGATGAATTATTCTCGATATGCACTTTATTACTCCCCTTTTCTCCCATATACCTTAAGGAGAATAATTCTTTCATTAAGGCACTTGTCTCAACATTAGGCGAGACTATGTACCTCTGGGAGACATTATCAAGAAACTCCTTCGCTATGTTTGTGTCCAAAAGTTCACTTAGCAGATGGTTATGAATGGATCTTTTAATGGTTACCAGATATAATCTGTTAGACCGATCCTAAGTTTCATAGGCTGCTTTATAAACTCTCGAGCTCATGGATGTAAGTGGAAATGGCCTATCTGTCTGTATGGTCATATCAACCATAGCTATCTTTATAGCATTCAATACATCCTTTGTCCACTTCTTTGTATTAAAACCAGATAGGGTTTCATTGGTGACACTAATTTTGTTGATTGAAAAGGTTACTTCAAGATGATAATCTTTAAATCAGCACAAATGTAGGATAACAGTGATAGTCTGAGCCATTCAATAGTATCTTTATTGAAAATCTGATCACATATATTATGAAACACCTTTGGGTTGAATACATAATATATGCAATTAGACCTCTATATAAAAGCAATTAGAGTACAAATTATCAACTCGTATGACACTACCACCTTTGGATGAATAGATCACTTGAGCAATAGCTTTCCTCCATCTAATGCCTTTATAGACATCTTAAAATGTTATGTAAGGCTAACACCTTTAAGTATAATAACCAAACATAAAATTAGAGACATCCCCCAATATGCAAGCAAAATAATTCAAAATACTGGCTTGAAAGACCACTTTGGTGACTATGTCCTCATCAGCACTCAAACGGTCCACAAACACTAGGGATGCATCTTTATGTTATTCTCACATTCTTCATGGGTATATAATATGTGATAATGTAACATAAAAAATTGTAAAAATCCAAATCCACAATCTTATTGTTATACGTTCGTGCTGAAGACATTCTCTAAAAACTTCATTTGAGACTTTCGTAAAAGAAAAATCTCAATGGAGTGACTATCGTGTGTCACCAAACACTGAACCGACCACCTGAGACACCAAAACATCATATATCTCCTTTATGGCAAGTTCGTTGCATAAAATTCACTCAAAAATGACTTTAGAATGTCTTAATTCCTTTTTCGGTTGACTATTATGCAATCCTAAACACTAAACATGAGACTCGAGATACAAAAACTTAAAGTATCTCCGTTATGTGATATCTGAAGCATGAAAATTCACTCAAAATTAGATTCAAAATGCCTTAATTCCTTTTTCTAGAGTTAAACTTCAATTTACTACTAATTTAATAAATCCATAAAAATGAAAAAACTTACTTTATAAATTTTTTGGACCCGAAAACTAACCCAAAACACCTCGGGGTATCCTTATCGAAAATCTAAATTCTTTTGTTTTTTGGAAAATATTGTAGTGTCTGTACTGACATCATCCAACTAACGTGGTGCTCCACTTGTCCTCCATCCGGTGTGCCACGTGTATGGACGGATGTGGTGCATGTGTGGCATGCGCCTATCGTCCTATGCTCGTGGGAGCGCTGGTCGCAGGTCAGGCATGTGGTGCTTTGCTTGCTAGAGCAACGCGCACATGCCAACCATACACCTCTACCCCACAGTACTATAGTAGTGTTGAGCGTGTGCACTGCCGCGTCTGACGTCTCCTCCTTCTCCGGCACTGAAGGCAATTTTCGGTGTCCCAGGATGTCATTTTCTGCTCCTTTCAGCCCATTTTAGACTTATTTTTCATAACTAACCTTATGTACACCACTTTTATTTCATTATATATGTAAAAAAAAACTGAAAACTGAATTAAAAACTGAGGAAAAACATATGAGAAGAAAAACTAAAAAATCTTCGTTTCCAACAATTTGATCATGTTACAGCTTTGATATCATATGCAATACATAGTACAAACTTTATTACGTACCCAGGATCAAACATGAAATGATTAAAAATGAAGGTAATGTGAAATACCTGATTTCGGTTCCATCTTTAATTTCGATGCCATTTTCGAGCTTCAAATGATCACGAATCTCCTAGGACTTTTTACAAAAAGTGTTTCCCGATACGAGATTTAGGACTTTCTATAGTTTTCTCAATACTCAAGCTCTCTTAATGAGTCCAAGATTCCTTATGCTTACGTTTGATATGACCAACTGCAGGAGACCTTAACCTCTATATAGCTTCCATATTGGGCTTCCCCATCATAGGGTCGATATGGGTCTGGTCCACACTAATTAGGATTTATTTTTCACCTGGACTTCGACCCATTAATCTAGATAATTTATTAGGCTACTTTATTATCTTTATCTGGATCAAATTACATAACTTAACCGATAGTTTATTTAAAAACTGAATGCAATTAATAGTTATCCAACTTTATAGGAAAGGATAAAATTGTCCAATAGTCTATACTTGGTTGTTAGAGAGTAAGAAAGAATATAATAGAGTTGAATATAGATGAAAATTAGGTAAAATTAGGAATTTAATCAAGTTATGTTTTAGGAAAATTTTGAGTTCTAGTTTTTTAAAAAATAATTAAAAATAAACCCCCTGTTATTATCTTTGGTACTAGTGTAAACCCTAACATTTTAAAATGGAGCAATTTACTACAAAAATGCTAACTCCATAAAATAAACATTACATCTCTATTAAGTTGGGTCACTTGAGTATTCCACATAAGGTCAACTGTCAATTATATAAATATTAATTTTTTATTTTAAAATTAATATTTATATACACATCAGCTACAAATTGGCAGTTGACCTTCTGTGGCATATCCAAGTGGCCTAACTTAACAGAGATGTAACGTTGATTTGGAGTTAGCATTTTTGGAGTAAATTGCTCCATTTTGAAGATGGTAAACTTGTAACAAAGATAATAACAGGGATCATCTTAGACTTTTTATTAAACACAGGGGGAAATTTGGAGCTTCACCATTTTTATCCTTACTCTTGCATAATGATGTCATTTTGGTCTCACTAATGAATATAATATTATTAAAAAAACTATCATATAATTTTCCCAAACTCAAAAAAATATCTAGCTTTACCATTAATGATAAAAAATAAAAGAGGAAAACAACAAAGCAAATAACCTTTCAAATTTGTGGTGTAGATCATCAGGAATTATCGATTATATCCATTTTCTCAATCTTTTATTTTAAAATTAATTTGGTAGGAACATTCAAACCTTATCCTTCTACATGATAACGTACATAGGTTACATAACCAAGCAATTAGTAGCCAACGACAAGAATTGATGGCATGTAGCCATTCTTAATCTTATTTTACACGTAGTTTTCTCAATAAAAACACTACAAGAAAAATGGAGTTTAGCGACAACACATTCTTTCGGAAAGCTTAGCTAGCGATGGAATTTATTGACGGACCAATGCGTCGGAGATACGACCGTAGGTAATAATTTGCGACGAACAACAAAATATCCTTCGCAAATTTACCAATAGAAATTTTGTATACTGTCGACAAATATACCAACAGTTATTCTGTGCTGTCATTGGTCGGTAAATTTAACGACAAGAAAGACTTGTCCGTCGAAAAAATTACCAACAAATTTGGTTATTCCATTTGTAAATTCATATTGTCATTATCGACGGTGATTTTTTTTTGTTAGTAAATCGATAGATTTTATCGACAAACTTTTTTTGTCAGTAAATTTGCTAAAAACTATTTTTTAAATTTCCCTGCACTAAATTTTATTTGATGATGTTATGGTTGATGCATAATTTAAACAATTATGAGTTATCTGTTGATAATATTTTAGTTTGTTTCAACATTTAATTTGTTAAAAAGAAAGTTGATTGATAATATAAAATAAATAATTATCTTAATTAATAATAAAAAATTATTTTATGCATAATATGTATATGTAATTCATACAAAATGACTATAAGTATGCTATTCATTTGGTAACTGCAGATGTTCTGATTGCTACAATGAGGTGCTATAGCTCCCCTTCAATTTATCCATCTCATTACAGAGCTGAGCTATGCACTCCATTGACTATTGCAACTGAGTTGTCAATGTCTGCACTATGCTTGAAAGCTCATTGACTTCATTGCTTATTGACTGCCTACTAGATGTTACTGTACTAGATGTGGAGGATTGCGAATAACCTGTGTTTGCAAATGAACCTAAGCTGAATCTCCTTCCACGACTTTGCCTATCACCCACTGTATGAAGATAGGTTTGAGTCTCATTAACATCTTTAGACTGTTGAGACTGTAGTTGAGTACTTTCTTATATTTGGTCCTAAAATAAGGCAATGTTTATATTAGTAAGTGATAATTTTTAAGCATTAATGTTAAAGCATAAATTTTACATACATTTAGTTCTCTACATTGGGTGTTGACGAAGGTCACACCATCATGTTTCTTAGTGTGAGTTTGCAAAAAGAGTTGATGGGGTGTAGGCTTCGTGCCCATAGACTTTTCCTGAATTAGAATAAAATGTTATAAGTGAACTATAATTTCTAACACTATCATCATTCTTCATAATATACATATTTTCATTCAAAAATTCACACATCAAATTAAATTGAAATTCACCAAAATAAAAAAATCATAATATAAATGTAAATTGTAGATATTTACAAGTCTCTCTGCATGCTCGTGATAGGTAATAGATCCGCTAGTATGTATGGGAAGACTCTCTCCCCCCGATCCTCCAATTTTGTTGGTAGAATTATGCTCTGAAATGGACATTGCCTCAGGTGATGTCCAATACTGCTGCCAATGACTTCATATTTATTCAGAAATATAAGGTGGTCATACACCAGCCTTGTGTATCGCACCAACAAAGTATCAATAACATGTATATGCTTGTCTCTCCCATACTTTATAAATGGTCGTGTCAAATTCAGAATCCCAAAAAGTTCTTTATGAAATAAAAGGAAAAACATACGATAAGTATTTATAATTTAATAATATTTATCTAATAAATGTATAACAGTCAATTTAAAAACAGAAAATGGTTTTTTTTACCTCAAACTCCTTATAGTAAAATTCCTTTGTCACCTGAGAAATATTCTTCCATATATAACCTTCAACACCAATCTTTTCCTTGAATTTGATTGTCATGTTTCTTAAGCATAGTCCAGATGGAATCAACCTAATATTAAAACAATTAATTTTATACCATTTTTTAATTTTAAAACTATAACTTAATTATAAACATATGGTGTTTCATGTATTTTCACTTACAAATTGTTGACAATTGTGATGTAAATTCTTTCATCAGCTCCCTTAGCTCCAAGTTAGAGGTCGCCTCCTTCATCCGCATTATTAGCCTCTAATATCTCTGTCGGTATATGGGTGGTGGATGGTGTAGTAGCAAGTATGGAAGGTGATGCCTCATCTGCAAATGTAGTAGTAGCTGGAAGTACAACATCTGATAGGTTGCAGCTGCAGAATGTAATGCTTCATTTAGACAGTAACTGGATCCAAAGTGTGGTCTGAACCTCTGTCGTATTATATCCTGTTTTCTCTTTGGTGGCATATTTCAACCTGAAATTCATATCTCGTCCTTTGAATTAATATTCCCATTTTCATCTTGGTGTGTTTATGTTACTCTTACGATAGTTCTATCAAATTTGTGACGGTAGTCATATCTGTTGCTAAATATGGAGGGAAATCATCCTAGCAAAATAAGTGACGGACTTTAGCGACATTATAAAATGCCCATCGGTAAAGGAGGTGGGAATTGTACAAGGTATTTTAAGCAATTAATTATGATAATTACGAAAATCATAAAAAGTGACCACATATAGTCATTCTATAAAACTATTGACAATCCTCGACAACAAAATTCCAATCCTTTTTGCCCTTCTCTAGTCAAAATTTCCAGTAATTGAATGACGTGATAATGAAACTAGAATCATGTCTCTAATAGTGCCATAGTCACAACCTGTTTTGCTGTTGTTGGATTGTTAAGTTCATTAGAATCTCCCTATAACTCAACTGCTTCTATGTGGTTGAACAACCTACACATATAGGATGGCTCTTGCATTTAAAGGCTTATGGTTCAAAGTGCAAATAGACATTGTTCTGTGACATGTGCCTTGCTTATCATTAGATTAAGTCAAGCTTTACCATACAAAAACTTTTGGTCAATAAACACATCAAAACAAGAAGATATGGATGTATCCAAGTGTTCTAAGTAGTCCCTAAAACTTATCACTCTTCAAGTGCAAGAGTAAAACTATATGACCAAATAATGGATACCATTCTTTTCAATTTTAATTTGACTATTGTACAGACAATGCTAGTTAGGAAGAAGTAAAAGAAACTAGAAGGATAGTATTTCATATTCAGAGACCCAAGAACCAAATTACATATAAGTAAATTGTAAAAGTCCAAACATAGAAATATGGTCTAAGTACTTATATCCATTGACATGTTTGCCAACAGAGTTACTCATGTGATGCGGAGGAGACACAATAATAATATGTTCTCCCAAGCAGTCAACACAAAATTATAACTCATACAGAGCCTTACTATAGGTGGGCCTGCACTATGACTCCTCGTAAATAACAATGTAACCAACTTTGGAATAAAAGCCACAGCTAATATGAGATTCATAATTTTTACCAAACACAAATCAATTCGAGAGTAAACATAAATAGCTTGCCACAGTCATTTCCCTTGATGATTTTTACAGCTAAAGGGTTACCTAATTTATGAATCCAGACGATGTAATCTTGAAGCCAACATATAACATTTAACAATATCCAAATGTAAATGCCTAAAATGGTATATGAAAAGATACATCAAGTTCAGCCTATTCCTTTGTTGTACAAATTGATTAAGGATGCTACTACTGCCGCCTGCAACCAAATTAAAAAGAAATCACTTTCGTTAATACAATTAAATGTAGTAGTAAGTAGATATCATTCCCACGAGGAATCCAAACGGTACAAGAGTTACGACTTAAAAAAAAAACAAAGTAATTAAATTGGGAGAGGGGGTTTGATTCACGACAATATAAGAAAAATCATAAATCAAAAGAAATAATTGGATCTGAAAAATTAATGAAAAATACCTTGGTTTTCGGGTCACTGATGTTATCACACTAAAATGGATCCTCGACATAAAATTTCAATCATTAATAAACATTCATTGGGGATGTTTTCACTTAAGTGTAATGACTAGAAACATGTATCCTAGCATTCTTATTAAACAACAACCTAGATACGATCGTAGGTTTAATTGAATAATAGCTTTAGAAATTAAGAAACCAATGAGCAAGCAAAATACATGCATGACATGCAATCAATCAAACGAATATCTCCTTAGAATTTCCGACTCTAACATAAAGAAGTAATCCTAATTGCTAGTTGTGATTAACGAAACTGAACTTCATATTTCATTAATCTAGCTATTGAACAAATTAATATCTACTTGCACACCTAGAAATCAATCAACTCAATTAGAAAAAGTAATTCATAAGATATTCAATGTTCATCAACAACATAAACTTTATTGAAACATATCATGTATAATAACGGATAACATGGATCCCCTCAACCAAGAAAAGAAGTTTAGCTATTCATAATGAAAGTAGAAATCAACAAAATAGATAAATGAAAGGTCTCCATCCCGGGTATTTTCCTAGAAAGTATGAAAATCCTTAGAAAAACACTGCAGAAATGTAAAAATCTCTCATGGAAAATCTACAGAAAATGTAAAAGCTATCCTAACACTAAAGGTTGTCGAACTAAGAAGAAGAATGCAGAAAAACGTCAAAACTACTCCTATCTTATGCTGACAAAAAGAAAAGAAGAAAATTCTGCAGAGAAAACAAAAACTATCCTAATGAAAAACCTGCAAAAAAAGTTGCAGAAAAGTGTAAACTATCCAAGAAAACAAAAGCTATGTGAATAGTAAAAATCCTTCTCTTTTATGCTTTTTCGATCCTTCCTCTCTCTCCTTTTTTGTGCTATTTAGTAGATAACGTATCCCCCAATTTCAGGTGGTCAATCCCCTTATTAGATGACAATATGATCTTTAAAGATGGTGAAAATCTCGATTTTGAATCTTGAAAATAGATCTACAGATTGATTTCATCCTTACACGTGCCCACGCTTAGTTACTGAATTGCTGCCAATCTGGAATTTCGAATTTTCTTTGTTTCTTTTGCATCTTTTTGATTCAATTTCATCTCTAAGGTGTTGAAAATCATCTGCAAACAATTATACGATAATTTGATTAATTTTGAATAATAATTTCAACACATTAAAGAGAATTAAATACAAAATAAGTGCAAAATGACAACTTAACAAAGGAGTTTATGCATAATAATTGGCAAACAATTACAAAGGCAGGGCTTAATTTCTTATGCATAAACCAACTTTGGTCTATCTTTCAAGTTAACTAGAGATCTACGCATGCCATGGCTAACCTTATCAGCAATGACAATTTTTTCAGAAATTGAAAAGGACTTCTCTTTACACAACTTTGAAGCTTTTTGGCCTCATATTTAAGTTGTTCTTTATCTCTAAGAAAACTTTCGCACTAAACTGTCATAGATGTCTCATAAATAATTATCCATTTTATACTATAATCATATTGTAATATAATCTAATATATCATATTATACGATAATCTAAGCATAATGCATTACAAAAATATCAATGTAAGTTATATCATATTTCAAGTAAAAGAATTGAAATTATGAAATTCATACTAAAAAAGAACAGAAAATAAAGAACTGAAATTATTTTTTTAAATAACAAACATTTCATCAAACACCTTATATGCACCAGAAATTCATCCCAACATCACAACTAAAATCACGTCTTGTCCCTTCTATCACTAACATTTATACCTTAAAGTTTTTTTCCAATCACAAAATACACAAATAAATGAAAGTAATCAAATACCCAAATTAACTTTTATCAATATATGAAAGAACACATGATAGTGGTTGGAAAAATACCTCCATTGAAGGACACGATGATAATGTTTGGAGAAGACAACATCAATGAGCAAAAGAGGAGTCCACAACATAAATATCGGAGAGAACAAAATTGCACAAAAGGTGACATAGTAGGAAGAAGGAAGAAGAAGATGCAAGGGGCACTCAATCATTTAGAAATCGGTACAAACTTTTTTTTGAATCA
>JANSVA010000001.1:25743982-25758120 GCA_025504915.1 Erythroxylum reticulatum
GGGGGTTGGTCGAGTGAGTTCAATGTAAAATAAAACGACTTCGTTTCATGTTAAACCAAATGACGTTATTTCTTTTACTTTAAAACGCTAAAGTCGAAGCAGATGATGACGTTTACCTTGAAAATTTACCGACAGAAAATTTTCGTCACTAAACTCAAAACTTTTTATTTCGCTAACAAGTCTCGCTTTCTTTACCGACGGGCATTTTATATTGTCTCTAAAGTCCATCACAAATTTTTCTGGGATGATTTCCCTCAATATTTAGCAATTGATATTAGTACCATCTCTAAACAAAATTTTTCCTATCAATTTTACCGTTGGAAACGGATTTTTTGTCAATAATTTGCAACAGTTTTTTTTCCGTTGGTAGTTTTCCATTGCTAATTCTTGCTTTTCTTGTAGTGAAAACTAGTTAGCAAGGAAACAAAAAGATAGTGTAATTAATGGAATTGTAATTGACCAAAATTTATGTTTATCATCCATGATAATGTAGCAACATTAAGATGTTAAATTGCTAATATGATTCACAATATTATAATGATTACAATATGATGGATGGAATGTTCACTTTTTTCAAGAAAATTTGACATTTAATAGGTGATGTGATTGTTGGAGTTATTTTGAAATTTTATTTAAAAATTTAAATAAAACTCATATTTATCTCAATCTTAAAGATTTGAATTCAAGTTTCATATATAACTTCAAATTTATTTTATTTTGCTATATTATATGCAAAATCATCTAAAAAATGATGACTAAGAGGCTTTAAGGAGGTTTTGACGTCCATTATCCCAACTCAAGGAACCTTTATTCAAGGAACGAGCATAAGAAATAACTTAATAGATCAAGAATTATTTAAAAGATATAAGAGTAAAATACTTGCCTTTAGAAGTTGCCTTTCAAATACTTAAGAATCTTAATTTCACATAAGAGAATTTCCTATGAAGATTATTAACCCTTATTTGATTCCATTCAGAAAAGGATTGGCCATTTGAATAACAAATTCCTCTCTTATGTAGTTAAGCTTCAACCAATCTTAGCTATTATAAATAATCTCTACATCCATTAAAGTTGCTATTTATAATTGTCTGAAAATATTATTAAGGAACTGGATAGAATTTTATATAACTTTTTATGATTAGATAAAGCATAATATGCTTTAGATGCTAAGGTTAAATAGTTGGAAGTTTGTTTACCAATAAAGGAAGGTGGTTTGAAAATTAGTTTGGTAAGAATAACTAATAGGATGTTAATAACCAAAAGGATATGGAAATTATTTACAAACATTAAATCAATATAGGTTAGAAGGATGCACTCTTATATATTAAAGAAACAATGGTTATGGAGCATAAATGCCAAACGAAGCAACTTTTGGACCCTTAAACTAATTTTTGAAAATGAGAGATGCGATAGCTTAAGAGATGTAAGTTATGAAAGGAAATGGGATGAAAACTTGGTTTTGACTTGATAATTAGAATGACCTTGCTCTTGATAACTTAGAGCCCTATATCCCTCTATTAGCTAAGGTCAAAGAAATCATCTCTAAAGGGAAATGACATAGCATATATAGGGGCTTTGATATGATCATGAATTAAATACCAGGTTAGAGAGCTAGAATTGAGGAATAAGATAAGATCCTATTTCATAATGCTTCACTAATGAATCTTGTCTAGCTCTTTTTAAGGTTCTAGTTATTAGAGTCACTTGGTGGAGATTTGTTTAGATTATAAATAATTCTCCTAAAGCCTCTTTAACATTATAATTGGGAATCAAGAAAAAACCACAAACTATAGACATATTAAAAGGCATTTGATTTGATTAACTCACTATGGAAGTTGTTTAATCAAACTCTAAGAACATAAAAAAATCTCTTGCTGAATATGATAAAATTTTCTAGAGCCACGCCTAGAACAAGTGTAGAATCTAAAGCTATGGGAACAAGTGGCCACTCTTCTTACTTTAGGTTGAACAAGTAAGATTTACTTATAAGGAAGTCTCAAAAACTTTTAAATTAATACTTAGTTATGGCATATATGCTTTATGGAAGAATAGAATAATGTTCTAGGATAAACAGATTAGTATCTAAGGTTTCTACCATAACATTTTTGAGTGGTTCAGGTAGTTTATAATTACAAAAGGAATCTTCAGAGGCATAAGTGTTGAAATTGCTTCAAAATGGAAAATTCCTTAAGCCTATTTTTTTTCGTTTGATCCCCTAAATATTTAATCAATCCCAATTTTGAATTGTTTCTTTGTTTCTATCTTTGAACTGATAGTTTTTTAATGGATTTTATTATTCTAGGATCTATTTAAATTGGCAAGTTTGAAAACTGGATATAGAGATGTTAATGGGTCGAGTCAGGGGCAGTTCTGGTCACCCGTGACCCAACTCGTGGCCCAGCAGCTCAGGATGAGTCAGCCCGTGGCCTAGCCTATGGCTCGACTGGCCATGGGCGGGCGGGTTTTTTTGAGAAAAGCTTCCAAAACGATATTGTTTTGGAAGTAACGATAGGGCAATCTTGGCTTGTGGCCTACCCAACCTTGGCCTGTGGCTCAGCTAGGCAGACCATGATTGGCCTATGGCCTGATCAACTCGGCTCGAAATCGATTGGGCCCTTTTTGGCATCTTTAATTGTACACTTGAATCCATAGTAATTTGGTTTTGCATTATAATTAATATTACTAATACGATTAGTTTCTTGAGAATTATAAGTTGATCTTTTAATAGAAAACCTAACATGTTTTGAAAATCCAAGGAATTAAACAAATGTTTAATGCTAACTATTAAAAAAAGTACAAAAGTATGCATACAAACTCTATAACTTGTAAACTAAGGAGGACATCCTAAAACCCCTAGCACTCCATTCCTAGTGATTTCAAGTTGTTTCAAATATTTATAGTACAACATGCTTAAATTTGAGAATAAATAAAAATAAAAAACTTCTAGCACTTAGTTTCTGATTATATGATTCTTAAAATTTTTATAGAAAGGCATCTTCTTTAATCTAGAGAAAGAAGGAAGATTAAATGCTCTAGCGATAAGTTATAGAAACATTTAAACTATTTTAAAAGCTTTTTGTCAAACTTATTACTCTTATCCATTGAATAAACTGAGTAGTAATTTGTTGTATGATTATAGAGCTTTTGTTAAAGATTTTAACATTTCTTTATTCCTATATTATATATTTAATACAATTTAGAATTATCTTGAGTATTAGAATTTCATTGTTTTTTATATAGGAACTCTAATGGATGATTGAGTCTCAATAATTGATAGTGTAGTTAAAGTTGAACTTCACGAGATCCTCTTTCCATATAAATTTTAAGAAAGAAATCTAAAGAATAAGTGATTATGTGTTTCCAAGTTACATAAGCATAGAGAATAAACCTCATTTATTAAGGAAATGAAGGATATTTAGTCCTTGATCCACAATTTTACTTTAATAATAAGCCAAAGTATAACGCATGCTTTTGATAATTGGTGAACAACTTTAGCAACTTCACACTAAAAGTCTTTATGATTATGGCCTTTAAAATGTTAATAATACTATTGGTAAAATGCTATAGGGTACACGATATCCTTTTGCTTTGATCATTCTTTGATGGGTTAGATTGATAATTTGGAAAATATCTCTAATACTTGACAAGAATCAAGAATATTGCTTTAAACATTACTAGAAGTTGTTATATTTGAAATCATCCACCTTGGTGTCAACTACAATACCCTTTTTATTGATCTAACTTATATTTTATTTTGCAATGGTCCTAGGGAATACAAATTATCTTATTAAAAAAGGGTCCTCTTTTAATATCCAGTAATTACTTTTATCACTCCATTTACTTTAACTCTTTGATTCAAAATTTTCCTTAAAGATCAAGAAGCTAAAAAACATGGATTAACTACAAAGAAACTCCTTCCTTTTAAGAAATTAGAGCATACCCATTTAACCCTTAAGGACTCTTTTTCAATGAGAAGTACTCAAATTTACTTGGATTACAACATTTTTTTCATTACTGTAAAATATTAAATATCTAATCCAACTTCTTCCTTCAATGTGCAAACATCTCTCCATTTCACCTAAGCTTTAGATGCATTCATTTTGTCATTAGTTTATAATTTTTTCACATTTCTTTAAAATAATTTAGCAATTGATATCATGTTACTTATATGTAAACTCCAATAGATATATAGGTCATTGATTACTCATAAAATCAATTATAACCTGCTTATAAAGGAAAGCTATTTATTATTCCAATTACCCAATTTCTTATCCACCATTTCCATTAAAGGATAATAATCTTTATTAGCAAGCCCAACAAATGATATTAGTATTCCCAAATATTTCAAAGGTAACTTCTTTACTTGGAAAATTGTGAATATGAATTATCATGTGAAATGTGTATATAACTCTTTCTAGAATTTTCTGTCAACCTTTAATGATGTTTTAGTTCTTCCAAATCTTTAATGTAATAAGAAACAAAATCCAGATTTGCTTTATGTAATAAAGGCAATTCATTTACAAATAATTTTTTGCATTTGGAATGGTATTTGAAATCATTGCATTTATTGATATTCCTTAATATAAGTGGTAAAAAAATTAGGATGGATTTTGATTCCACATATAACGGAAGAGAACAAACTTTTTTTTGTTTTCTTTCGATGTCAAGTGCTAAAGATTAATATATAAACATAATAAAATGCTATTTGTTAAATGTTAAATTATACCTTATTATGAAGTTGGATCTTCTTTTCCTACATATTTTCTCAATATGATATATTTGTGAAAAATTAGTATGATCATATAAGTATTCGACCTCTATTGGTATTAACATAAACATTTTACATAAACTCTATAAATGAAATAGAGAGAGATAAGTAAGAAGTGTTAGCTCCTGAAGGGTCTACGCTAATTTATAATAAAACTTAGACCTTTTAGTAATTTAATTGAAAATAAACTTGATTCAATTAAAATTTAATAAAAATTATAATTAACTATAATTGAGTTCCAATTGGGTCCAAATAAGATCAATATCTAATATTGGTCCATATTTATCAAATATCTTATATTTGATTCTAAAGTTTTTCAAACTTTGCAATCAAGTATAACTTGATTAAATTGTCTTTTTTTAACCATTATATTGTACGACCCATTAGGTTCCTAAATATATTGGATATGGATATAAATTATAACCCTAAATAATATCTAAGATTAGACAAATTAAATATTAGGTGGACTTGTCTTGATGAAATCCTGGTGGGCCTTGATTTCTCACTTGAGTTCTTCGTTTTTAGACCATGAGAAATTTGGGTGGTTTATTCACCCAAGATTGTACATGTTTAAATAAGGGTTGTTACCTCCCTGACCAAATTGTGCTCCTTTATAGTTGAGTTGCTCCACATTGTTATTTTACACTAAGAAACAATCAGTTGTGATATGGCTCTATTGCTCGCATAACTGTGCTGAATTGCTTTAAGTTAAAAGGAAGAGGTAATTCTCAAGGTATTTAGTTGCATAGTTAGGTTGGTGATTTCAACCTAGAGTGTTGTCACTGAATCTATAATAATCCTTCCCTTTTGATCTCAGAAGGTTGATTTTATTTGTTTTGGTTTGAAGTCCAAAAACAATATTGTTCTCTATCTCCTCTTACAAATCTTCCACCTCCTTAGTTGTTTTTGCATCAATGATCCTCTAATATCTGCATCAATGGTGCATAGCATTGGTGGTGATGTAAAATGTTTGCATTAATAATTCCTTCAGTAGGTTATGATGCAGACATCTCCTTTGCAATTCCTTATACCACTCCCATGTTTCATATAGAGACTCCCCCTTATTTTGATAAAAATTAGTAATTTCATTGATGAACCTTATTGTGTTAGTCAA
Organism: Erythroxylum reticulatum; assembly: GCA_025504915.1. Taxonomy (NCBI): domain Eukaryota; kingdom Viridiplantae; phylum Streptophyta; class Magnoliopsida; order Malpighiales; family Erythroxylaceae; genus Erythroxylum; species Erythroxylum reticulatum. The sequence goes on from JANSVA010000001.1 coordinate 25,749,865, forward strand.
AGGGAAGTACTTATCAAAAAATGCCCCCACCAACTATCCCAAATAATGACGTTTGGTAGGTTGAGTGAATTCAGCCACACTTCAGCTCTATCCCTGAGTATAAAATGAAAGAGTGTCATACTAGAAACATCTTCTATCAACTCATTATATTGGAAAATGTCACAAATTTATAAGAAATTTGTCAGATGAGCATTGGGATCCTCACTAGGCAATCTATAGACTGGTACATTGGTCTACAACATGTTTAACAACCCTAGTTTGATCTCAAATATGTTTATATGCACTAGTGGTTGAGTGATTCCTTGTTGCGTAGCATTGAACTCTAGCCTCATGAAGTCAATTCTTTGCTATTCTCTATGATTTAATTCCTCCACCATCATTCTCTTTATCGCTCGTTAGTGTTTAGCTCTTTAGATCTCTCCTTCTTGCTTTCTGATGTTGAGAGTTGAAGTTTCTTCTACCTTGCTTAAACTTCAAGTGATTCTTGTGTTTATATAATTGTAATCACATAAGAAAGGGTAATAATTCCCTAAATCAAAAGAATTCAAATCATATTAAATGTTAATTAGTCATTGACAATGGCACCAAAAACTTGTAGATAAGTTTTATAATGAAAACTTCCAATACCAAAAGTATACGAATCACATCTTGTAGTACCAAACGTATCATTCCCATGAGGACTAATAGACACCTAACACCTTGAATAGAACTTTTTCTAATGTACTAAAGATTTATTGAATTAAAGTAAATACTTGAATTTTTAAAAATAAAGCAAAATAAGTAAACAATCAACAAGTGAACTGCCAATAAAAATTGAACATGATCAAAGCTGAAATCTTAGGAACTATTCTATCCTTATTTTGTTGTCCCTTTATGTTGTTGATCTAATTATGATTGACCTTAGATATCCTAAAGTTTTGATTGCTCTCTCTTGAGATCTAATCAAGTAACCCTAATTGAATTTGATAATCATAGAGTTGTAATCTCTTGATTCACCAAACTACTCCTAACTTATTTAATTATATTTAAAGCAATGCTAAGGATAATTAATTTCACAATTAAGATCTCTCTTCAATTGTTAATTAATCTGATAATTATAGGTCTATTAAGTTACCAACTCTTTTTGTCAACCTTAACACATATGAGTTGATTCATTCTCTTAATTTATTATCAATTATAAACATAACAATTACCACAAACATTGATATATGTATTGAAGTCAACAAGAATAAAGTTTAACAAAATAATTCAAGAATAATCCCTAATATAGATTTAGAAACCCATAATTATGTTAAACGTCACAGTAATTGTTATAAAGGTCCCCTTTGGGACTCGAACTTTCACCGAAGCTGATCACCAACACCCTTTATACAACAGTCTCACTTGGATCCATTAATGCAAGACTCAACCATTCCCAATCCTCGAAGTGTTTACCTCGCACATACTCGAAGAAACAATATAATAAAAGCAATAAGAACATAGGCAACAAGGAAACACAGAGATTCGGTAAAAAACCAACTTAATATACTTTCCCTTAAAAGAATACAAAGAATGCTCTCTCTAATTAAATAATAAGAGCAAAGCTCGAATGAGCTATATATAGGCATCCTAACTTGGAGTCACAGATTCCCACTAAATCTGAACTACCTAAGATTATACTAAGATCATGTCTATCCCTATCAGATAATATCACATGAACCAATTGGATAACACCTCCATCCAAATAGGACTTTAACTGATAAGATAGAATTTAAAAAGAAAACATAAAGATAGAGTTTACATTTATCTAAAACACTAATATCCTTATCTGCAAAGATCTCCATTATCTTTAGATGTTGAGTTTCACTATAACTCTTTCTCCTAGTCATCGCCACATCATCCAAGATCTCCTCGTGATCTTGATCCGCTGATGATGTAATGTGATCTCACCGAAGCCCACTAGAACACTGTCCTGATCCAATGCTTCCCACAACAAGTCCGTTAGTCATGGTCCATCCATCCAAGCATAGCCAAGTCCTTAGTTCGTCAAGTCCATAGCTTGCGTCAAGCCAATCTCCAAGTCCGAGGCTCTAAAAAAATTTGCACCAAGTCTGATCCTCCTAGCCTATTTTGCCATAGTGTTTTAACCATGATCTATCCGCATATAAGTCCATCAATACACATTTATGGACACATCCCTCTTCTATGATCAAGCTCACTCATGGTGCAGTCTCGTCGCTCCATGACAAAGTCACAAATCACAACCCAAGTTAGTATAAAACCTTGCACATTTTACATAACTTCAACCTGCCTTGCTGAAGTTAGGTGTTTATGTTCTTCGTTGCACTCGCATGCCTTCGTCCATCCTTGCAGGGTCTCATACACCTTTCTGCCCTCTCGCTCACACTTGGGTCTCGCATGACTTAGTTTTCCATCTCTATGCAACCTCACATCCGAATCTCACGTCTTGTCGAAGATTTCCGCCAATGCGTGCCTACACTATCGAATCTTGCCTACCTTGAGATCTCCGCCGACACTTCCCGCATCCCTTGCTTACTTTGTAAGTTCCTCAGATTTTGCTCGCCAACTCGCAAGACTTCACCTTGTTCCCTCGTCAACATGCGTTCCTCGTGTTGACTTACGTGTCAAGCATTGGCCAAGCTCGCTAACACTCGCACGATCTTGTAGTCTAAACTTAGGAGTCTAAAAAACCACCCCCATTAGAAGAATTCGACACCCTCGTTGAAATAATCTGTGGCACTCCTCCACGAGCGGTTCTCTTGAAGACTCCTTAATCAGCTTTTGAAGATGGTAGCAAGCCTTCATATCAATTGGTATTTCCCCCACATACCATTTTCCCAATCTATTGGGGTTGTATTTGCTTCCACTTGGACTCGCCTTCCCAAGGCTCACTGCGCCCGCCAAAGACATGTTGAGAAGAGCTCAATCTACTGACCTTTCCCTGTCACCTTGATCCTTCGCGATCTTGGTGATGATATGCTCCTTACCTGCTTTTTGTTTCGGGTTTTCTCGAGCATTCGACTCCTTTCAAATGACCATAGCTGACATATGTGCTACCAGTGTCGTAGTCTCTTTCATCCCACCAACGAATCTACAATAATTAACAAAGAAGGATTTTTCATCATGCATAACCATCATACTTCCCAAACTAGGGTAAAGCATCGTCTTTGTTGCCTTAAGGAAGTCGATCCCTAATATCATCTCATAATTCTCAAGTGGTACGACCATCTAATTCATCTTGACACGCCAACTCCCTATGCTTACTGGGATGTTGTAAGCAGCTCCCATCACTGCGTATGCCTTACCGGCAAGGGATTTTAACTTTGTCGGGGTCTTGGACATTCTAAACCCCAACTTGTCATCATCTTTTTCACCACCAAGGAATGTTATGCACCCGTATCCACCATCACGGTCACGTCTATCCCATTAACCTATATTCTTACATACATCAAATCATCATAAGGATTAGGTTCTTTACTAATCGCATTCAAAAATGCAATCGGATTTAGTGCCGCCTCATCTAAAGATTCTCCCTTTTCTTCAACTATCAGGGCATTTAGCTTCTCTTTCCTTGGACATTCTCTTGCATTATATGATCCACCTCACAAATAACAAGCAATCTTGCCCTTTTTGGAGGACGTCTCCCCACTCTCAGTGCCACCATTTTGCTTGTTTTTCTACTTGAAGTCTCCCTTCTTGGAATACTTCTTCTTTTTTCCCTCGATATTCTCCTGTTAAGCATGACCTTTACCCTTTGCATAATTAGAGGAGTTTACCTTAGTTTACTTCATCACTCGAAAGTCCACTAAGGCATTAGCGGCTATGATTGTACTAAGCACGTCCTTCACATTTTGCCTCCACAACTTCATTTGCACCCACGATTGTAACTTGGACAAAAAGTTGAGGATCTTGTCCTTGTCTGACATGTTTTCAATATCAAGTAGTAGAGAACTAAAAGATTTCATATAATCTCTTACCGATCCATCCTGTGTTAGCTTCTTCAAGGCATCCCTCGCAAGCCAAGAAGTATTCATAGGAAGAAATTGATCTTTCAACTACTTCTTCATGAGATCCCATATATCTATGGGAGTTCTACCCACGCTAATCTCTGTAGAGGTCCTCGTCTTCCAAGTATATGGTCGTCAAATTGACCTTATCAGCATCAAATACTCTAGCAGCTGCAAAATACTACTCCATATCCTATAAGAAGTTCTCCAACATCTTAGCATCTTGCACGCCTTTGAAAACCCTAAGTTTACATACCTTTATAGAATAAAGTTACGGTGTTGAGTTTTCACCTTGATCGACATCTATGGTTGCAACGACACACCTTAGCATAGTGATCTTGAACTGCGACTCCTCTTGTGCCTTCAACAAATCCACTATTTGTTGTTACAACTGTTAGATTCTTACCTCCAACATCTCGAAATGAGTACTGTGAGAAGTGACTTCTTCCTCCCCTTGAGGAATAGGTCCAATGAGTTTCTCCAACCTAGATACCCATTCTGTCAAGTTGCCTAAAGCCATTTCAAACTTTGGCTCTAATATCAGTTGATTACAAAGGTCCCCTTTGGGACTCGAACTTTCACCGAAGCTGATCACTAACACCTTTTATACAACAGTCTCACTTGGATCCATTAATGCAAGACTCAACCATTCCCAATCCTCGAAGTGTTTACCTCGCACATACTCGAAGAAACAATATAATAAAAGCAATAAGAACATAGGCAACAAGGAAACACAGAGATTCGGTAAAAAACCAACTTAATATACTTTCCCTTAAAAGAATACAAAGAATGCTCTCTCTAATTAAATAATAAGAGCAAAGCTCGAATGAGCTATATATAGGCATCCTAACTTGGAGTCACAAATTCCCATTAAATCTGAACTACCTAAGATTGTGTTAAGATCACGTCTATCCCTATTAAATAATATCACTTGAACCAATTGGATGACACCCCATCCAAATAAGACTCTAACTAATAAGATAGAATCTAACAAGATAACGTAAAGATAGAGCTTACATTTATCTAGAACACTAACATCCTTATCTATGAAGATCTCCACTTTCTTCAGATGTTGAGTTTCACTACAACTCTAACTCCCAGTCATCGTCACATCATCTAAGATCTCCTCGTGATCTCTATCTGCTGATGATGCAATGTGATCTCGCCGAAGCCCACTAGCACACTGACCTGATGCAATGCTTCCTATACTAAGTCCGTTAGTTGTGGTTCATCCATCTGAGCATAGCCAAGTCCTTAGTCCATCAAGTCCTTAGCTTAGGTTGAGTCAATCTCCACAAGGTTTGAGACTCTACCAAAATTCACACCAAGTCTAATCCAACTCGCCCATGTTTACCTTAGTGTTTTCACTACGGCCTATCCGCATATAAGTCTATCAATGCACATTCATCGACACATCCCTCTTCCATGATCAAGCTCACTCATGGAGCAGTCTTGTCGCTTCATGAATAAGTCACAAATCACAATCCGAGTTAGTATAAAACCTCACGCATTTTACATACCTCTGACCCCCCTTGCCGAAGTTAGGTGTCTATGCGCCTTGTCACGCTTGTATGAATTTGTGCATCCTCATGGGGTGTCATACACCTTTGTGCCTTCTCTCTTACCTTTGGGTCTCGCATGACTTAGTTTTCCATCTTCGCGTAGCCTAACATTCGAATCTCACGTCTCGTTGAAGATTTCCGCTAATGTGTGCCTACATGTATCGAATCTCGCCTACTCTTGAGATCTCCGCCGCTACTTCCCACATCCCTCACCTACTTTGCAAGTTTCTCAGGTTTTGCTCCCAACTCGTAAGACTTCACCTTGTTCCCTCGTCAACATGTGTTCCTCGTGTCGACTAATGTGTTAAGCATTGGCTAAGGCTTGTTAACACTTGCACGATCCTGCAGTCTAAACTTAGGGGTCTAAAAAATCACCCCCACTAGAAGAATTCAACACCCTCGTTGAAAAAATCTGTGGGCACTCCTCCATGAGCGGTTCCCTCAAAGACTCCTTAGTTCTCTTTTGAAGACAGTAGCAAGTCTTCATATCGATTGGTATTTCCCCTACATACCATTTTCCCAATCCATCGGGGTTGTCTTTGCTTCCACTTGGACTCGCCTTCCCAAGGCTCACCGTGGCCACCAAAGTCTTGTTAAGAAAAGCTCGATCTGCTGAGCTTTTTGTGTTACCTTGATCCTTCGCGATCTTGGCAATGATATGCTCCTTACCTACCTTTTATTTTGGATTTTCTCGAGCATAATTTGGCTCCTTTTCAATGATTATAGCCAACATATGTTCTACCGATGTTGTAGTCTCTTTCATCCCACTAACAAATCTACAATAATTAACAAAAAAGGATTTTTCATCATGCATAACCATCATACCTCCCAAACTAGGGCACAACACTGTCTTTGCTACCTTAAAGAAGTCGATCCCTAATATCATCTCAAAATCCTCAAGTGGTACGACCATCTAATTCATCTTGGCACGCCAACTCCCTATATTTATTGAGACGTTGTAAGTAGCTCCCATCACTATTTATGCCTTACCCGTAAGAGTTTTTAACTTTGTCGGGGTCTTAGACATTCTAAACCCCAACTTGCGCATCATCCTTTCCGCCACCAAAGAATGTGATGCACTTGTATTTACCATCGCGGTCACCTCTATCCCATTAACCTGTATTCTCAAATACATCAGATCATCATAAGGATTATGTTCTTTACTAACCATTTTCAACAACACAATCGGATTTAGCGCCGCCTCATCCAAAGATTCTCCCTCTTCTTTATCTATCAGGGCGTTTAGCTTCTCTTTGCTCAGACATTCTCTTCCATAATGTGATCCACCTCAAAAATAATAAGCATTCTTTCCCTTTTTGGAGGACGTCTCCCCACTCTCAGAGCCACCATTTTGCTTGCTTTTTCGATTGAAGTCTCCCTTTTTAGAATAATTTTGTTTCCCCTTGATATTCTCCTATTAAGTATGGCCTTTTCCCTTTGCAAAATTAGAGGAGTTTACCTTTGTTTCCTTCATCGTATGAAAGTCCACCAAGGCATCAGCGGTCATGATTACTACAACCACGTCCTTCATATTTTTCCTCTGCAATTCTATTTGCGCCCACGATTGTAACTCAGGAAAAAAGTTGAAGAGCTTGTCTTCGTTTGACATGTTTTCAATATCAAGTAGTAGAGAATTGAAAGATTTCACATAATCTCTTACGAATCCATCCTGCATTAGCTTCTTCAAGGAATCCCTCACAAGTCAAGAAGTATTCATAGCAAGAAATTGATCCTTCAACTCCTTCTTCATGAGGTCCTATGTATCTATGGGAGTTCTACCTGCGCTAATCTCTGTAGAGGTCTTCATCCTCCACTAGATCTTGGCATCCCCATCTAAGTATATGGTTGTCACATTGACCTTATCAGTGTCAAATACTCTAGCAACCGCAAAGTACAGCTCCATATCTCACAAGAAGTGCTCTAACACCTTAATGTCTTGCACGCCTTCGAACACCCTAAGTTCACGTACCTTCACAGAAGAAATTTGTGGTGTTGAGTGTTCACCTCGCTCGACATGTATGGTTGCAACAACATGCCTCAGCATAGTGATCTTGAACTGCAACTCCTCTTGTGCCTTCAACAAATCCACTATCTGTTGTTGTAGTTGTTGGATTCTCGCCTCCAACATCTTGGAATGAGTATTGTGAAAAGTTACTTCTTCCTCCCCTTGAGGAATAGGTCCAATGAGTGTCTCCAACATAGACACCTGTTCTGTCAAGTTGCTTATAGCCATTTCAAACTTTGGCTATGATATTAGTTGATTACAAAGGTCACCTTTGGGACTCGACCTTTCACCTAAGCTGATCACCAACACCCTTTATACGACAGTCTCACTTAGATCCATTAAAGTAAGACTCAGCCTTTCCCAACTATCGAAGTGTTTACCTCGCACACACTTGAAGAAACAATACAATAAAAGCAATAAGAACATAGGCAACAAGGAAACATAGAAATTCGGTAAAAAACAAACTTTATATACTTTCCCTCAAAAGAATATAAAGAATGCTCTCTCTGATTAAATAATAAGAGTAAAGCTCAAATGAGCTATATATAGGCATCTTAACTTGGAGTCATAGATTCTTACTAAATCTGAAATACCTAAGATTGTGCTAAGATCACGTCTATCCTTATCAGATAATATCACATGAACCAATTGGATGACACCCTATCCAAATAGGACTCTAGCT
>JANSVA010000001.1:25782435-25796208 GCA_025504915.1 Erythroxylum reticulatum
GGCTCTAGAAGGGAGGAAAGAATACTTGTAAATTTGACGAAGTATAGTGAAAACTCAGAAGGATTCTGAGGACTGGACGTAGCCCAAGGTTTGGGGTGAACCAGTATAAAAATTGCATCGTCTATCTTCTATCTCTTGACTCTTAAATATTCTTGTTCTTATACAAGTTTGTACAAGTTATTTGTAATTTTGTATTCATCTAATACTTGAAAAAGTTTCTTTTTCAAAAAGTATTAAAGTCTTTGTGTATTCATAAAAAGATTACACAATTCAACCCCCCTTCTTGTGTACGTCGTATATTGTATTTAAGTTATATATTAACGTGTGATTTACTTCAATTACATGTCAAATTTAAGTGTTTAAGTGCCTTATTGCAGTCGCATACCTTCGCGCATCCTTGCGAGTTCTTGCATACCTTTGTGCATTCTCGCCTAGCCTTGGGTCTTGTATGACTTAGTTATCCAATTCTATACAGCCTCACATCTAAATCTTACGTGTCGTAGAAGATTTCTGCTAATGCACATCTACGCGTGCCCACGCGTATCGAATCTCGCCTACTCTCAAGATCTTTTCCGAATTTCCTCCATCCTTCACCTATTTTGCAAGTTCCTCAAGTTTTGCTCGCCAACTCGCAAGTCTTCGCCTTATTCCCTCATCAATACGCCTTCCTCGTGCTGACCTGCATGTCAAACATTGGCCAAGGCTCTCCAACACTCGCATGATCCCGCAGTCTAGAATTAGGGGTCTAACAAACCACCCTTATCAGGATAATTTGACGCCTTCGTTGAAGTAATCTGTGGGCATTCCTCCACGAACGATTCCCTCGAAGACTCCTTATCCAACTGTCAAAGACCGGAGCAAGCCTTCTTTTCCATTGGCACCATTCCCATGTGCCACCTCCTCTTTCCTTTGAGTTTGATTTTACATAGGTCCTCCTCCATAAGGCTCATAACATTCAAATAGGTGATGTTGTTGATGGTTCCTTCCCTCGAGTCATTGTCATCGCTCCCTCCTTTGTCCTTCGCCTTATTTCCTGATTAACACACCTTCCTTGTGCCAACCTACGTGCTAAGCATTGGCCAAGGCTTGCCAACACTCGCATGATTTTGCAGTCTAGGCTTAGGTGTCTAACACGTAGCCACATGATAGGCCAAGTAAAAGAATGATGAGATCTGAAGATAGGAGTTCTAAAAGAAGAAAAGTAAAAGGTAGCAGGCTAGCTAATTGAGATTTATATTGGCATTAATAAATTTACATATTCAATGTGTTTTTCATGATATTACTAAACAATTGATGATTATATATAGTTCCTTGTCTAATGTTGTTAATTGGGTGTGATGGTGAGTAAAGATGAAAATTTATATATATATATATTTCAATGACAATGGATACAAAGTTAGAAATATGAAATGCTATTTCATTCCATTTTATCAGTTGATAAAATATATCGTATGATTTGGTAATAATATGTATAAACTGCCATGAATGTTTGTAATAGACAATATATGAAAGTACTCATATATATATATATGTTTATGGATAATCTTAGAAGTAGTTAACATACTTAAGTACCAAATTTAGGATGGTGGATTTAGTATTATGGTTGGTTAAATATGAAAAGAAGATTAAAAAATCTGGACAACAAAACATCCACTGTAAACTAAAGTTATATTCGTCTACTCGATCTTGGTATTTTAAGTAGAAGAACTAAAATTGCTTAAGGTATGTGATAGGTATGTACTTTTCATATTTGTAAGGGTTAATTTTGTTATGATTTAGAATTTTATATCTATTTTAGGATATTATCTGCAATAGTTTACGCTTATGTATAAGGAAAAAGTTGATGAGTCCATAGTCAGCTCCATATTGGATTCTATATATAGGTCTATAACTGACACATATGCATACAAAAATCAAACACTTATAAGGTTCCCACAAATGACCCCGAATGATAATCTCAAATCTATAATGAAAATGTTCAATAGATTGACCAAAGATTTTGGGTTACTCTTGTAAGGCTACTTCTTATATAAGCTTATACAACTAGATGTTGAAGTGTTGACTTATGCTTGATTTCTAATCCTAAAGTTAAACGACATTTTAGAAAAAGTCAGATTTAGTAGTTGAAAATATTATGAATGGTATACATAACCTCATTCTTAATTATTGTATCCTTTATAATGTATTTGACAAAAGTTGTAGATATATCCCTAACATTTTGATTAAAATACAAGTTAGACCTTAAAATTTTAGAGCATTCAAAATGAACTCTAATGTTTGTAAAATTTTTAAAATAAACCATAAAGAACAAAATTTTAGATATAATTAAGTTTTAAATCCCCCTATAAATATGATTAGGGATGGCTAATAGTGACTAACATGAATAAAACTTTAAGGAGATGATTAAGATCTTTAGATGGATTTCTAGATAGGAATGACATATGAACTTGGGCCCAGCTCGACGTAAGTTGAAGTCAACGGACAAACTAGGCTTTTAGTTAAGTTTGGACCTTAATTTTTAAAAATTAGGTTAACAGGTCAAGTGTTTTTATCACTTGACCTATTGTCGAGTCGAAATGGGCCAAGCTCAAGCTCTTTTCTCCTCTTTTCTTACGTTATTTACTCAAAGTAGAACTACAGATTAATTTCAATTAATGTATAGTGCCTTTGTACTCTACTTTGCTCCATTATGCTCAATGCTCCTCCTCTAGTGTGCTTCCAGCTCTAGCGTGCTCCTCCTCCGTGTGCAGCGTGCTCCCTTTACTCCAGCGTCCAGCCACCAACTTTATCAACACTTCTTGCTCCATTACAACTCCTTCTTTAGACAATGAGTCAATGATGCAGCTCCATTAGTGTGAAAGCTTCATAACCTTCATTATGTATTATTCAATGACCTTCATTCATAATTTCTTGATAATAAAAGAACAAACATAATATTACCTATTCTTTTAGTTTGGTGACTTTTGCTTCAACTCTCTTTTCTACATGTTTTCATTCTCTATCTTCCCCTCCTCTTCTTACTTGTAGGTTCATTAGTTGATTATGTCATAAAAAGTTTCTTGTTTCAAAGCATTATAATTCCATTGATATTCCATAAGTTGTCAAATTGGTCACTTTCCCATTGTGCCTTTTGTTAAATACATCAAGTATTCCATCTTGGTTTCATGGCAAGATGCACGAATTCCTACCTATTTTATATTATTATCAATTTTCTTCTTTCTTACCTTATGATTTGAAATATTAAAATTATATTTTATAAATTAGGTCTCTATTTCTAATCCATATTGCATGAACTTGCTTATGTAGTAGTAGCAATCAATAAAATGTAAGGTCAATCAGGATTACCAGGCATAAAGAATTTATAGTCCTTAGGACTATATGCACTGGTTGTCGAGAATATATACTCTTTTTGTCAACTTAAAGGATCCTATCTAACTTGCTTAAACATCATAAACCAAAATAAATATTATTGTGCATCTTTATTATGTCCTTTTTCATTCTAATTATTCTAAACCCCTTTTAACTGTGTGTTTTGGCCTTAAATAAGTTGAAATTGATCATTAAGCAATAAACATATGTTGATAAAAGGGATATATCAGAATTACTAAAATTAAAACCTTGCGAATTTAAAAAAGGGCTTGCTCGAGCTTGGGCCCCTTCAATACCTAGCCCAAGTTTGGCCTGACTCATTACTATTCCTATTTCTAAATTGCGAGTTGCTATATGGATCTCTAAATTGGAGTATAAAGGAATTTATTAGGAAAGGTTGAATCAAGTTTAATAAACTTAATTAAGGTTTAGTAAAAGTTAAACCATGATTATATTTAAATTAATTTAAGTTTAATAAAATATGTTGATTCCGTTTTGGCACATGGAATATATAGATATATATATAGACCCATATGTTTAACAAAAATATAATAAATTTGTGCCATATATCATAAGAAAATTTAATTATCTCCAAAATTTTATTTTTCTTAGGGTCTATTTTAAATGTTTTGCCAGCTTTAAAGTTTGTTTTGAATGGTCTAAAATCTTATAATTGAACTTATATTTTAGTAAAAATGTTATAGATTATAGTATTTTAGAGAAGCACGAGATATTGCCACATGGATTCCTAAGGTTACAAGATGTTTTGGGCCTCATAACTAGTTGGGCCCAAATACAATAAATATAATATCACAAGTATTAAAGTGGCGGGAAGTCCAATTTGAATATTTTGATGGACGTGGTGATGGTCGTTTCTCGAGAGTTTCTTGACTCAATTCTTTTGATTCTTAACTTGCATCTGTTTATGACCTTATTTTGTGAATAATTAAAAACGAAACGGAGTGGGACTGGGAACACCTTAACGGACTAAAGTTCTTGGCTTTAGCTTAGTTTATACTTTCAAAGAAAAAGCTAAAAAGGTTGCACTAACCTGAGCCGTTTTGGCGCTTAACTTGAACAGTAGAACATAAGAAAACAACTAGTTTTTTTAGCAGCGCCCGGCTTACCTGCTTACGGAACAGTAAGAATTTTAAAACACGTGCTCGTGCCACTTGCAGACGAGCTTTCGCAAAAGTAAAGTCAAAGCTACCAGGGAGTCGCTCAATTATCCAATTCAAATCAAGTGTCTTCTACCGTGAAAAATATTATCCTACAACACCAAACTACAGAGCATTTTTATTTAAGCAATTAAACAATGGTGGAAGGTGCAGTTTTTAGTACTTATATCTTCTGTTGATTACTTCAAAAGATTCAACTGCACAGAGACGAATCACTTTGGTTCCATCGAGTTCTACGAGCCAAATTTCGGAAGACTGTAACTTCAGTTTAGCTTAAGCCACGGATTCCAAGCTGCGGGCAACATTCAGCAAGCGGCAAGTCTAAATTTGAAACAGTTCTGAATGTTCTTGGGACCATCTTGTCAACATAGAGAGTTCCATCCAAATGATCACATTCATGCTGCAAGATACGAGCCTGCCAGCCAGAAGCATTGACTTCAATAGGGTGACCGTCCTGATTCAAGCCTGTAACCTCAACATCAAGACATCGTTCAACCACTGCTCTGAACCCATCTACGCTGAAAATTATAATAACAGCAGAGATGAAGCAGGGTCACCAACGTTAGCCATTTCATTAGCAAGATGGTGCAGGTTAACTTATTTAGCACTGCCAATTTCTTCAGATATTAAATCTATCAATGCTTCACACCTAACAGTACGCAAAGGGTCAACAACCATTTCCATTCACATAAACGGATTGTGTTACTGATCGTCTGGAAACTGATGCATAAAAGGTAGTAATATTTGCATCAGACTGCTTCTTAAAATTCCAGGAAACTAAAAGAATAAATTAGAATGGGAGACAACGCAAGGTATCTATGATACATATGTAACAAGGAGAATCAAGGAAAAGTTGCTATGCTGTGAATGACAACATGAATATTGATACAGCAATACAGTCCAAGTCAGTCATATGCTTTGTTAATAGGGAGCATTTTTCAGTTCTCACTAATACTATTGCTACGTTTCTGGTAAGAGCTGAAAGGCAAGATAATAGAATTTCTAAAATTTCACATTATCAGGTGCAAACTAACCCTACTGTCATTATTGAAGTGGTTACTGTGGTAAACTATATACCTAAATAATTAAGCTCAGTAACAAAAAAGGAATAGAAAATCACATGGAACAACCAGAAAACACTGGAATTAGATCTCATTGCTAAGTTTCACCTAACCTCAAACATCCTTCAAAAAAAAGTGCAGTCTTGTTACTTTTCTTCTCGAGTTTTGGGTTCAGAATCACCTGCCTCAAATGAACTAGTAAATCATAAAAAGGAAAAGTAAAAATTCTTGCCAAAAAGCATGCATCGTATTTCAGATGTCATAAATCAAGTTTCACTTCAACATAAGCAAGACATACCAGAAGGTCAAAAGCACGCCTATCCTGTGCCTTAATCTCTTCTTTTGGTGCATAACTTAAATATTCGCTTCTATCTTCCAGAACTATAATCTGCAGAGACCAAATTCACAATATTGTTAGTCAACAAATGGTGCTCCGAAAACTCTAAGAAAACTAAGAAAAATGAAAATAGAAAAGAGACCCTTAACGGGATTCCAATCTGAGGAGCGGCGAGACCAACTCCTGGGGCTTTCCTCATCACCTTTACCATATCATCAATGATATTCTGTATCCTTTCCGACCCAATTTCATTCGGGTCAACTTCCCGGGCCGGTTCATGCAATACCGGGTCACCGGCTTTAACTATGTCCGGCAAGCTCATTTTCTTCTTTTCTCCGAGACCCAGAAGCCAACCTGCTTTGGCAATCCCACAGGAAGAGTGAGAATGGCGGTGGGGGATCGGAGTAATGAATTGGGGTTTCGAAACCGGCATTCGAGTCAAACGAGATATTGGAGCTAAAATAGCGGCTCTCGGGGGTTTCCCAGCCAGAGATATAGGGAGGAGACGGAGAGAGAAGCGATGGAGTGTGTCCATTTCTTTAGGGTTTGTTGGAATGGTTTGGGACTGTAAGGCTCAAGGGAAATGAATACTTTGACCAGGTTCGGATCTCAGTGGGCTAAAGGGAGTATGGGCATAATGTTAAGAAACTGGTCCATAACAAGTAGGCATTGGATCACGTTAAAGATAGGCTGGACTGTATTAGACTTAATCAGAACAATTGTGGTTGTCGGACATGAAAGCACCGAGTCTTCGTCATCTTATTGGGCTCAAGGCTTAATGTTTGATAGAGTTTGCAGATGTTAAAACAAAACCCAAAAAGGAAAACGTAGAAGACATTTCGTAAGATGTCAATTAGTTTGTTTACGGTTAGGATGATGTAATTCAAATTGACCGAGTCAGTTTGAAAGGATTGACTTTACTGCTAAAGTAATATCATTTTAATATAAATGACAATAAAAATGTTGTGTTAACTTATTACATAATTAAAATAATATTGTTTTAATCAATTATGTTAGACCTGATTTAAGTTGTAGTTAAGGAAGGAGAGTTTCTGGCTCTATCTATTTACTGAAATTAATTATGGTGATATGTATTCATCTAATTCAAACTAACCTTCGACCATTAAAAATGGTAGGTTTGATTTGATAATTTTGGAAAAAAGTTATATGACGACTAGTAATTAGTGGGAATATCATTTTCAAAATATTATTTTTGTAAAATACTTTTTTTAACAATAATAACTATAAATGTAATCGGTCCTATTTATTATAATGCCATAATTTTGGTACAATTGGGAGTGAAAATGATGGAAAGCACACGTTTTTTAATTGCTTGGTAATGGTAGGATTATCCATATGGGTGACAATCTATGTAATAAATGTCAAACATGCATGTGTAATTACTCCCATTCCATCATGTGCATATCCAGTGCACCAGCTTTTAAGCAATGTAGGAGCAGACCTGCCACGCCCATTATGCTTGACCTAATCATCCAACTACCATGCATATGTATGCAAATCGCAAATGTTGAGTGAGCGTGTGGATGGTCCATCCTCCGCCAAGCATGGCATCTCATATGCCAATTTTCGGCCTCATACCCCCGTCTTCAGCCGCACGTTTGGGTTTGATTAGCCACCAAAAATTACGTGTGGGCTATACATCGAATTTGTTTAGGCAAACTTGCATCTCTTTTTAGCTCAAGCAACTCCATGTTCACTTGACTTGAACACGCCTCCACCTTTATCCTAATCCAAATCTCAACTGTGCAACCATTCATGTTTACTAGGGGGACCTTTTACCCGTTGAATCTTGAATCGATATACTAATTAAGAAAAGACGAGTCATCTTCTGACCCTTGGCATAAAATTTTAGGGACAAGCATATAACTTCAGACTATGGGTATCTAGCTAATCAAATAATTAATTTTTACATGAGAAAGTGCTCTTTCAACGAAACTGAAGTTGGATCCTTAGTTACCCCATTTGACGATATAATATTACTCTCTTCATTTCTCTCCTATATATATAGCACCACACGGGCATGGCATTATACATATCGCCTCAAAATATAGGCCGACTGATTACAAAAGCAGAGGAAAGTCCAAAGCGTGCAATGAAGGAAAATAGCTCCTTGCCTCTTCCTCCTCCTCCTCCACATTACAAATCCACGACCAATGAATCAAAGGTTTCCGTCGGTTGTCACAAGGAGGATGCAGCTTTACATTCTCATGTCGCAGCAGAGGATCTACCGACGCAGAAGCTGGAGAGCAGGCCATCCATGGATATCAACGAAAGTGCGGAGGCATTCATCAAGAAGTTCAGGCAGCAACTTCTGATCCAAAGGCTTGAGTCCCTTGAGAATTTTGAGCAGATGCTCGCGAGAAGCCAATAAGCTCACGACTTCAAAGTTACTACAAAATCCTGGTAATATGTATATGGTAATGCCCATTGTACGACATATGTTTGATTGTTTCCTTCGATATATTATTTTCTGCTCCTTTGATAATGAAATAATATATATATATATATAGACACACACACAAACATCTAATAAAATATCATGATTTTTAAGAATATTAATTATAACTAATTTTCAAGAATGAGTTACATAATAAGAAATGTGTGTTTTCATTATCTGAAAATCTAAATTTAAAATATATTAAATTATGTACAATTTTTAAAAATGTATCCTATTATTAAATTTTCAAGTTTTAAACTTTTGAACTTGAGCTGTTTTAGATTCGAAAAAAAGATTTATAAACTGATTCTTTTCTTTGTAAATAAATTGTCCAAAGTTGGTAATGGGAGTATTCTCCGAATCATACGTTTGAATCAAATTAATTAGGTCACTTGAAATCCTTTTTGGAACATCGAATGCATTATTTTATGAAACAAATTCACAATTTACACAACGGGATCAAATTAAAGCCTCTAAAATGACCCAGAATCATACAAGCAAGTTTAATAAGATTCCCTGACCCCAGCACCTACCGAGATGGCTATCCTTCTAATTAGTTCCCGGCTTTGTTGCAAGACCTAACCGATACAGACAACGTCACAACACTAAAAAAACAAATCTCAAAAGACCCGACTCCTTTTCATTTCTCGTGGCTGCATCTAATATTCGACGCAGAGATTCTCTAGGCGTCGCTACTGCTGAACTACCTCGTGTATCTGATGCTGCATCATATGCACGTTTACGCGAGAACATGACCGAACCATCTCGCCGGCGAGAGGGATCACAGGGAGGCTATCACAGTTGCATATCTCAATCATGAATCCATCAGGATCGTGGAAGAACAATTGATCTACATGGATTCCACCTTCCTCCACCGTTGCGCGTTTGTACAGAATTCCCATTTCCTTGAGTTTCTTCTCCACTGCTCCCATGCTCTCACACTGACAAATAATCCAGAGATAGAAATAGATTTTCAATTACGAGTTCAACACAAGATTTACCAGTGTTTTTCTAGGATCATTCAGCTAAATTTCCCATTTAACATGTGCATAGAAGTGACCAGCCAAGAAGGTCGCTAAAATTTATTTTGTCATGCACAGATACCGGAGACTCTGGTCATTCCCTCTCTTATAGGTTTCAGACAGGGACCGTACTCAGTGCCGGCTTCAGGGTTAAAGGCTATCTTTTGCATAAAGAATGGAAAATGAGAGGAACCACAGAACCGCCAAACTTCTCCACACTATGTTATGACTTCAGAAAGCGAC
Source organism: Erythroxylum reticulatum (assembly GCA_025504915.1). Lineage (NCBI taxonomy): Eukaryota > Viridiplantae > Streptophyta > Magnoliopsida > Malpighiales > Erythroxylaceae > Erythroxylum > Erythroxylum reticulatum. The sequence goes on from JANSVA010000001.1 coordinate 25,792,104, forward strand.
AAGTTTGGTGTAACATTAGCCAGTTAATCAAAAACATTTCTGAAAAGTAATGAATCCAATTAACAGAAATCTTTCTGATCTGACTGACAACAAGTTATTTAAGCTCGTTACAAAAAAGTCAACTTCAGTTAGGTACAAAGCTTTTCTTCGATTACTCAACTTAGTTATGGATCCAAGTAAAAAAATGATGAAAGGTTGGCAACTTGGGTGCATATGCACCCGAAGGTTTGCTTCCATGACGTTTCACGTTTTTCGCTTAATGTCTATCGGGCCGAAGTTGCATAACCAAAAGACATGAGTTTGTTTATTAGACTTCAACCCTAGTAAGGAATTCAGCATTATCAATAACCTTGTTGCTCCTTACAAGGGCTGGTGAATCAGAGAAGGCCATGGAATTGTCCTCTAAAGAATGCATGATTATCCAGAGCACCAGAAAGAATCACCAAGTAGAGATAAATACAAAAACTGACAAATCAACCGCGCACAGAAATTTAGTTACCTGAAAGGAGATGTGATTATCCTTGGGATTGATTTCCCTTTTCTTTGGCAAGCATTCTGGGTCTTCAGCTTGCAATAGATGAATTCCAATTCCATACCCAAATAACCTACACAGAACATTGACAGATACACAGCCTCAACATCAAATTCATCACAGATCTCTACTTCATGTTAAACAAATATATAAAGAGCTGAACTTTATTATCGTTGGTTAAACCAGTGGAATCAAGGTTCAAAATTTGATCGAAACTCATTGAAATCCATCACATATTTCCACTGATATGATTTAATATGGAGTAGCGGAATTACCATGCCCCATCAAAATCGAACGAGCAAGGCCTCCTAATTGGGACAAACCCAAGTGTGTTCTGGTAGAAATTAATCGATTCCTCCACTGATCTACACACAAGTGATATGTGATTCAAAGACTTGAGGTAAAGAGGATTCGCAGAATTTTCCTTCATCTTCTAGGGATAGAATTAAAGAAAAAAAACAAAAGACTACCGTGTCTCAACCAAAACCAAGTGGTTCGAAGGAATACACAAAGAAAGAGAAAACAGAAAACGATCAGAGAGGCAATGTCGGTGAGCTAGTCAAGGAATTCCAACCAATTGCATCCTAACGTAAGGAACCAAAGTGTCATTTATAGAAATGATCAAAGGCTATACTTGCAAACTTAATCGAAGCTAAGGATATCCCATGGAACGTGTCAGATAGCGATGACTAAGACACGTAGATTCCACGTGCTTCCATTTACTCTCTGCACTTGTAACGACTTCCCTGGTCATCGACACATAAACTCCACATTTAAAGTGCTTGAAATTGTAATGTCGTTTGGGATTGTGCATCACTATATTTGCTCACATGCCATACACAGTAGCAGTGCTTTAAAGACCCGACAGGGATTACATCTACTGTAGATGTCCATGCGGTTGAATTTCATCGTCAAATTTCAGTTTCAAGGTTAATTTGATTCAGTCAACATGATTTCCTATTTGAATATATAAAAATAAAAACATAAAAAATTCAAATGAGTTAGATCAAATGACACCCCTTTATTGATTAGGTTTAAACTCTTTTCTAAAAATAAAATCTTTAAATACATCATATTAATATGAAACCGTTGCAAAACTTGACAAGTGTGAAAATCGAGGTAAGGAGATTGGGAGGAGCCGCTTTATTAGGTGCTTATGGTATCGTACATGCTCCATCCATGTCTACCCAAGTTTTGTGTTGTCTTTTATTATGCATAGGCTACCCGTAATTGGCTTAATTGGACACGAAGTTATGCCAAATATACTGGCTTTCATCAGCAAATATGTTTCGAAAGATACGCATTAGGATCTATTAATATCCCGCCAGAGAACAGACTTGCAGCATTAGACAAGCTGAGTGGTAAAGCTCACTCTTACTGCGTATACCAAGTATTGGCTGGGTTTCATTATAGTGTGTGGAAAGAAAACAAAAAAAAAAAAAAAGATTCGTTTATAAGTCCTATGTTTGTTTGGATCGTAAGTACATAACAATCTATTGAAAAACATGAGCAATAGTAATTCCCCAGCTCCGGGTTGAACTCATTAGTAGCATGAATTATGATTGTAATGGCCTATACTTAGTGAACAAGATAATACAAAAAAGTTAATAGGGCTTGGAAAGTTACTCCACACAACTAAAGTTTAAAAATATTATTCGGATACCAGACAATCATAGCTAGATGAATCATGTAGTGCTCGTGGCTTAGTGTTGGTTGAGGTATCTTTAGCATAATTTAATACAACTTTTATTCCTTGCGAAATAGAAATAAATAATCTTGGAAGTATCTGTATAGCAAGTAGCAGCTGCAGCAGTAGTGTTTTTGCTGATTGTTTGCAGATGTGATCCACTCTTCAATAAAGAACCATTTCTATAGCTTTCGCTTGGCTGTGACGCAAAGCCGCAGTTACTTTTTTTTGTCGTTATTGCTCTGAAAAATCGTTGTGCTATTCAGCCACCCTCTCTTTCGTTTTATTCTGTTCTTACAATTACTTTTTTTTTTCCTTCACTTTAGCTAAGATTTAAGTTTCATACAAGGTTTTCAATTTTCGTTGGTCAAATTAGGATACGCTCATATCATCATCCTGTAATTACAATTCTAATAATAATTTATAACTGTACCTTAATTTGCAATCAGTAATTTAAATTTTTAATATTTAAAATCTTGACATAATCGATTTACCTCGCATAAACTATGCCTTTTCACAATCAGACACCTTTAGTTTGGCATAGATGTTAGCACAATTTATTGGAGACATTAGAAATGTGTATACTTGCCGTATAATGAGTCAGCTTGACAACGACCTCTTACCTGACATTTGTGAACCTGACCTTTGTGAATCCTCCAATACACAAAGAAGATGGGATGAAATCTTCTGTCTCAAAAATTGTGTACTAATTTTATCCCATTAAATTCAAGCCATTTATTTATATGAGACCCACACAAATAAATGGCTTAGATCTAATGGGACAGGGTTGGTACATAATTTTTGGGACAGAAGATCTGCCCCAAGAAAATGACCTTTGAGAGATATTAAAATATTTTCCATAAGCAATCGGAGTGTCGATTACTTATATTTTCTTAATCTAATGAAGCAAAATCGTGGGCTATAGATAAGGACATATCATATTTTACATGAAGTGGCTTTTGGTGCTTTGTCTTCTATACTTACTGTTGTCTTGCTTTTAACATTTTTGTAAGGTAGATCTTAAAGCATGTAGCATCATATAGTTAAAAGTAATTTGTTCTCAACTTTTGAATTGATATTAAATTTGGAAGTTCCAATCTTTTTCTATATAAAATGTTAGGTAGTTGTATATGTTTCTCATTTTGGATAACACATTGAGTACAACATGTGTATTAATTTTTTGAGTAAATCTAAATTATAATGAACTGATTTAATTTTATTTAATTTTATAATTTAATTAAAAATTATTAATCAAATTATCAAAATTTCAATTTATAAGAAAGATAGCTTGCTGTTAATTTCATATTTCACTACAAGAAATTGTATTTTTAGTGAAAGTAAAAGTTGTCACTAAAAGTAGTAATATTAGTCACTATTATTAATAGTGTCCAATTTTTGAAGTCGTCACATACCATCACAAATACCTCCGTCACTAATGAAATAGTGACTAATTTAAGATATGGTCACAATTATGAATCACTTTTGTGACACAAATACTTACACTAAAACTTGTGAAATTTGTGACAAAACTATATGATCACAATAACTTTACATGTTTGTGACAAGTTTATCATCACAAATAATATAAAGTAGTGACGAATTAAGTCGTAACAATACTTCATTTTATTGTGACAAAAATACCGACATTAAAACTTATGAAATATGTGACAAAATTGTATGGCCACAATAACTTTACATATTTATGACAAATTTGTTGACACAAATAATATAAAGTAGTGACAAATAAAATCGTAACAACACTTCATTTTATTGTGACAACATTATCGCCACTAAAATAATTGAAAATATTGACAAAATATTTGTCACTCATGCTTTTTTATCAGTTTCCATTACTTCTTGGTCACTAATATTTTAAGAAAAAAGTG
>JANSVA010000001.1:25844373-25871455 GCA_025504915.1 Erythroxylum reticulatum
TGCTAGAATAGATTAAGAATGCTTGAATTGTACCGATGGCTATAATTATATTAGCCACTGAGCTTTGCAAGTCATCCTATAGTTTTCACTACTCAGGTGCAAAACAAAACGAGTGTTGAGCCTTACAAGGCATCGTAAACTCCAAGATATTAAAGACTTTTGTAACTAAGTTAGTGACTAGACTTTTGGATAGCTTTATTAGCATATCAAACATTGAGCATCTAATGTATTTTGTATCTTATGTTAAATCTTTGATGAAATGTTGGTATGTAATTAAAGAAATGTATGAACTTCATTTTGATTTAGAAAGGAATTGAGAATTGAAGAAGGTTCCAATGTGTATGTGCTAATTTATCTTGTAGTTGTACATTTCTTATTTCAAGTCTTCATAGGTGTAGAAATTGTGTTTTGACTTTGGGGGAAAATTTGGATTAATTTAGGCTGAATTAGATAAAGTTGTCTTCTTAAAAGTTGTAGATTATCTTTCTAGCTTTCCAACAATAGATAGTATGAAATTTTTGGACATTGGAGTTAGGAGATATGATTATTAGAAGTTTGTGATGTTAAATAGGATGGACTTTCGGGATAGCTGCATTGTTTTGAAATGTTGACCTTTATAGAGGCAAAAATTGTTTTTGAGTCTTTATGGAAGTTGTAGGTGTAGAAATCTTCTTCAAAATGGTCTTTGAATAACCTTAATTTGATATTTGTAGTGAAAGTTATGCCCATTTTACTAATTCAGGTCAGAAGAAGAAATGTAGACAGGGAGAAATCGTGATCACTACAATCTCGACTCAGTCGAAAGATCGGGAAAGACACGATCTTCGTGGCCACGCGCAACGATCGCGACCTGCAGGTCCTTACCCCAAGCCTAAACATGTTTTACTCTTTTGGCCATAACTTTGTCGTTCGACCTCTAAATGACCTAATTTTTGAAGCATTAGATTCGTAACACATTTCTCTATATTTTCATAAAACTTTATAGTTTTGGTATTAATTTGAAAAGGTTTGGTTAAATCAAATTGATGGGAATAGGTTAGAAGAATATGAGTTGGACATGTTACTGAACATGTTTCAGTATTTTGGTGATATCTTAATATGTAGAGCTCCAAATGTGATTATTCTTGTCTCCAAATATACTAGAGACATAGAGACACAAATTATTTGAGGATTAGAATTGTAATCCTCAAATTGTAATGTAGTCTCTAAGACTTTCAATTTCTGAAGTGAAGTTGGGTATAATGTACTGTTTTGGTTCAACAATAGTCCAAAATTATTTGGGCCATAACTTTCAAATTTCTCAACCAAATTGAATAATTTTGGTGTCATTAGAAACTTAAGAAAATGGGGAATAAGTGTTCCAAAGCAATAAAATTGAAATTCTGGTTAAAATTTTCCCAAAATCTGTTCTGAAATAGAAGAATGAGTTTGCTCACGTTTTGTGACTTCGAATGTTGGGCTCCGAAAACGGGGTCCAACATTACAAATGAAATGGTTATAGATGTTAGCAAGTGTTTCTAATAGACTTTATAGATATAAATTTTCTTCATTGAAGAAAATTGTTAATGCCTTTGGGACAAGCTCTAAGAGTAGTAATTCTTTTGTAGGTACTTTATATACTACTTCAAATAAGTCATTTATACTATCTATTAAAAGTCCAGTTTATGTTTATTATATTATAGCATATTTTCATACCTTACATACTCAATTAGGTCATACAACATTTTCTAAAATGTTACATATAAAACATAGTCTAAAATGTTACATAGTCCTAATTATAGGCAATTCAATACAAGTTATTTCTTTTATAACACATGTTTTTGCTAAGAATCATAAATTGCCCTTTCTTGAAAGTGTCATTTCTTATGTAAGTCCTTTTGAATCAATTTATGTAGACTAATGGGCACTGTAGAAAACCAAATCTTAATGGTGCAAATTATTTCTTCATTATAGTTAATGGCAAAACCATAGCTATTTAGACCAATCTTTTGCATAATAAAACCAAATTTTGTCTTACATTCATTTTCTTCATCAACTATAATCAAAATCATCATGTTAGTAAACTCAAATTTGTGAGGTATGACAATAGATCTAAAATTTTTAAGAGAGAGTACTCAAAATACATACAAAAGTAGGCATCATTCACCAAAATTTCATGATAAATATATCTCAGCAAAGTGTAGTAGTTGAACTAAAGCATAGGAACTTGCTTAACTTTTTCAGAGCTATAAAAATTCATGCTAATCATCTAAACTTTTTAAGGAGAATTATATACTTACTACTATATACCTTATAAATAAAATTATCATGCCTTAACTCTCTTGGAAAACTCCTTTTGAAGCTCTTTATGGAAAACCACCCATATATGACAACTTTAAAACCATTGATTGGCTCTATTGTGTTGTTGTTTCCAAATATAAACCTAATCAATTTGCACTAAGAGTAAGAGCATGTGTTTTACTTGGTTACCTCCTAGCCAGTAAAGTTACAAACTTCTTTTATCTTAACAATAAGTAAGAATTTCATTGTCAAGATGTTGTCCTTTATTTACACGTAATTATCTACTACATTTTCCTAAAGATTATGTTACCTTCTTAGCTAAAGTTTTTACTATACGAGAACCTGCATGCTATTCACAAGCTAAATAAGATAAGCAATAGGTTGAAGCCATGAATAAGGAGATAAATATACTAGAAAACAATATTGGGGGTTAACTACTTTACTCCCAAGACACAAAGTTATTATCTCCAAATAGGTATATAAAACTAATAAAACCCAAATGGGATAGTTGAGACATTAAAGGCTAGGTTGGTTATATGGGAAGTTGATTAGAAAGAGGCCAAAGATTACAAACATACATCTACTCTAGTAGCCAAGTTGGAAATTGTAAAAGTTATTATTTCTTTTGCAGCTACAAAAGGTTGGTCTTTACACTACTTAGACATTAATAATACATTTTTGTATGGCTATATTGAGGAAGAAATTGACATGAAGCGACTATAGGGTTATACAAAGGCTCTTCCAAGATGAGTTTGTAAGCTAAGAAGGTTTTTATATAGCCTAAAACAAGCTTCTTGATAGTTAAATTAAGAATTCATGAAGTTTCTTATTGGATTGGGTTTTTGTTTAAGTTTCTTCTTAGTTTCGCTTTATGTAACTAAAACATAACTGTTCTCTTTTATTCAAAGTTGACGATATAATTTTACTGTTATTAATGTTAAGATTCTAGCTACTAAGGCAACTTTGGATAAACAATTTGACATTAAATACCTAGGCCTAGCTAGGTATTTCTTGGGCATTGAAATATGTAAGATAGATTCCATCACACTCTTTAACTAGAAAAAGTTATCCTGAACATCCTCGCTAATGTTGAGCTAACTACTACCAAACCAACATCATTCCCTTTTCCACATAACCTTAAGCTTTCTTTGAATAAAGGTCAATAACTTCAGTATCCTGAAGGTTATAGAAGGCTCATTGATATACTACTTTATTTGATAATGACCATACATCTCGTATATTGTTTAACACATCAATTAGTTTCATTTTACTTATAAGGAGCCTCATATGGAAAATGCCTTTCATGTGCTAAGATAGCTCAAATGCACTATCTCAAAAGGTTTATCCTACCTATTAAAATAATATCTTAAATTAATTGGCTTCTCTTATGTTGATTAGCTCCATCTTTGATAATATAAAGATCTTTTCCTAGCTATTATATCTCCATGGATCATCTTTTATTTCTAGGAAAAATAAAGAAATAAAATACAGTTTCATGGTCCTCCATAGATGCGTAGTACAAAAACATAGCAACCATAACTTGTGAACTTCTATGGCTCAACTACATTTTTCAAGATCTACATATTCTTATGTAGCTTATAGGACACCTCCTTCGTGATAACAAAGTTGCACAATAAATGCCACAAATCCTTGCTATCATGAATGAATAAAATAACTTGATATTGATTGTAATTTCACCAAAGATAAGGTACAAGAAGGTTTTCTGTATACTTTCTACATCCCTTTACATTTACAACTTGAAGATATAATGACCAAAGCCCTAAATCAAGTATAACATCAGTTTCAAGTTGGGTCTTATAGAGGCTCTAACTTAAGGGAGATGTGAAATATATAATAACATATTGTAATTAATTTATAATTTTTCACATGTGCAATTTATTATAGTTTTTTATAAATTTGTTTAAGAGATAATAAGGAGGTTTTACTTATATATAAGTGTGATACAGCTATATTAATTAATGATGGCTTTTATATTCTATCTATCTCTCTCTCTCTCTCTCTCTCTCTCTTTTCTTTTCTTCTATAAATTCTCCTGATTTTTTATATTCCCCAAATTAGTTTAACATATGAAACTTAAAAACAAATGGATTAAGAGCAAAACCATAGTAAGAACGAACATTTCCCTCAAATCAAACCAATGTTATCACTAGATAAAGAAGAATAGACCGAGGGAGAAAGCAAATGTGTTGACAATAATGAAATATAAATAAAACATTAGACTAATGCCTAAATCACAAAACTAGTAACATACCTTTAATAAAGCTTCAACAACTTTGTAGTAGTGATGGGCTGACAATAGTTAGTGAGTGATGAAAACTTCGACAGAGAGTAAGAAGTGAAAGGAGTATGCTACAAGACTGACATTAAAGATTAAAGTGAAATGAGGGTTAGTGAGAACTAATATAGGGAAATTAATTTTGTTTAACTTAATAGTTTTTCTTAATTCTTATTTTCCATTGGATATTTATTGTATACTATATTGATTAATATATTCCTAAAAGCTATTCATACAATTGAAAATGATAATTTAGTTTAGTATTAAATATTTTTGTACTCTTTTTATGATAGAGAATTCCTAGCTTTGGCTTTACCTGCCATGATTTGATTGTAGGACCAAACATAACAAATGTAAATGATGAATAGATAGAAATAACTACTTCAACTTTGGCTATCTCCTTGATATCTTATGCTTTCATATTGAATGTTTAATTAATGATCAAGGAAACAAATAAATCACTAGAGTAATTAGTTATCAATTCATTCTTTTAAATATATTGACGCACCAGTTCTATTTTCCTCATACTTTTATAGGAGTGCTTTAAACTTTTGACTTTAAATGCATCAAAATAATAATATAGACTTTAGTTGTTTATAAGTATATTTCATATTCTTGTGCAAATCAATTATTAATGATTTGGTCAATTATAGATGGCATAAACTATTAATATGATGGGGGCTTTTTAATTCCGTTTGAGTTCAAACATTAATTATAAGAGTAAAATGGAAAAATTAAACTTTACACTTGCTTTATTATATGTTGTATTAGCAAACTTATATGAAGATATGTTAGAATTAATTATAATTTAACTTGACTAATTTTGATAGAATTAACAAACTTAGGCACATATCCATGATAAAATATGAGTCAAGAAAACAATTTAATATTTCAATTGCTAAGTTTTTTATTATGTTATAGTTAGTTATATATTAAGTGTGGATGCCATTTAAAGCTCCTAGTCTTTTTATAATTTATTTTAATTAAGATAAATAGCTTGGATCCATATGCAAAAAATAATAGTATGTATCTCTAAAAGCTAGAGGTTGAAGAACCTTATACGGTGGCCAATAACGCATGCAATGTTAGAGACATTGATATTAGAAGAATTATAAAGGACAAAAATGCAACCATCACCTAACTTAACACCAAACATAAAGGGATTTAGTTCAATTATGAACTTGAAGTAGAAAAACCTAAAGCTAACTTTACTAAGGGATCGAGAAACACTACCAGATTACTACGTATAATGGTATTGACTAAGGTTTTAAATTGGAACTACTGTCGTGGTTGTAGTTGCAGCATGAATTTCACAATTATAGTAATTATAAAAGTTAAATAATAGATTGTGGACATTGCGAATGTGCAATATTTTAAAGTAATAACAATATATTTATGAATGCTTAAAATTTCTATTGTTAGTAATTCTTTCACATATCGATAGTCTAGATTTTTTCAAATTATATATTGTATATATAATCTCACGTAAAAAAATGCATTAAAATTATTACATCAAGATCATTTTAAGAACATCTATAAACAAAAATTATAAAAATAAATTTTCTTAATATATAAGTCAACATGACACACTAGAAAAGTAATTATAAAATACAAATTAGAAGATGTAGAATTTAAGTAACGTATTTGATATTTAGATATTCTAAATCTATGGATTAAAATAAATCCCCCAATAATACTATTGTTTAGCGCAATATTTTAATTTCGGCCAAAATACTCAAAAGCTATGATTTTAAATAGAAGTACTAAAATATCATTAAAATGGGTGTAAGCACGTCTATCATGTTCATAAACTATAGATGGACGTGTAAAAGACGTGCTTTCTTTTACAACTATAGAAGTCTTTATTTTTACTTTAACATGATTTGTCCAAAAGAAAGAGTGTAAACGAAAGTCAATCCGCATCAAAGAGCTCCGGAGGTATGAGTAGAAAAGAAAAGAAGGTATGGTAAAGAAACCCATTTCGTGGACATGGTGAGAGCAGGAGAACGGAAGATCAATCTGAAAAAAAAGAAGAAAAAAAACCCAGAGAATTTGTAGTCTCTAGCAAAGCATTTGTAGTCTCGAAACTTGCAATGTTAACGTTTACAAGGACCTGAGAGAAATATGTTCAAAACAATATTAATGTAATAGTAATAACACGTTAATATCTATATTTTTGGCGATAAATTATACTATTTTGGTCATTGCATAAATAAATTATATTTTCTTATTATGTAACTATTTTTTATAATAATCAATTAGTGATAGACCATATTGAATGACAATTGTACAAGTTATATAGTTTGATATGTATATAATCAATAATTTGCTATTTCTCAAAGTGATCAAATTAGAAACTTTTCATAAACATGAAATTAAATAATTAGATATTCATGATAATGTGATACTTATTATTAAAATGACATAATAATATATTCAAAAGGTATACTAAAATTTATTAAAAATAAAATATTTAAGAATTGACAAAATATTGATTAGTTAATTTATATGAATGAAACTAAATGGCATACCTCATTAGATATGATTAACATATCCAAAAATAATAAAAATATCTAATTATATTATATGTAAATGTCAATTATTTAAACATAATACTAAGCATCAATTTCTTTGTTTTTATATTGTTATTTTACCCAAATAGAACCATAAGATTCGTATATTGTCAATATAATTGTTAATTGAATCTATTTATGTGTTTAAATTACTATTAAGAGCATTAATATATAAGCATGTAATATATTTTAAATCATCTAATTCTATTGTTATTCACTCGTAATCTTCGTTTATTTTGAAGTTTAATGAGCATAACTTTACTAAATGTCGTGAACAAGTTTAGTTCAACCAAGGAATCCTAAGTCTTGACTTGACACTCCAAATAAGTCTCCTACATTTACTGATACTAGGAGTGCTAAAGAAAAGTCTTTCTATAAACTTTAGCAAAGATCAAATAAACCAAGCTTAATATTTGCGCGAATGGTTGTGGTTAGCAACATTAGGCTATAATTGTCAAAACTAAAGGTGTTAAAGAATATCTTAAGTTTCTAAAAGATATTTTCCAGCATAATTCTACTAATAAGTCATTTGTTAGGACATTAATGGGTACACTGACTATCATAAAGTTTAATGGTTTATGCACTATATATGAGCATTCATAGAAATGATAAATATAGTAGAAAAATTAAGATTTATGGGACAGGAAGTGAATGAAAGGTTTCTTATGTAGTTTATTAATAACTTATTGTCTCATAAATATATTCCATTCCAAATGTGTTACAACCCCATAAAGGATAAGTGAAATATTAATGAAATGAAAGGTGTGCTTATTTAAGAGGAAGCAATGCTTAAGAAATAAGGAGTTGATAAATTAAAATTTTTCTAAGCCATTAAGGACGTGGAAAGAAGTTCGGAAAGGATAATAAAGAGAAAAATATATTGCAATAAAGTTAATATGTTATCAACTTCAACTTATAAGAAGGAACTAAAACACAATAGATGTCAGTTTTGCAAGAAAATTAGACCTCATAACAAACATTGTCTAAAAGGTAAGACATGATTTGAAAAGGAAGGTAAGCCTAGTGCTAATCAAATTTAAAAAAAGTTTCTCATAATATTTGGTGGATTAATTTGGGATGTACTTCTCATGTAACTAACATGATGCAAATATTCCTTAAGATCCAAATCATAAATTCAAATAAAAATTTTATCTCTATAGGAAACTAAGCCAAATCTTTTGTTAAAGCTATTATAACCTACCATTTAAGTTTAAACAATTGACATAATTTAGATCTCTTTAAACTCTTTATGTTCCTATCATTTCTCAAAACTTAATTTCTTTATCAAAACTAGATATTGTTAGATACTTTTTAAATTTGGTAATAGATTTTTCATTTTGTTCAAACATAATTGCCTTATTGTTTTTGGATTTATTTGCAATGGTTTGTACAAATTGAAGCTTGATATTTTTTTCTTAAAACTAAGTTGATCTTGTATCATAATGGTTGTACTTAGTTTGAAGTTTTATAAATGAAATTCTAGCTTATTTGTGACATAAATAGTTTAGTTACATATCTAAAGAAAGAATTGTTAGATTATTAAATAATGAAATCCTTCTAAACTTGGATTTTAATAATCTTGGCATTTATATGGATTGTATCAAAGAAAATCATATAATACATAGTTAATAGAGAAGCCACCAGAAGCACAATGCTCCTTGAAATTATACAAACCTATATATAGGCCTTTTGAAGTCTTACTATTTAGTAAAGAAAAATATTTCATCATGTTTTTTATGACTTTTCATGTTATAGCTACATTGTTGCATAAAAAATCTCAATCAATAGATGTCTTGTAGGTGTTGCTTAGTGAAGTAAAAAGATAATTAGATACAAAGGTGAAAATTTTCAAATATCACATAAATGATGAAATATCATAGAAGATATAATGATGTTGGACAATGTCCTAGTTTATTTTTTATGTTCCATGAAAAGTATCTCTTACATGCATAATACCAGGTATACCATAACAAAATGTCATAGTCGAAAGGCATAATTGTATCTTAATAGATATGGTTAGGAGTATGATGACTCATTATTCTTTAACCTTGTCATTTCGTGTGCATGCTTTGAAAATTGTCATTTATTTATTAAACAAGGTTTTGTAGTGAAGCATTTCCTAAGACATCTTTTAAACTATAGATAGGAAGATAACCTAGTTTAAAACACTTACATGTTTGGAGTTACCTAGTGGAAATAAGAATCTATAATCCATATAAAAGAAAATTGGATTCAAGAATAACAAGTAGACTATTCATTGATTATATAGAAAAGTCTAAAGGATACAGATTTTATTTCCTAACCATAGTATAAAAATTGTTGAAACTGGAAATGCTAGATTCATAAAATGTGAAACTATTGGGAGTTTAGAGTCATGTAAGGTGAAAATTTAAGAACTTAGAGTACAAGTTCTCTTGCTTATAACCTCTTCTTAAGTGTTCGTTCCTATAGTTGTTCAAATTTTAACAATTTATAAGAATAACAAATGCATGATCAATGATGATGTGATTTTATTTTTTAACCGCAAGTGCATGATGTAACTATAACTAGTATTGGCAAATACGAGTCGATCCTACAAGGACTAGAATTACTAGGACTTATCATTTTTTCTATTATTTAGTTTAACAAATTATGGTGGTTATTATTAATAAAATTCAAAATTAAAACAATAAACTAAAATAAAATAACATATTTGACTAATTAGAATGAAAATTAAACTAAAAAACCAAAGAAATTTGCAGTACCTAGACTTCAACTCCCCCCAAAGACTTCTCATGCAATCATAATTTAACTAATTAATTTAACATATAGTTCATCAAAATATGAAAATTCATCAATTATCCAAATATAATTCTTAAGACTATTAACACATAATCCTTTGTTGATTAATTGAAATCTTTTTCTAATTAAAACCTCTAAGATTGCATTATTCTATTTGTGAATTTTACTATTAGATTTGACCATAATCTGAAAGATTTATATTGACATATCTCTAGGTTTATATGCAAATTCTTTCAATTATAGTAAATCCATTCATACAAAAGAAGTTTTCAATCTCAATTGCATGAAATCATATATGAAATAATATGTTAGTAATACTAATTCAAGGGTAGGTAAAAATAAATATTTTAATCTTAATAAAACTAAAGAATGAATTATGTTGAAATAAAATCACTATAAGATCTATCCCAGGGTTCATCTAATCTAAATACTAACAAGGTTTAGTTTATAATGATAACACAAAAAATAAAGGGAAAATAAAAAACAAAAAGAACCATGAAGGGATCCCTTTAATCTTTATAAAATTCACTTTAGATTAATGGAAACCCACTCCAAATACATTCCCTTGATTGTTCTTCATTCTTTCTATTACCCCCTTTCGGTCTTCCCTTTGTTTTCTCTTCATGCTTCCATTTTATAGCATAAAATTGGGGTCTCTAGAGTGAAAACGATAACTCATATGATCATATGCATGACCGTGTCCCTCAATCTTGCTCCAATTCTTTAAAAATTGCATAAAAACATGATACCAAAGAGTTGCACAATTATGGAAACAACCGTATAGCTCCATATGGTTATATCCATCAAGGACATCTTTAATCTTTCGCTTTCCTGCTTTGATTACAACTGATTTCAACTCCTTTAGACCTATAAAAGAAATTATGAGCCTAAAATATAATGTGAACTATAAGGTTCTGATCATGCATCTCATACATAATATATATCAAATATGCGTAGTGGAAAATAAAACAAAACATCAAAAAAATAGATTTACTCATGCATATAGATATATAGAAAACAAAAAAGTAAAAAGTAAGATGTTTACATATCTTTCCGACGATCTGCTCTATTTTTTAATCTTCTTCGCATTGGGTTGTTGTAAACCACAATGATCAATGTAGAATGTCTCTAATGAAAGTCCACACGAAAATAGAAGGATGAAAACTCACTAAGACTTGGCTAGAATTCTTTCTTTGTGCTAGCAAAAACAAGAACTCTTGTAAGAGTTAGAGAGAAAAAAGAGTGTGTGTGTGTAAGAAAGAACCTTTCTTTCACTTGTGTCTTACATAAGATGCATGAAAATCATCTCTATTTTTTACACCCTTTGGCCTTCCATAACCCTCATCACTAATAGAGAGTTATGGGAAGTTAATGGTAATGAATAGCATGCATTAATGGAAGTATGGGAAGTTGATGACCATGAATAACATGTATTAATGGAAGTTTGGGAAGTTAATGGCCAAATTGGTAGCCAACAACACTTGTTTCTAATCCATTCCATGCGATGTTTTCTACCCTGATCACATCGCAATATAATCCCGAAATACTCTCTCATATCTTGAATCACCATTCAAAACCATTTTACTCATCCTTCGGATCTCCTATGTGTGCGACCTATTAGGTTCCCGGTTATGTTGGTTACTTGAATTAACACTTAATTCAAGTAAGTCAAGAGCGGTATCTAGCAACATGTTATGACCTCCAATTGACCGAAAAGTTAGTGGTTTGTCTACGATGGAATGTTTCCATACAATTCATCATTTCACCATCTATACCCTACTTGGTTCAGAGTATGGTCAAAGTGTCAACTCTCATTAGACTGACTACATCACATCTATTCCAAGTGATCTTGTCCTGAGGATCTCATTACTCTATGTATCATTAAAGAATCTCTTTATGACACATATCTACTCTGGCTAGAAACTCCCGAGTAATGACCCCGACAAGAGATCATAGGTATCGTCTCCTATCAGGAGTGGTGAATCCTTTATTGGCTACTCAATTACCTCCGAATACATTAAGTTGTACCTAATCACCAACGTATAAGTAACCCCTGAAAGGCACCAATGAATGGAGTCAAAGAACAAGATCAGTATTTGAGATATCCTTAAGCACGTTAAGTCAAAGGATACTTGCACCATTGCTATGATGAGACTATCATTGACACTGGAATAGAAATCCATATGATTATCTCATAGTAGGACAATCCAATGTACTTACTACCCTTAGTAAGCATCCACATGTTAACTCCAAACAATTCATGTCTACAGCTTATGAGATATACTGCTTGATCCAATCAAGGAGTATAACATGTGCTAGTCTATCCAGATTAATGATATCCCATCTCATTAATCCTATAAGTAGGGAAAGTTTAGATAATAACATAATTACACATGATAGGAATCTCATTATCATGATCTCATCATGATTTCCTCCATGCTAGGTTTTGTATCAAGGACTTCACTAAATCAATTTTAGATCAACATCAAATCCATAAATGTATGAACATAGAAATAATGAAAAATGCCTTTATTAATCATAAAATGATTTGTACAAAAAGTACTAAAGGTGATTTCCTTTATAGCACTTCTCTAACATAAACGAGTTAAGGACCAAAAATAATAAGAAACTCTAAATTAAATAAACAAAATGTACTAAACATGAGATTAGAAATATAGTCAATTTAGCATTTATCATCTAAACTCCAAATAATGAAGTAACCATTAATAAATATATTGCAAATGAGCTACTTTAAGCATAATTAAAAAGATCTCAAAGTTTAAAAAAAACATTAGCTATTTTTATGATTATATGGTTTAGATATAAAAAGTGGAAGGAATAATGAATTATTAAAATTTTAATTTAGTTTTCATAAGCTATTGAAAGTGAAAATTCTAATAAGTGTTTAGATGCTAAGGAACAAGAGTTAAAATTCATAGATGACAATAAAGTTTTGATGGACCCCAATTTCAGAGCCCAACATTCCTTATCTTAAGACGTGTGCTTGTGCTTGTCACCATGCAAGGTTATTCTCATTTAACCATCATTGATCATCCTCGGTTAATCCTCATTTCTAATACCGTAGTGTCGGGTCCTATCTTTCAAATCTTTCTTAAACTGAAGCAAATATTCTATGCTCAACTTTCATCCAAATATTGAGCATCTTAGAGGTTAGGAGATAGCTTGATAGCATCAAATAAATAGTGTACAGAAGGAGAAGTTTAGGTCACATAGGCAGAAAGCAGACGAAGCAAAGCGGACGAATCAAAAAGCAGACGAAGCAAAGCAGACGAATCAAAAAGTAGACGAAGCAAAGCAAACAAAACAAAGCAGACGAAGCAAAGCAAACAAATCGAAAACAAACGAAGTAGAAAGCAGACGAAGTGGAAAGCAGAAGAAGCAAAAGCAAACGAAATGGAAAGCAAACGAAGCAGAAAGCAAACAAAGCAGAAAGCAGATGAAGCAGAAAACAGACGAACCAAAAAGAAGACGAGGAGAAAAGTAGACAAAGCAAAGCAGATAAAACAGAAAGCAAATGAAGCAGAAAACAGACGAAGCAAAAAGCAAACGAAGCGAAGTCTTAAGACGAAGCAGGGTCAACTTAAGATGAAGCAAAGTCAACTTAAGACAATGTAACTCTTAAGACGAAGCGGAATCAACTTAAGACAAAGCAGAGTCGACTTAAGACAATGCAACTTTTAAGATAAAATGGAGTCAACTTAAAACGAAGCAAAGTCAACTTAAGACGATGCAACTCTTAAGACGAAGCGAAGTCAACTTAAGATGAAGCAAAGTCAACTTAAGATGATTTAAATCTTAAGACGAAGCGGAGTCAACTTACGACGAAGCAAAGTCAACTTCAGATGATGCAACTCTTAAGACGAAGTGGAGTCAACTTAAGATGATGAAAGTATTAAGACGAAGCGTCTTACAGACGATACAACTCTACAGCCGATATGACGTCATCACAGAAGATGTGATACTATCACAGACAATATGACTTTACAGACGATGCATCTTTACAAACGATGCATCCCTACAGACATAATGATGTCATCACAGATGATGTGACATCATCATAGATGATACGTCTTTACAGACGATGCATCTTTATAGAAAATGCATCCCTATAGATGTAATGACGTCATCACAGATGATACGTCTTTACAGACGATACATCTTTATCGTCCTAAACATTTCCCTTTCTAAGAACCATAACTCTCGATCCAGAGGTCCAAAAATTCCATACTATATACCTAAGTGAGATATGTGGAAAGGAAAGACAGGAATTATGATTGATCAGATGTAGTTGGATGTGATGAGACAAATGAGTTAAATTTTGAGAGTTTCATGAAATCAAATGGGTAACTGAATGGTTGTGTTTAGGACATTCCAAGGTTGCACCATGCAAAAATTACAAGCCTTCCATGGGGTAAAATTTGTGTTATGACTTAAGGAAATAAAATTTGGATTGATCTAGGCTGAATTAGACAAGGTTATCTTCTAGAAAGTTTTAACACATTTATGGTATCAAAACAAGAAAAAGACTCGATGATGGTTAAGGAAACCTCATTGGAATAAGTTCAATGATTATAATTTCGCAAGAGTTGAGTTCCAGAAACGGTGCCCAACATTTATGTTATCTGAGCAAGAGTTGGGTTTCAAAAATGGGACCTAACATTTATGGTATCAAAGTAAGAGTTGGGTTCCGGAAATGGGATCCAACAAATTTGGCATCTTGTCTAATTACTAAAAGAGGTGAATTAGTTATATAAGCCTTAGGTTGGCAACATATTTATATTTAAGGTGAAAAAGTTACTTTCTCTTCTTCCTGGTTTTGTCCAATGGTTCAATTCAATTCCTTAGCTTGACTTTCCTTATACCAAACTTTAATACTTTTTTTTAAAATAAATTATTTTTATATTTTAAATGAACTTAACCATGTAATTACTATTTTAATAGTCTTTGTAGCTATCTGATCTATATTCACTAAATTATTTTTGCATATTATAAATCATTTGATGATATATAAAATTAATTTAGTCAATATTAATCATAAGGATTACAAAAACTATCCAAAATAATGACTATAACGCATTTTAAATTTTAGATTCAGTAAGTGAGACTTTATATGTACAAAATATTCATAATTTTTATAATATCAATTTTCTATTTTCATTTTTTATTGGATAGAATAAAAGGATGAGATTATATTTTGGATTTAATTAGTAAGACCTCATATATTTAAAATTTAAATTGTTCCTAATTTCATTATTTTTATAATAATAGGAAATAATTTTTATTTTTCATATTTACTCATCAAAGTAATTATTTTTAGAATCAGAAGGTATAAATGTTAGTGATAGAAAGGACAAGATGTGATTTTGGTTGTGATGTTGGGATGAATTTCTGATGCATGTAAAGTGTTTGATGAAATGTCTGTTCTTTGAAAAAATGAGTTTAGTTATTTATTTTCAATTTTTTTAGTATGAATTTCATAATTTCAGTTAAAAGAACAAAACATAATAGGCATCTTTGTTTTTCACTAAGGTTTAAAAGCTAAGATATAGTATAAAATTGATGTTCCATGACCATGATTTTGATCTTCCATATGTTAATATAATATCCCTGGATCAGGATTTAATAGAAGACTTTCATATTACAATATTTCAATTCTATCTGTTTTGCTGAATTAGAGAATAATGTATTTGTGTGACTATTTGAAGGCTATGCATAGTCTATAGAAAGTTGATGTTGCCTATGTATGAACATTTGAAGGCTATGTGTAATCTAGAGAAGGTTGACTTTGCTTATGTACGAACCTATGGTGCTTTGATGTAAATTTAAGGTTTGGGCCACGAATTTGATTACTGAACTATCAATGTACATCAAGCATCCATTTTTCATGTTAGAATGCTGACTTTAACTCAAATAGTTTGTAAATCTCATGTTCAATGGCCACATAGCCTTGATTGCACAGTTGTTGGGTCCTACCATATGCTAACAAGGTGACTGTGAAGTGCAATGAGCTTAGAAGACACACCAAAACTTATAAATTTTTTCTCAAGACCGACCTTGCCAAGACCTATAGTAATAATTCTCAGATGCATTATACCTTTGTACATTTGAGTTATACCTTCCTCTCTCATCATGTCAAGCAAGTAGGAAATATTCTCGCATGATCTATGCATATAGGAAATTTCTACGATTTACATATAAGGATATAAGCATGTTATTGAAGGAAATGTGAAGTTATGTTTGGTGATTATTAGAAACTAAGTTAAATAGTATCAATAGTTGCATTTCTATTGCAATGGTCATGAACAACAAACTTACGAATACCTACTTCCAACTCGCTAGTTGTAGTTGAATTTTGTAATAGAAAGAGGGTTGACAAATATTACTACCATCACAAATTTGATAGAGTTGTCGTAAGAGTAGCATAAACACACCAAGATGAAAATGGGAAATATTAATTCATAGGATGGGATATGAATTTCAGGTTGAAATATGCCATCAAAGAGAAAACAAGATGTAATGCAACCAAGGTTCAAACCACGATTTGGAGCCACTTACTGCCCAAGTGAAGCATCACATTTTGTAGCTGCAACCGAATTAGATGTTGTACCTCCAACTACTACTACACTTGCAGATTAGGCATCACCTTCTTTACCTACTACTACACCATCCACCACCCGTATACTGACAGAGATATTAGGGGAAAACGGTGGGGATGAAAGAGGTGACCTCTAGCCTGGAGTTGAGGGAGCTGATGGAAGAATTTAGATCACAATTGTCAACAATCTGTAAGTAAAAATACATGAAATGCCATATATTTATAATTAAGTTATAAGTTTAAATTTAAAAAATGGTATAAAATTAATTTTTTTAATATTAGGTTGATTATGCCTAGACCATACTCAAGAAACATGACATCCAAATTCAAGGAAAAGATTGATGTTGAGGGTTATATATAGAAGAATATCTCTCAGGCGACAAAGAAATTTTACTATAAGGAGTTTGAGGGTAAAAAACTATTTTTTGTTTTTAAATTGTTTTTATACATTTATTAGATAAATATTGTTACATTATAAATACTTATCATATGTTTTTCCTTTTATTTCATAAAGATTTTTTTTGGGATTCTGAATTTGACACAGTCATTTATAAAATATGGGAGAGACGAGCACGTACATATTATCGAGACTTTCTTGGTGTGATACACAAGACTGGTATATGACTACCTTATATTTCTGAACAAATATGGAGTCGTTGGTAGCAGTATTAGACATCACCTAAGGCAATGTTCATTTCAGAGCGTAATTCTACCAACAGATGTGGAGGACCGGGGGGAGAGTCTTCCCGTACATACTGGAGGATCTATTACCCACCACGAGCATACAAAGAGACTTGTAAGTATCTACATTTTACATTTATACTCTGATTTTTTTACTTTAGTGTATTTCAATTTAATTTGATATGTGAATTTTTGAATGAAAATATGTATCTTTTGAAAAATGGTAATGTTATAAATTGTAGTTCACTCATAACATTTTATTCTGATGTAAGAAAAGTCTATGGGCATAAAGCCTACACCTCGTCAACTCTTTTTGCACACTCACACTAAGAAGTATGACAGTGTGGCCTTCGTCAACACCCAATGTAGAGAACTAAATGTACGTGAAATTTAAGCTTTAATATTAATACTTAATAATCATCACTTACTAATATAAATATTGTCTTATGATAGGACCAAATACAAGAAAGTATTCAACGACATTCTTAGCAGTCTGAAGATGTTGATGAGACTCAAACCTATCTTCGTGCAGTGGGTGGTAGGGACCGTTGTAAAAGGATATTCAGCTTAGGTTCATTGGCAAACACATGTTATTCGCAATCTTTCATATCCAGTATAGCAACATCTAGTAGGTAAACAATAACCAATGAAGTCAACAAGTTTTGGACCATAATGAAGACATTGACAAATCAATTGCAAAAGTTGATTAAGTACATAGCTCAGTTCTGTAATGAGATGGATGAGTTTAAAGGGAGGCGTAGCACCTCTTCACAGCAATCAGAGCATTCGCGGTCTCCAAATGAATAACGTACTTATAGTCATTTTGTATGAATTATAAATACTTATTACGTACAAAATAATATTTATTATCAATTAAGATAATTTTTACTTCATATCATCAATAAACTTTCTGTTTTAACAAATTAAATGTTAAACAAATCAAAATATTATCAACAGATAAATCATAACTATTTAACTTATGTATCAACCATAACATCATCAAATAAAATTTAATACAGAGAAATTTAAAAAATATATAGTTTTTAGTAAATTTATTGGCAAAAAAAAGCTTTTTGGTAAAATCTATTCGATTTACCGACAAAAAACAAATAACCGTTGGTAATGACAACATGCATTTACCTACAGAATAACTAAATCTATCGGTAATCTTGTGGACGGACATATCTTTTCCATTAGTAAATTTACCAACCGAAGATAGCATTGAATAACTGTCAGTATATTCACTGATAGTATATAAAATTTTTGTCGGTAAATTACTGACATTCTATTGTTTGTCGCAAATTTTACCTACAGTTGTATCTTCAATGCCTTAGCCTGTTGGTAAATTTCGTTGCTAAATAAGCTTTCCGATGGAATGTGTAGACATTTCACCAGTAATTTTTATCACTAAACTCCATTTTTCTTATAGTGTTATGTAAAGCTAGGTTTTATTTTCTGATGCATTCGACACGTATTAAGAATTTTGACGATGTTGCCGAGGAGTGAAGTTCTTTAGATTTTGTTTTTGATTTCAATTGATGTTTTGCATATTTAGTTCATCTAGTTTTTACATTTATTTCTTTTTTCATGTTTGTTAGTGTTGTATAGAAAGGACACTTCAAATGGAGTATTTCAATAGTCTTAAGGGAAATTTGCCCATAACCTATATTTCCAATCGTATAACTTAGGTTATAGAGATCACTTGAACCTTAGTTATGGAGGGGATAGCCAGCAAAACTACTTCCTAAATAAGTTGCAGGGTGCACGTCAATTCTCACATAGACCAGAAGCCTCTTATTCCAACATAGATACATCTCTGGAAGACTTAATTAAGTCTGTTGCCACTAATACTTTGCATTTTTAGTAGGATGTAAGGCAATTTCTACAAGATACAAGGTAGAGCATCCAAAATTTGGAGAACCAGATAGCTTAGATGGTGGTGGCTATCAACTTCTTAAAATCATAAAGTAAAGGAAGGTTATCATCCCAACCTAAGGTAAATCCAACGGATATCAACGTGCTAACCTTGAACAATAGTGAGAAGCTTGAGAATCCTGGGAGGACCATGCAAGGGATTGTTAGTAAAGAAGATGAGAAGGAGCTCAAAGGAGAAAGGGACATATCATCTAGCTCAAAGGTAAATGTTGAATACCGAATTAGTATTAAGACTAATCCTCCACCTTTCTCTAATAGGTTAGAGAAATTAAACATGGAGGAAAAGGGTAAAGAGATATTGGAGATTTTTTGAAAGTGTAGGGATTCAGTAGAATTAAAAGTTTGAAGATAAGGAAGACACTGAATATGAGTGTTCATCAACTCAAGCCCTATCCTAAAGAACCTTAAGTGGAAAAGGCAAAAATGGAGACCCCTGAAGGCCATAATTTTGTCACGTGAGTAAGAAAGCATAGAGTTAAGTCAGGGACAATAAATAAAGACGTTGTTTGAGAGGTAAACCAATGGAATTTTGTTCCTTTTCCTTTACATTTTTACATTTGCTATTTTGTTGAATACTCCATTTCTTACATTTAGTGTTGTATTAGGAACAGTGTAAGTTTTTAGTGCGAGGGTAGGGATTATCATGTTTGTTTTTAAGTTTGTTTATTTTACGTGTTTTTAAGTATTAAAAAAAAGAGAATCAAATCAAACAAATAAACACTATCTCTTATCTATTGCTTTTAGAATTATATATTCATAATTAAATAGTGTAATTAACTCAAAAATTTCATGACAACTTGAGCATTTACTTTTAATCTTTTGATTGGTCAATATACATTATCTTTAGAAGAGTAGTAAATAGTGGGTAAACACAAGCCAGTAAGATTATGAGCCTTTATAAACTAACACATCTTTATTAGTCTCATTGTCTTTTGTTTATTTATAACCTTCATGACATGTACATCCTGAATTTGCTTTGATTTTCTATTTGAGATCACATTTTTATCACATATGTTAATATAAAAATGATATAGGCATTCTTTGTTTTACAAGCTACATTAGCTAAGTAGTTTACCTATCGATCTAATTTTTCCTTTTGATAAGCCCACTTGAGTTTTATTTACCTTTTTTTGTGCTAACCACATTACATGCTTATAACCTAACTAAATGTCCTACCCAAATATTAAGGTTAATGGAGCAGTTGTTGATTGTTAATGATTACGAATGCATAAATGTATAAATGTGGGGGTTTGTATATATATAGGTTGGTTATAATTTATGGAATGTCATTTTATGTCTTATCAATGAATTCTAATGTTGATGTAGTTCCTTTCAAATTTTACATTAAAAAAGAGAGAAAGGAAAAAGGAAAAAGGAAAAAAATGTATTTAACTAAAATTATCAAGGAGAAAATTCATTTGTTTTGCAAAGTTAATCATGATTAGTCTTTCCTCCTAAAGTTGAATGGAATGGGTGATTTAAGTATGATGTACATGAGGGAGAAGTTAATTTTAAGGATCACTTCTTATGGTTATAATTTTGTTGATTACCATTAATTTATGTGAGTGATTTGTTCTAATTTCTTATGCTTTATATGGTGTGTGTATGAAGGATTGAATTTAGGTTATAAAATATAGTTTTTGAATTCGTCATAGCTAATGGTACCCAGTTTTGAGTGAATACTAGTTTTTCTACTTGATATTACAATGAATGTTTTTCTTGGTTCATTAGCTTTTATGGCTTTTTCACTACACTGTCCAAATACACATCTCTCCTTAACCTTTGCCTACATTACAACCTTAAGGTTCCTTTAATTCATGATTATGTATGTGAATCTTAATGATGGAGAAATGAAATGATATGCAAAGTTGTGGAATGTCTTGATCATGAATAGTGACTGAGTGTACCCATAGATCGATCTTATTTAAACACATTTTATCAAAGTCTACCCTATATTGCTCAACATCCACCTAAAATTCAATTTATTAAACCAAGTAAAGAATCTACCTTCCATCTTCATGTCATATACTCCTATTCTCTTTACGCAACCCCTGAAGTCAATGGTGAAAGAGAGTTACCCCATGTTTCCTTTTGCTTTATTTATATATAAAATACTATTGAAATATATAAGAATTATCCAAAGGCCTTGTATTGTCGAGTGAATAATTTCTAGTTTATTCCATAATGCTCTTTTATAGTCACTGAAGTACTATGGTTTCCTTATATGATAGTGTCTAACATCTGTATCATTTGGTCATTTGACTCCTGTATTTTGATTTTGCTTTGTTAGATTCATAAACTACAACTATATGACCACTGTGATGATGCTAGTTGTTTATTTTAAAGGCTTAGGAGATGCCTAAAGTATGCAAATTTTAGATATTCTCCTCTTTGATATTGGTCTCTTGTACTTCTATCAAGACTAGCTTTTTCTCCAAGATAAAATCTTTGAAAGCACGTGTAGAGTGCACTACAAAATTTATCTAACTCTGAACACTAAAAACTTATAGATGTGGTGAGTAGGGATCATATTCACAGAGAATGTTTGGTTAATTCTTGTAATGAAAACAATTGATGCAAAAGAAATAAAAGGGGAGTTTTCAGTTTAACACAATTGAGAAAATAAAGTAAAATTAAACCAGTGAAAACAAATTACAGTAAACAATAAAAAATGATAAAATTGATGAATGTGTGTGAAACCCGATTCTCGGATCAATCTTCACCTACACATGATTAAACATATTTCATTGTTATAATATTTTTCACATCTTTCCTAGAAATATTGATCATGGACTAACAATACATTATGTTAATCTCAGTTTTCCCATAAGTCGTGTTTAATTAAGAAATGCTCGTTAATTATACCTAACCACCGAATAACTAGGATACGATCTCTAGATTAAATTGGGCAGCCATATTAAGAAATAGAAAATGGACCAATCTAAGCAACAATCACACAAGCTCGAGTCATTTAACCTAGGCAACGTTATCCCTAACGATTAGAAACTATTGCTTTTTATAGTAAAAACTAGATTTAAAAGTTGACAGTTGGCTTTCTCACCACCATGCATGATGTCTCACAAGTGTAGGTGAAACACCCTTGCATGGGCATGAGAGTGGTCTCACGCCCATGCAGTTGGTGTCACAACCATGAGACTCCTCATGATTGTAGCATTTTTTTGGTGTGGTCGTGAGCTCTTCCATCTCTCATTCTTTATTGTTGTGCTTTATTTTGTTCTTGTACCATATAGATAATAGAGTATGAACATTAAGAAGATGACTCAATGGGTATGCTTTCGGGTCACTTTAGCTCCTTCAATTTTGAAATATACCTAAAATCAAATATGAGCTAAAATAAGTCTCTTCAGCATTTTAAGACATTGATCACTAAGTATAATGGATTAAATGTATCAACATTTAAGCACATATCATTCTCTTACTACATCAAGCTTATTAGGGTTGTTTAAACCGCTCCTTTTCCAAACTAACATAGTCATTATCCAACGATTAAGGTTTTTGCATCCTTTGTTTTGTTTTGCTTCTCTATTTTCCTCTTTTTGCTACTTTACGCTTCACTAAATTCCATTAATAAAGTCTTATTGCAATATATATGAGAGTCCGTAAAATTTTCTTTATATGTCGTATATCATTCCTTGTTTCAAATTACTAATTCATAAGTGCCAAATTTTTTGGATATATTCCATCTATATTAAATTTAACCACTATAAAGTCTGTAATAAATATTTAGACAATCAAAAATGACTTAGCTTTAGGGTTTGATAAACCAAGAAGCATTTTGTATGTTTATTTATCTATGTTATTATATAAAAGATTAAAGATTTTATGAAAATATAGGAACATAAGTTATTAGACCAAATGAGATTTTAGTCCATGGTTTCGATAATAAAACAACATACTACTTTTACTATTATTATCTTTAGTGGTGTTAATAAATTAGATTAATTAAATTGGTCTCACCATTTTCCACTTATGTTCCTTATTATTAAAAAATATCACGTACTACCATAAAGTTTGATTTTTATTTCATTTACCTCATCTGATGTCATTATTTACTATAAAGTTTAATGAAGATTAGACAAACAATGTTATATGGCTTGATTAAGAGTTACGTGGCATAACACTTGTTACGTTTATGCCATGTAATACACGGTCTCAATTGTTATCGTCTCCCAAAGTTGTGACATCATTCATATACAGACAAACTCATTTGTAGGTATTACATCTCCTAAATCGCACAATATCTTGTGTTACGTGGCACAAATATGATAAGTGTGATACCACATAACGTCTAATTAAGCTACACAATATCTTTTGCCAATAACATTGGAGGGTATGAGTGAAATAAAAACTAAATCTTAAGGGATATATAATAGTTTGTAAAAGCCAAAGATTTAAGTGAAGGGTCCAAATTATAAAAGGGTACGAGGCAATCAACTCTAATAAGTTTATTTGATTAGTTGGTATATCACCCAATCTATTTCTAAATAAACCAACTTTCAAAAATATTTTAAGCCACCAATTATCAACACTTATGTTATTCAAAAGCACTAAAATACTCCATTTTCATAAAACTCTTATACAAATTCAGTAAAAAAAAAAAAAAAGCAAAAACAAATCAGGTTTTAAATGGGCGGAGACAATCAACTATTTAGTGAACATCAAAATGGAATGTCAAGTGGATTATAAAGCTCTCAAAATCAGCGGAAAGAAAGGAATTGTAGGATACAAAGCAGAAGTATAGAGTTGGTTCTTCGGGAGATCACTCTTCAAATCCAACTAATATTGCTAGCAAGGGGAATAGCAACTAACTTACCCACCAACGGTAGAATGACCCTAAACCGCAAGATTTAAGCTGATGACCAGGAACCATTATACCCTGTAATCTTGACTAGAACATTTGTTTCTTGGTTTGTACATATTTTTTGAAAGAAAAAAAAG
Source organism: Erythroxylum reticulatum (assembly GCA_025504915.1). Classification (NCBI taxonomy): domain Eukaryota; kingdom Viridiplantae; phylum Streptophyta; class Magnoliopsida; order Malpighiales; family Erythroxylaceae; genus Erythroxylum; species Erythroxylum reticulatum. The sequence goes on from JANSVA010000001.1 coordinate 25,868,495, forward strand.
GTTATACAAATAATTGGTTTATATATAAAATGGCTTCAATCTTTGTTGCCCCTAATGCACTTGACTTCAATTCTCTTGCAACCAAATTTGGTGCTCATTTTAATCCTTTAATCACTTTGCTCTTTCATTATACTTTTTTTAATCTTTTTCTTGAATTTTTTACCATTAACTTGCTAAATTATCAAAGATTAAAAAAAAAAAATAGACGTGACATGTTTTATTATCGTAAAGCAATGGATTAGAACTTTACTTGATCTAACAATTTCTTACTTTTTTTTAAAATGTTGGAGAAAATAAAAGAAATTGAATAAATCATTCCTACTTCAAAGAATTATACAATGTATACTCCTCGTGGAATATTAATTTAAAATATAAATTTTCAATATCACTATATATTCTCGATTTTATGAGTGCATTTATTCAAAGATATATGTCAATAGGAGTTATACATTATTATGAAATAATTTATGTTATATCTTGATTTGTTAAAAGATACATTGATAGAGATATATATAATTTTATAAAATTTATTTATTCAAAACTATTTATGATAAGTATAGAGCAGAAGCTATTTTTATCAAGATATCATCTGGAATGAATGTGATTTAAGTCTAGTTTATATACAGACGTATATTTTTTTATATAATTAAAACGTTTGGAGTACATTAAAATTAAAATTTTTATAAGTTATTCTTATTCTAAACTCACTAAATCTAAAACTTTAATATTACTTTATATACTAAAATCTAATGTGCACATTTTTAAAAAAAATTAGGGCACATCAATAATTAAGAATTATTGATATTTATAAACTAATTTTGATCTTGTAGATAAATATTATTTTAAATTTAAGCACTCCATTTTTTTAAAAAAAATTATTTTACAGTTATTTATCGAATTCTGTGAAATGATAAAATCTGAAATGTTCTAAACTAATATAATTATTTTGCGTAATGCTTTATTTATGTATTCAGATTATTAAATTTATAATTTTCATATTAGATTTACATTAATATGTAATATGAAAAAATATGAAAATAATTAAAATATATCAATAATTAAGATATTTTAAAATGATCTTAAGTTTAGAAACATTTAATATTTTAATATTAATATTAACATAATATTTTTAAGTTAGAATTAAATTCATTAAAATTAAATTAAGGTGAATCTAACAGAATGTATGTAATGATGGGCAGCAGACAATTGCTACACTTGCAGTACCTTGAAGTTATATTATACAAATTTATACAGCCAAGGGAAAATTAGCAAAGACTGTTTGAAACAAATGGGAAACTTCTTGCTGAACAATAAAGAACGAGCTTTAAGGACCATCAGAAAGAAAAAGCCTATAGAGCATAACTTCACACTCCTCCATAAGTTGGTGAAGCAAATCAGTGGAGAAAGATGGCTGTTGCATGACTCTTCGCATTGACGAGAACTGGAAGCAAGTGCCTGTCCGCTTGTTGTGCTTCTTCACAATCTTTATCAGTCCTGGTCACAGTACATAATTAGGTCATAAGTTAGTTCTCTTGAGACTCTGAAGCAGGTAAACCCGAAAATTGCAAACACTCAAGCGAAGATAGAGAATGCCTAGAAGACTGGACCTTCACCTTAAATTTGCTCTTAATTACTCATTAAAGAGGCTATCAATCATCTGCAATTATCTTTGACATACTAGCTTGCTTTTGTTGTCACTTTAACATGACTTCTTCTGTACCCTTCAAAATTCTGAAAGGTTCCTCTGAGACCACAAATCTTCTTTACTTTATTTCATTATCATCCATAGGAAGCAAGAGCCTCCCCAGTTTATGAATTCCCATATACCAAAACTCTTAGTAGAACCAATAGGCGATTGGAAAAGTTTACCTGTGAAGTTCAGAACGCTGTAATGGAGTAACAACACCATTTCTGCACGAAAATCCAAGATATCTTTCTGCACTTGTAACTTCTCTGACTGGTTTTCCAAGTTTGCTGCTCTTATTTGTAGCTCCTGCGATGCCAACCAAAACCAAGTTAAGCAGAAAGCAAGGATTTGCCCAAAAGAAATCAATTAATTATGGTTTTATGCTTCTATGCAATTGGTAAAAGATGGGAGACATGTAAGTACCTTCAATCTGATGATATAGTCTTCTTCTTTCTCGTTAAAAAATGTAATTGCTTTGTTAACTTCATTGTCTAACAACTGCGCAAAACCATTTCTCTCTCTCAAGGTGTTCACATTAAAAAGCTCTCCTGCAACGAACCTTGAGACTTGATCATGAATCGTTTCGCTATCTGTACAAGGATAGATCAACTTGAGTTGTCTCTTCAGCTCCTTGTAAGATATGAACTCACCTCTCCATTCAGGGAAGGTTCTCTCAACCTCTTCTCTAAGCCTTTTTCCATACTTCATCTTCTCATATTCTGATGACTGTTAAAGAGGCAAACTGGAAATAAATTATATACTTTCCGAAACTTTGGAGACAGTACATTCTATAGTGCATCGTATATACTGAAATTTGGAAGGCAGGATATTCTATAATGTCAATCGTATCAATTCGCAGATTCCCTCAAAACCATCAAAATGACGCGTATATTATCAGAACCGACACCAGTATCTCCACGAACATACTTTTGTACTACGATTCTAATTGGTCAATCTTCTTAAGAGATGATCAGGTCCTTTTAATATTATGAATATCGTACCAGGCTCAATATCGGATTAAATTCTGGAACGGAATTATACCGATACCAGTTGGTACCGGGTACCGTTTCGAAATTTTTTTAAAATTTATCAAATAGTCCATAAAATTTTTAAAAATTACAAAATAATTCATATTGGTATATTATATAGTTGTACTGTATACTTTACTAGTTTACTGTTTACACCAAGCATACTTTCAAAAATCTTAATAATAAATAATAATAACAATTAATATGAAATAATAATAATTTTTAAATATTTTACATATAAATAAT
>JANSVA010000001.1:25871555-25893135 GCA_025504915.1 Erythroxylum reticulatum
AAATATTTATTATTATTTTAAAAACTTTGAAAAAAAGGGAGGAAAAAAGGGAGGGAAATTTTGAAAATTTTGTAAAAAAGTCTCCCAATTTTTTAAAATTTCTGATACCGACCGGTATTTTGAATACTGATCGATGCCGAGAAAATTAGCCGGTACTAACCAGTATTTTATACCAATACCATATATACTCGTACTGATATCAATTTTCGGCCGGAACGATTAGGTGATCAAATCAATGGGTCGTGTACATATATTTAAATCTCGTCTGATTTTTCTTTTAGCGCAATTTGATTGGTCTAAGCCAGTCATATTGTATCTTCCGCTGAATGGAAATAAATTATCAAATCATGGTCATTGTCCAATGAACAAGTGTCCGTATAGATATTCTTAACGATTAATCCAAAGAATGTAACCCTACATCCTGTCAAACAGGTGAGGACGGATTATTTCAAAGCTCAAAAAACACATCTAACCAGATGCTATTACATGGAAGCTAAGAAAATTGGACTGTCCTTCGAGTTTGACCGCGACACATCACCACTTGTTTTTGCAAGTTTTATATTCAGAATCACAACACCAAAGGCAAGTAGACATCAATATTGAAGTAAAAATCTTTCTTCTATGTCCTTTGCTCCTATAGATTACTGATACAGCCACCAAGAAGTTCAGAGATCCTTATGAATGAATCAATTCCAGTAATCATGTCATCAAGGAGTTTAAATAGTCATTGCGGCATAGCGACAGATCTTACTACATGAAGATTATGACCAACTCCATTTGCTGATTGACATATGCAGGCCTTAGTCAAAATTCTGTAGGAGGCTTTAGTCGTACCAATCTTCGGATTCTATCCTTCTCCGTGTTCTCTAAAAGTCCCTTCAGGTATCAAAAAATAAATTATTGCTTTAAAACATATCTACCATGCAGCAAAGTACACAAGTATCAATATTGTTCATATAAGATCCTATCAAACTCTTAAACCTAGCTCAACTAATTAAATTTGACTCTAACTAATAATTTATTGTAATTATCTTAAATTATGAATTTGTATCAAACTTAAAAGCTAAACTGAGTTGTCATATCACCAATATTTAATTGATCAACACATGTTGTTCATATAAAGTATGTCGTTAATTGTCAACGGAAATCTAAGACAGAATTTTTCTGAAAATTAAAAATTAAAAAATATTTTAAAAAATGTTTAAAATTAAGAGGGTTATCATAGTTATCTAATTTACAGAACAATATTGTACCTTTTACCCTATTTGTCTGTGACATAACAAAATAGCAAATGCAAATGTTAACTAGAAAAGCTGTTGACATGGTCATGGCTTAACAATCTGATACATTGACAAACAAGCAGTTTTTGACTCTCAATATCCAATAAACAAATTTGAACCTCACCTTCCAGACAATTTCATCCAGGCACAAGCACATTTTCCCATATTTATCGAGGAAAAGTCTCTCAGTGGGAGGCTTCCCACAGACATCTTTCACCGCTGAAGTTATAGCAAAGATGACTTCTGACACTACCGAAGCAATTCATGAAATCAGAATGAAAGTACCAGGCAGAAAAAGAAAAGATAAAAAAGGATTCAGCACACCCAGAATCATCCTTCCTGTGAGCGTGAGTAATAACTAGGTGGAATCACCTCCCTACTCGATGCAATTTTTAGTGGTTGATAGCATTATAAACCAAAGAAATGCCACCATCATCTTGCAGAAAACAGAGATTATATATCTTAAGCCTTTCCTCATTTTGTAATCAAAACCAATATGCAGTGTGGTCAGCCATTCAATTAAAGGACCTGGAAGTTAATGTATAAAGCATGTCAGGCAACTCTATGAAGAAAGTGATCATATATACTCACAAGCAAGCTCATCATACTCATCCTTGCCAACTACATAAATGCTGACATCTCCAAGTACTGTGTACACAATATAAACTGACCTGATTAAAATAAAAGGACAAATTGAGCTCAATGATTGGAAATTAATCAGTTTGCATTACAAACAACAACCAGGGTCAAAGAACTTTCCAACATGTAAATAGTCGCAAAGATAAAAGAAACAGGTACAAGGGAAGTTAAATGCTCACTTGTGGGAAGCAACAAGAAGTTCTTCATTTTTCATGCCTTTAAGATTATCTGCCCCAAGCTTAACTAGGAAAGATCTCCAGTGCAGTCGTTCCTCAGCGGGAACTCCACTGAACCTACAGTAAGCAAAATTTAGAACTATTAATGAAAGATTCCTTTAAATATTGGGTGCTTAATATAAGTGACTTTGTAAGCCAAAACAGTAGTCTCAAAGTCAACTATCCTTTCTCAATCCCACCATCCAAAACCACAGAAGTAAAAGGAAAAAGGATCGATACCACTAAATTTGATCTCCCTGTCCTACCTTTATAACTAGAGCACAGAAGAAACAAGTTGGATATATCTTCAGCATTGATACAAAAATTAGGTTCTTGCAAATCTTCTGCAAAGCTCCCATTGCTATATCAATAGAAAACGATTTTTGCCGACGCTCAATCACGAGTACTTAACTGTGGCTACATAAACGAATATGAGTAACTAAATGCTCCTAAAAACATTTCCATTAATCAGTGAACCATGTATAGTGAATCCTTCCCTATACATTTACCACACCGTTCGCTTATTAAAACACATTCTTTTCTAGGAATAATGACAGCTGAGAAGATTAGTATGGAACCATTGGCATATCTCGTGAGAGTCAAACTACAAAATGGCATTTCCTTGCCACTTGAACACGTTAAGTACTCAGCCCAAATGCCCAATACATCAAACATCACCATATCGAGAATAAAAACAACAAAAAAAAAACAAAAGTTATGACAATTCACAGAGGTTTCTTCGAAAAACTATCGTTAACACAAAAAAGCATAACCAGAACAAACTCTATCCAGCGTGGGGAAGCAAAAGAGAAAAATAGCATATAAAAAGGCATTAAACCAGCAAAACATAAAATAAAATAAAAAACAAGATGGATCCAAGCCCAAAAGGAAAATAAAAATCGAAAATTCGAGTAGAAAAACAACATTACAAGAAGATTAAGAAAGAAGATCGCCAAGGTTGAAATTAAGCTGTACAATGATGTAACGAAAGGGGAAAAATTTTCAACGAAATGGAGGTTTATAACATGGGAAGATTGAAATTGACAGGTACCGTTCGATCAGAATGTTGCCTTCAGCATTCGCGAACAGAAGCGCAAGTATCATAGTTGATTTCCTTTGCGTTCGTTAAGACGCTGTTGGAGATTTGGAGTGCTCCTATCTTTCCCGTTTTAGTTCCTTTTCCGTTTGGTTGATTCGGTGGGTATATTTCTTTATTGCGAACTTGGAGCCCCAAGATGTTTCAATGAAGATTGTGGTATGTTCATATAGTCAATCATATGTAGGTTTAATAATTAACATCAGTAAATTTATCGCTTAGAATAAAAATATTTTGCCCAATGAGGGCTTCAGTTTGGAGTCTCTTTGGTACCTGTACGTAAAGATTCTAAAAGCGGTATGCAACCATAAGTGGCGATTCAGACCCAAACATCCTAGAAAACATTAATTTGTGAAAGTTTATGTTATTATATATGAATACTTTTTTATTCATACTTTTTTCTTTTTCAATATTAAATAAAAATAAAATTGTATTTTAGTTTTCCTTTTTCTCCATAATTAGAAAATTCCATTTCATAGGTTAGTTTAAGCTTATAATGATCAAAATTTTACTTGTTTTTACACAAATAAAACAATTTGAACGTATAAATTTAAAATGTTGTATGTTCTCTAAAGTTATATATAGATTAATGCCCTTATTTTTTACAAATGGATTGTGTTGGCTTAACAAAATTATAATATAATAAAACTCTTATTAAAATATTTTCATTTTTCTAATTTAACTAGGTTGCATCCTTCAACTAAGTAAAAAAATTGCTTGAAACCTTTTTATAAAATTCGAAATATATTAACCATCATGGTTTCTTCAAAGTCTATTAGAACTCCTCCTTTGTTCCTCCTCATACGGTGAAAATGATCATTGACGCTTCCATAAACCTCGATCCCAATAGGTCTCCAAGTGTCTTCTCCCTCCATCGCTTCCCCGACATTCGAAAAAATTCACCCCAATTAGGTAATACGAAGCTTTTATCCCTTTACGAAAACGTCACCGCTTGATTGCCTCGTCCAAAACTCAATACGCGGTCATTCTTCTTTCTTAAGCATCTGTTAAACACTGTCGTTTAGGCAGTTGCATAGGAGAGAATACTCTCCACCATTATATCATTTACCTTTAAACCTACATATTTTTAATGAAAATTTTCCAAAATTCTCAAGAAAAACTCAAGATAATTGAAAGAGGCCTAACAAGTTGTTTTAATCATATCATTATATATTTGCAAGAAAATAAACAAGAATTTTTGTGGGAAGGCCTAACTAAGGAAAAGAAGACTAACAAATTTAGAAGATGAATAACTTAAATACATCAATTGATATCATTATATAGTTTAAATGTGCTATATTGCAAGAAAAGAAATAAGAATTATTGTGGGAAGGCCTAACTAAGGAAAAGAAGACTGACAAATTTAGAAGATGAAGTACTGAAGCGTCATTAACTCAAATACGTCAATTGAATTAGTTAGTTAGGTTGAAGAACAATAATATAATCACATATAAAGTAGTTAGTAGTCCAGGCATTAAGCGCCCATAAATCCTTCCTTATTTTTATTTTACAATAGATACTTACATTAAATAATAACAAATTTGATTTCTCTGCATTTTCTTTCTCTCTCTCATTCCACCTTTCTTCTTGACTATTCTTCTATTAAAAGCTAAATGAATTAAATCAGGGATGAATTTATAACAAAACAATTAGTATCATAGTGGTTAACCCTTAGAGACAATAAAAAATGGCAAAAGCAACTTGTAGAGCTAAGCTATGATATATTTTAAAAAAAGCATTAAGACCTTAATGGAAGCTTAGGCACAAAATGAAAAGTTTTACTGGAAACCTAAAAGAAGGCGAATAAACAAGAATGCAAAATGATTAAACTTAAAGCCATATTAACCTAACTTATTCAAAGAGTTAGAATGACCTAATAACTGACGATTGGAGAAAAAAAATCAGATGTGTTAGTTAAATCCACTACTGAAGGTAATAACTACATTACACCCACCACACTCAGTTAAATGAGTCATTCAATGAGGGTAAAAGTCAAGGTATGGTTGTATAAATATGAATATTTCTTTGCATTAGATCATAGTCTTAGCCATTTAAAGATAAGAGTGGTCGTAATCCACTTAGAAGAATAAGCGCAACAGTATTATCAATTATACTAGATCCACAGAATGGGAGGAGTTTATGTAGATGCCAAAATGAACAATTTAATGAAGAGATCTTTGAGGACCTAGTGGGGGATTTAAAGGAATTGAAACATAAGGGAACATTATAAAAGTACTATATGATGTTTGATCATTATTCAAATTGATTATCAATGTCAGAGAACTACATAGTTTGGTAAACCCTATCCTCTCTCAATTGAGTTAGAATGGTGATCATATTAGGCCATCAAGAATTGAATGCTTATGAGAGCTCCCACATTTGTAAAGACAAGACAAAAGCATTCCACAATCAAACAATTTCTAGGAATAATCTTTCAATTGGCCAAAAACTTTTATTTTATCAATTCAAATTGAAATTATGTCTTAGTAAATTACATTGTAGATGGTTAAGCCCTTTTGTTGTTACCGTCATGTTTTTCCATAGTGTAGTAGAGATATTAATTATGGATTTAGGCAAGCTTTTTAAGATTAATGCTCACCAGTTAAAACTATTTTATAAGAGTAACCTATGGAAGAAATTAAGTTGGAAAATTCAAATTATTATAATTGTGAGAGAGCTCTATTCCATCAAACTAGTATGATGTTAAAGAAGCAATTTCAGGAGGCAACCTGATTTTTTAGCCCATTTGAAGCAAACCTGAGCGACCACTCCTTGCTTTACTTACTAAATCGCTGACCACTAGAACCTCCTCAATTGACATCTCTCTTTCTCTAGAAATTCTCCACTGTTGATGTTCTCCTTTTGATATAGAAAAAAAAATTAGAGGTCAATCTATTTTCCTTTTCAAGCATTTAGGGATTGAACCCCCCATTATTACCAACCCTTAGATGATTTCCCATTTCATTGCCCTAGCCTTTGGGGAGTATTCTATCTACCCTTTATTCTTCTATTCTTTAATATTGAGCCATGTTAGGTTTAGGTGTGGGGGAGCGTGATTAAGAATTTCAAAATGTATATATTTTTCATTTTATGTTTTGTTGCTTTTCTTTATTTTCTTTTCATTTCATAAGTGTGTTTGTTTCTTTTGTGTTCTATATGTTAAAACTTTGTTTTATAATGCATGCTATAAGAATAAATTAGTTTAGTATGAGAGTCACAGATGTTGATTAGATAAGTTAACTTCAGATATGAGCGATAGTTAATTATGATGATTTATTTTGAAAGGAAAGTGTAGAAATTTGGTAATTTCAATATATCTTGGTGAGTGTTTGAACCAATATATTACAACATCCATAGCAATATTTAATTTTCTTGTTGTGTGATACTCTTTTATTTGACTGTTTCTCTATAACTTGCATTGAACCGATCAACATTACATTGGTATATGTGTGCACAAAAATGATTAAGAACTTCTTTGTTTTTAACCTACTCAACTTGAATAACCTAACCAACGCATTAACACTAGTGAACCCTTTTTTGAGCCTTAATTACTTCATTTTATTTCAATATTTAAAACCCACAAAATAAGTTTGAGCCTCAATAACACCTTTACCTAATTTTAAGATTGGTAGAGTATTTAAATAACTTAATTGGTGGTTTTGAGGAGAGTGACTATAGTAGGTGTAGGAGTTTACTTTATACATCATCGTAGTGTATTTAGTAGTAAGTGAGAATAATGGGGAACAATTAAGAGTAGGTGTAAGTTTTGTGTGTCATTTTTTCTTCTGGTAGAAAAAGAGTTAGTCCATTTTTTGAAAAAGTGAGAATTGAATGGGTTATGTATTTGAGTGATTGAATACTTGATTGGAGAGTGTGAAATGTTTTGAGTTATTGTTGTATTAATGACTCAAATGTTCTACTAGGCTCTAAGATTTGAACCATTTTATCCAAAAATTCCCTTCTTGATGCTAGCCCCATTACATCCCACAAATAGAGTTCTTTTGATTTGTACACAGATATAATTTAAGTAGTCGAGATTTGGTGTAGTTGCAAGCTTATGATAGTTCATTTTCATAAAAATAGTTTGAGTAAAACACTTGAATCCCTTAAACACTTAAGAAATATGAGAGAATCCATGAGGAAATTCATCAAATCTTTTACACTATTTTCAAATAAAATTGTTGTGTTAATTGTTATTCATATTTCTCGTGAAGCTTAATCTTGATATTTTGTGTTACTTAAGTATTGAATACAAGTATGTCCTATGGTGCATTGTCACTTTTTCTTAATTTTTACTTTAATATTTTTGTTTCCTAAGGATGAGCAAGGGTTTGGTGTAGGGAAATTTTGATAATGCTCAAATTGTGCATGATTTAGACTTCAATTTTCTTAATTTTTGCTAGAATTATGCTCTACCTGATAAGAATTTGTGTATTCTTCCTATGTTTTAAAGATTGGAGATTGATTGATCATTAATTGGAAGGCAAGGTTAATAAAGTGAAGAAAAGAGTTTGATCAAGAATGAAGAAGTGAGCAGCCTACAAAAAGTCATAAGATGTGGGAATATTCAATTCTTTTTTTTGTAGTGTTAAGCAAGTTTTAATCTTTATAAAACCCTCAATATTCCACAAGCGCACAAGTCGTAAATGTGGTATATAAGGTGTCGATCCTTTTAGAAATTAGTACACTAAACAAATCCTAACTTGTCTAAGGCCTAAAGGTGTACTTAAAATGAAAATAAAAATGAGCAGAAAATTAAGCAATTGAACATGGATATATTGAAAATTCAAATTCTAAATTAATGTAAGGAAATCAAAATTGAGCACAACCAATTAACAACTGAAACTTCACATAAGAAAGATTAACCAATTATGAAAGAGGGGGATGTATTAACCAATTATGAAAGAAGGGGATGTATCCTATCGTCTAATGCTAACTTAATTACTTATAAGCTAATTTGGTATGGATCATAAAATTTCGAAGGGTGGATTATTCTCTCTCTCATTATGATCTTTAACCCTAAATCATATACCCTAATTGAATTGAATTAACAAATTTGTAGTCTCTCAATTAGTAAACAGCCCCTACATCCAATTAGATCTTAAGCACTTTAATAGAAATCGAGTCCTCAAACGAGATCTCTCTTTATATAAATTACCAATTTGATTATTTGTGTGATCTATTAGGTTTTTTAACTCTCATTACCTAACCTAATCATTTTGTTATTAGTTTACTCTCTTGATTTATTACCAAAGCATGCAAATATAATAAACAATCACAATACACATCACGTTAACATCAAAAGTAATCAAATTAACATTGATTCAAAAACAAATCCCTAAAAGAGTTTAGAACATCCTTAAACTAAAATGCATCATCATCATATCCATCTTATACATCAATTGAAAGAAATAAGAAGGTGAAATGAAGAAGTTTACTTGGAGTGGACTAGGAGTGGCAGCAGCAACAATACCTCCTTCTTCGTCTCTCCTCTTCTCTCTCTTCCTTAGTTATTTCCAAATGTTGCAAATGGAGGCTCTCCTTTAGGACTTTTTTCTTTTGCTTTTATATCCTTTTTCCATTTAGGTAAAAACTAGGTTTTACCAGGGTCCAAATATTTGAAATAACCCTCAAAAAATTAAGTTCAGACTTCCTCGCATCTATTATTACGCCTGTCATGATCTTGGCCAATGAGTTATGATTATGACACTTAAAATGGGCTTTTGTTAGGATTGTAACCTAGTCCTGTTTGGCTTCTTTCATGTTCGTGACCTTAGCTGGGTTGCTTTTATCATGATCATGACATACCAGTCACATCGTGGCCTTAGCTACTCCTCTAAGCTTTCTTCAAATCTTCTCCGATCTTTTTTACCTGATCTCAAACATTAACAAGCATATCAAAATAATTTAATCACACAAAATTAAAGCTGGATAACATGCTCTAAACCACATAACATTCGAAGACATAAACACATAATCAAAATGACACAATTATAAACCTAAACTTGCATAAATCATCTAATTAACAACTAAAAACATACTAAATTACCTACTAAAACATAATGCAAACTACAACCATCATGTAGCTTACTTTGAAATTCATTCTCATTTGGTTAAGGTTAGAACAATTAAAAATAAGCATATGTAGATCACATTACATGTAATTTTCTTGCTACATAACCATACTTGATCTACGTCATTTGGTTGATTTGATGTATTAGATCATTGTGGGTATAGTTGAAAAATAATAATGACTACCCCTTTGGTCCTTTTTTGGTAAGTAAATGAATGATATATTGCTATAGATGGAACTATTTACAGAATTACAATGAGTTCATAGATAAACACTATTCTACTCTATATTAGAAAAGGGATAAAGAAGAAGATTGCAAGAGTCCAAAATAACAAATTGAGAAACATTAGAGATTTAAAGTTTTCAAGTACTCTTGACCTCCATAGAAAGGGACCTATGTGCATCTTTAGCAAAAATGCACTTTCGTATCTGATTGATGACTCTATCAGCTAGTTTGTATTTCTCTTACTTTTTTGTCATTGAATTTATGATTGCTTTGCTTTCCAAATGTTATCTATGGACATTGAGAAGGCAGTAGAGTAAAGAGAAACATTTGGAGCTCCTTTTTTATTTGCTGATGATCCACTCCGAAACTAAATCCTAATCATACTTGTCATAATGCAACAATAATAGATGCAAAACACGACTCTAAATGACTTTTGAATAGCTGCATTGGAAAAATAGATGATTACAATCCTCAGGTGCCAAGTTACAAAGAACGCATAAGTCATAAACTCTTCTATGCAATTGATTTATAGTTTGGAGTCAGTGTTTTAGAGATAGCCATGTAATGAAGGTCGCTTTAGGACAGATGATATTTTCCATATAAAGGAGAACCACGGAACTACCAATGATCTATTAGAGATGAGTATATAGTAAGATTGATTAGAGACGACATATCTTTTATTAGAGAAACTAATGAACGAGATCAGTTTAGATGATATATCTTCATTTTTTTAAGCATTTTTTAAGCATAAACGGATTGGTTATAGAGATTTGTATATGATTGGTATGTGAGGACATGGTTGTGCAGTCCAAGTAGGAGATTGTTGGAATTTTGGACTATGCAACAAATGCAATACATAATTACAAATGCATATGAACATGTAGATGTATATGTATTGTCATAAATAATCATATACACATCTCTATCATAAAGTTTAAGAACTTAACTGAAGTGATCTAATTTTATTTGAGGGTTTATGTCATCTAATATAGAAGTTTAGGGATTAATATATAAATATGTGTAGAATTCCTGGGGTGTAATTAATAAGTTAATGATGGACTAAATTGGTAATTACACTTATTAGGTTTTATGAATGGGGTATGGTCCCTGATTGATGTATCTGAACAATTTCTTCTATTTAGTCTTGAATAGATTCTCAACCATGATTTTCCTAATATGTTGATAAGAAGACTATGTTTTTGGAACTCTTCCTCTTTTTATCAAAACTCTCTTTTTACTCATAACTTTAGGTATGCTTCCTCCATATTTCTTCTTCTCAAACAATCTTCTAGGAAAGATTTATTCCTACGTTTTTGTCAAGTGCTCTATTTTGAGTGGCTTGGGACAAAATTAGACTAGGTATAAATGAGCTCATATATAACCAAAACATCATATCTTAGCCCATTGCTAATGCAAAACCATTTGAGTCATTTTATGAATCACCATTCATTAACCTAGATTTGATAGTAATGAATTTGAAGGGGTTTGGGAAGAAATTAGACTAAGTCTAGGTGAGCCCATATATAACTATGACATCATATTTCAACTTAAAACGTTAAGGCAATAGGTCATGAGTTATATCTTTGTATGTAACTCACTTTAACCTTATGTCTCTTTATAAAATATATGATTACTCTACTTGTGAATTTCCAATATTGCTTTCATACTTGGCCTAAAATAATCCCTAAAGGCACAAGATTTTTCTATTAACTTGTAAATGTTTTGAGAAAAGTTTTCATTTTTCCTTTCTTACCTGAATTCATAATATATACATATATATGAACTTGTATTCACATATTATTTAGTAATTCCATAAATAAACCCATCTTAATGATGATGGTATTTGGTCCAAATCCTTAAAATTTTCCATAATGTCTACAATTGCATATGTAACAATAAAAAGGGAATTGTAGCCAAAATTAAAAAAGTCCTAATCAAAGATTGAAACTAGCAAAATAATTAAATAAAAAATTAATTAAATATTTCAAAATTTTAATATATTATTATTCATTCTTTGTTCTGATGTAACCTATCATTTGTCTTCCATTTTGTCATTTTATTATGAAGCTAATATATGGTTCTAGTAAACACACACATGATGGTGTAAATTATTTTAATGGTTCAACTAATATTCCCGTGATAATTGAAAGATTTGTACTTAGTTTAGGAAATGGTCTTTGATGCACCTATTAGACCTTGACAATAAAGACTTCATAAAACTTGACAATGGATTAAAAATATCATTGAAATATTACAAACTTTTGCCCAAATAGGCTTAGTCCATGTTGGAAATGCTAGTACTAATCATGTGTGCTTTATCAAAAGTTCTATAAGGAAAATTAAGTAAATTATTTGGAAGTAAATATATTAATATCTTAAGAACATATGTAATATGTTAAAAAATCACAAATTCAACACATCAACAAGGACTAAGGATATGCATTTAAAGTTGTCACAAATTCTAGAAGGCCTATCAAAACACTTATAAATTTCGTAAGTAAATTTAATTAAGGTACAATTTAATTACTATTTAAACATTCCCTAATTAACAATTAGTCTCATACAAGACTGGCAATGAATTGGACATAGAATATTAGTCTAATATAATAAGTGACAATTACATGATAAAATACTAAACTGACATAGTTTGTCAGATCGTCTACATTAATTGACAGACAACTTAATGTCGAGCTATTTTTAATAAAAATTAAAATTTAGAACAACTATTTTTTAAAGTTAATGCTAGTATTACAAAATTTAGTAAAATTTGATTTTTTATTACAATTTACCCTTATATCAATTTCAATATTGTCATATTACAATATCAATAAGTCTCTTTATTAATTAGTATATACAAATTTATAATATATATTAATAATAATTTTTTATTTTTATTTTTATTTTTATTAATATAACAAAATTTAAAATTTCAAGTAATGGTATAAAGAGTCTGTAACAATTGTCAATAATAAATATAATATATTCAATACATATAAAATAGGACATTTATATATAATAAATAATGAAAAGATGTAATTAATTTCTTAATAATATAAATGTACTTAAATAACTAAAATTGAAATAAAAAAATACTAAAACCAAAGTTAATGTCATTAAGTAAAAAGGACTTAACAACTGAAATTTCTTTTTCCCCTCAAAGCACAAAACCCCGTAACCCATTCAAAAAAAAAAGAAAAAAAGAAGATAGAACAAATAGTGAAAAATAATTAAAAATAGTTTGAATGAAGAAATGATTAGTCACTGATTGCAGCGAGCTTCTTTCTCGGATCTCCCTGTTTCAAAAGCCCTTTACACATTCTTCACTTAATAATAAACATTTTTTTTCCATTGTATATAAATTTAAGAGCTCTGATCGGATCTCAGATCTTGTTTTCTCATTCTACTTAGTTTTCTCTCTGTCTTTGAAGGTACTCTTTTATCTCTTTTCTCTGTTTTTTATTCAAGTGATCTCAATTCTCTCTGTAGTTGACGATAATTTACAGTAGAAACGACCACCGTCATCCGTTTTCTGTTTACCCTCTTTTTCCTTTTGGTGTTAAATTTCAGAAGATCTTAATGTTTATTCTTTCACCATTTTCACGAAGAGGGTCGATTAGACCGCACACATAGAAGCACACACAAGCGGTGTATATATGTATAGTTGATCGGTATTTGTGCATGCATATGAGAGGGTATGAACATGGGATTGTGTGTTTGATGATCCGTTCAATTTTTAGCTATTACAGGTTATAAATGGCCCAAGTATTACTCCACGGGACTCTACACGCCACAATCTATGAGGTGGATAGGCTCGAAAGTGGAGATGGACCGCACTTCTTTAGGAAGGTATATAGTGATTGCTTTTGTTTTTGATTTTTAGATCAACAAATGGTGGTGTTGTTAGGTGTTTGTTATTCTGATATGTGATTTGTTTACGCTTGTAGTAGTATTCTTATTCGTAGAATAAGAAGTAGCACGATAGCATACTTTAGCCATCTATTTCTCTTCGGGCCAAGTGATGGGCATAGATCTTCATAAGTTTTCATTTGATTTTACTTCTTGTATCTTCATTCTCCTACTCTTTCTGGTGTTTCTTTACGATATCAGAATTTATAGAGTTTTCTTTATTTGTTTTCTCAAGAAGAGGTCGTTCTTTGGTGCAATGGGCGATGAATGAATTGGATAATTCTTAACTTATTTCTTCTTCGTGTTTTCAAGCACCCTTTCGATCTCTATTTCAAACAATGCAATCAAAATAATTTAGTAAAAATTTTACTGATAATTAAAATTTGGCGAAGTGACCCTAATTAATAAAAAAGTTGTTTATGAATGACATTTATATATAATAATACGGTAAAGTAAGCTAAATCTTTAAGAGATAATTAATAAATATATAAAAAATTAATATGCGAAAAATGTTAAAATAACTAAGATATATATATTCTAATATACTCAAGATTTCTATGGAAGGTCTTATCTTCGGTAAATTATAATAATCTCATATCATTTTTAAACATTTCCTTTCAAATTTTTTAGGTCTTTATTTTTTATATAATCTTTAAATATAATTTTCTCACATTTTTTATTAAAAAAATATCTCTTTCCAAATTACTTCAATTTTATCTCCATCCCTTAAATTCACGAGGTGCAAATGATTTGTTTAATAGGAAAAGTATAATATTAGTCCATAAAGTCTCCCACGGGTAATTAACAATTCATTTTTGTACTGATCTTAAATTCTTTTTTTTTTGTCAGTTTATCATTTACTTTATATTGAAATTTATATTTTAAACTGAAGTGCTTTTTAGCTTTCTCCGAAACCAACTTTCAGTTCAGAAAAACATTTAATAAATAAAAAAATAGTTTTTTATTAAGTAGCCCCCCTTTAATTCGAATCATGTCTACGAAGTGGGCGACTTTATTTATGGATTCAAAATCCAATTCTACAATCCCTAACATTCTCATTTGTATAAACTTTACTCCTACCGACTTTGATTTCATCTTGTTCACGTAGATGATGCACTAAGTGTTAGCTTCTTGAGACAAAATGTTCTTTATTTTGCGAAATAAGATTAAGTAAATTAAAATTGTTCTTATTTTAATTCTTACTGAAATATAGAACAGCTTTGACTTTCTTG
Organism: Erythroxylum reticulatum; assembly: GCA_025504915.1. Classification (NCBI taxonomy): domain Eukaryota; kingdom Viridiplantae; phylum Streptophyta; class Magnoliopsida; order Malpighiales; family Erythroxylaceae; genus Erythroxylum; species Erythroxylum reticulatum. The sequence goes on from JANSVA010000001.1 coordinate 25,886,223, forward strand.
CTTCATTAAGTGGCATAACTTCCTGTAAATAATTCGGTTGTTCTCCCTTTTAACTCATGGAAGGTTTTTCCTTGCAGCTCGTGGAAAACATTCAGGAAACAGTTGGTGTTGGAAGTGGGGTTAGTAAACTCTATGCAACAATAGATCTGGAGAAAGCTAGAGTTGGGAGAACCCGAATACTTGAAAATGAGCGTACAAACCCCAGGTGGTATGAGTCATTTCATATTTACTGTGCTCATTTGGCCTCCAATGTCGTGTTCACTGTCAAGGATGATAACCCTATCGGGGCAACTTTACTTGGAAGAGGGTATATCCCTGTTGAAGAAGTTTTGGGTGGAGAAGAAATAGATAGATGGGTTGAGATATTAGATGAGGACAAAAACCCCATTCATGGGGGCTCTAAAATCCATGTGAAGTTACAGTTCTTCGATGTCACAAAAGACCGTAATTTTGGTCGGGGTATTAGAAGTCCAAAATTTCCGGGGATACCTTATACATTCTACTCACAGAGACAGGGATGTAAGGTTTCTCTGTATCAAGATGCTCATATCCCGGATAAATTTATTCCTAAGATCCCTCTCGATGGGGGAAAGTTTTATGAGCCCCATAGATGCTGGGAAGATGTATTTGATGCAATCACAAATGCAAAACACTTGATTTACATCACGGGCTGGTCTGTTTACACTGAAATAACCTTGATAAGAGATTCTAGGAGGCCAAAACCCGGAGGAGATATCACTCTTGGTGAGCTGCTTAAGAAGAAAGCAGGTGAAGGAGTTAGGGTTCTTATGCTTGTTTGGGATGATAGAACCTCTGTTGGATTACTGAAAAAGGATGGACTGATGGCCACCCATGATGAAGAAACTGAACAGTATTTTCGAAACACAGATGTGCACTGTGTCTTGTGCCCTCGAAATCCTGATGACGGTGGAAGCATAGTTCAGGATCTGCAGATCTCTACCATGTTTACTCATCATCAGAAAATTGTGGTAGTTGACAGTCCTTTACCTAATGGAGATTCAGAAAGGAGAAGAATTGTTAGTTTTATTGGGGGTATTGATCTGTGTGATGGTAGATATGATACTCCCTTCCATTCCCTATTCAGGACACTGGACACTGCACACCACGATGATTTTCATCAGCCCAACTTTACTGGTGCTGCAATCACGAAAGGTGGACCAAGAGAACCTTGGCATGACATCCACTCCAGGCTTGAAGGACCTATTGCTTGGGATGTCTTGTTTAACTTTGAGCAGAGATGGAAAAAACAAGGTGGTAAAGATCTACTTGTTAAGCTGAGAGAGCTAGAAAATATCATCATTCCCCCATCTCCGGTTATGTATCCTGATGATCGTGAGACATGGAATGTTCAGTTGTTTAGATCCATCGATGGTGGTGCTGCATTTGGTTTCCCCGAGACACCTGAAGACGCTGCTAGAGCGGGGCTCGTTAGTGGGAAGGATAATATTATAGACCGAAGCATTCAAGATGCCTATATTAATGCAATTCGACGGGCAAAGAATTATATCTACATTGAAAACCAATATTTTCTTGGAAGTTCTTTTGCCTGGGATGCTGATGGTATTAAGCCTGAGGAGATTAATGCTTTGCATTTAATTCCAAAGGAGCTTTCACTTAAGATAGTTAGCAAGATTGAGGCAGGGGAGAGATTCACAGTTTATGTTGTTGTCCCAATGTGGCCTGAAGGAATCCCAGAAAGTGGATCAGTTCAGGCAATATTGGATTGGCAGAAGAGGACAATGGACATGATGTATAAAGATGTTGTGCAGGCCCTTGAAGTTAAGGGAATCGAGGATGATCCTCGAAACTACCTGACATTCTTTTGCCTTGGGAACCGTGAGGTGAAAAGGCATGGAGAATATGAGCCATCGGAAAAGCCAGAGCCTGATTCTGATTATATTAGAGCTCAGGAGGCTCGTCGTTTCATGATTTATGTTCATGCAAAGATGATGATTGGTAAGTGACTGCATTGACTTATCTTGCTAACCGCTAACTTATAGATGAATATAAGCTCATTAACCAGCCATTGGTCCATGGCCTCAACCTTAGTGTACTACTTCAATTAGCATAGTGATATGCGTTTCTTATTGTTTAATGTGTCTCTTGTAATGAATATATACTACAAACCTCTTGCATTTAAATTTGCTTTAGTTGAAGATATTCTGTCAACTTTTAGGCTTTTATTGGGCATCCAATTACATATGTGAAATCACATCATTTCCGGATACCAAAAGTTACATTATATACAATTCTTGTTCTTTAAGAGGTTTGTCAATTCTACCCTTTGATGTTTTCTTGTCGTCAATTCAGTTAATTGATCTCATGGATTTCATGAACGTGACATCTGCAGTTGATGACGAATACATAGTTGTTGGGTCTGCTAACATCAATCAGAGATCAATGGACGGAGCACGGGATTCTGAAATAGCCATGGGAGCGTACCAACCATTTCACTTGGCATCCAGGCAGCCAGCAAGAGGGCAAGTCCATGGTTTCCGTATGGCATTATGGTATGAACACCTTGGTATGCTTGATGATACCTTCCTTAGTCCAGAAAGCGAAGAATGTGTCAGGAAAGTGAACCAAATTGCTGATAAATATTGGGATCTGTTTTCAAGTGAGACCTTAAAGCATGATATACCGGGTCATTTACTCCGCTACCCTATTGCAGTTACCAACAAAGGAGTGGTAACAGAGCTGCCTGGAACTCAATTCATTCCAGATACTAAAGCTCGTGTTCTAGGAACCAAGTCTGATTACCTTCCACCTATCCTTACAACTTAAAGGGAAATCAGACTCTGTCCACAAAAGAATAACTACACTTCCTTCTTCCTCCTTGGTTTATGAAACACCAGATTAGCAAAGAATAAATAATGCATTGTCTAATAGCCCTCTAAATTGGTTTATTTTTATTTTTTTTAAGGTTCTTCCGGGGTGGTTAGCTCAAGATTTACAAAGATGTTTCATAGAATGCTTTGAAAAAATGAATCTAAGCTCTATTGGAGGTTCCAAGAGACAAAAATAACTGTCTAATGGAAGATTTAAGGAAAGAATATAACTGTCTTGGGCATTGAAAAATTCTAACATTCGTTAATTTCAAACAACCAGAAAATAGATATATATACACTAGACAAAATGGAAAACACTAAAAGAAAATATAACTACCTAACTACCATAACAACCAATTAACTGATCAACTCGGAGTTGCATGGAAGAATAATCTTTCAATGTATTTATGCTAGTGAGTAATATCTAATGCTAATTGTTCCAAAGTCACTAATGTTTGTTTGAATTTCTTTCCTGTTTTTCCTTTGTGTGAGTACTATTACCAAATAATAGCTTGTGTGAAACGTTGAGTTCCTCAGCAATAACAATCCCTTATAGACCGTGCAAAAATTAGGCAAAATGAACTAGTTTATATTCATTCTTAGCTAGTATTCTGTTGCAACTATCACAAAGCATATGTACGATCAGATAGGTTCTAACTTGTATATGGAAAAATAATAGTAGTGATTGATCTGCCTAAGAAGGGCTCTCTATATTAGTAAGGCCAAATGTTCATCATCTTTGTAGTCTTGTGATTATTGTAGTTGATACAAATTCTAATACAAGAGAACTAGGTGACAAATAAGTAGGTATATATTACCCACAATTTGGAAAAGAAACAAAAGGGTCACCATAGGTTTTAGCCCCTTAGCACATGCAAACACTTCATAGTTAGTTGGATATAGGCCTTAGGTAGAAGGTTAGCTGGATCACATACATGATGGTGGCATGCAAGAGTTCCAAGCTAGCATGAAGTTTAGTTAATGCAAGTTTTGGTAGAGTTTCAAACCGTGCGTAAGTTAACTTAGCTAGGGTTGGGTTCTTGATGGATTAAGGATTTAATGTTTGCTCAAATGAACGAATCGTGACTAATAAACTTAATATGGGTAAGCATTGGATAGGACTAGTGTTTCATGATAGGCTTTGGGCTTGGATGACTCATCATTAACAGATAGAGATCATAGGGAGATCTTTGATGATATGACGGATAAGATCACAACAAATAGACATCAGCTTTAAAGATAAAGACCATGTGGGAGGATCATTTGAAGATACCGAAAACCTTCATGGATATGGATGGATCATTTCTAGATATATGTTATCTTTTATCTTGTTAGTTGTGATGTATATAAATCTTATCAAATAGAGTCCTATTTAGATAGGGATGTCATCTAATTGGATAATGTGATGTAATATGATAAAGATAAGATGTGATCTAGGTAGTTGAGTTTTGATAGGATTCTACCTTGGTCATCAAGCTAGCGATGCCTATATATAGGTTATTTGAGCCTTGCTCCTCACAAAGAGATTGAGAGAGCATTGCTCTCTATACTTTAAGGGAAGTAATAAAGGTTAGCATTTGTTGTATCTCTTTCGTGCTTCTATTGTTGTCATTAATAGTCTAGTGCTTTCATTGTTTTCTTGCAAGAGAGTAAGAGTTAAACACAGCAAGAGTTGTAAGGCATTTGAGAGCAAGGTTTTATTAGTCAATGATCATGTAGGAAGGCTGAATCTTACTTTAATGGATTTAAGTAAGATTGCCATGCAAAGGAGTAGGCACAGCTTGCAGTAAATATGTAAGAAGATCTTTGTAATAACTGTTATCAGAGCCACACTTTGAGTGGAAGGAGGCAATAATTTGACAGAGTGTGTCAATAGAATGGAGGCAATCATTGGGCCAATTCCTTAAGGAGAAGAGGAGGTCACTTCCTACAATACTCGATTTTAGATGTTGAGGGAACAAATCCAACAGTTACAACATCAAATAGCAGATTAGATGAAGACATAAGAGGAGACTAGGTTTGAGATGATGATCTTAAGGCATGTTATTGTTGCAACACAAGATGTTGAGCATACCGAAAATACTTTAGTGAAAGTGCTAGAGCCCTAAATTTTTAATGAAATGAAGTGCCAAAGAGCTAAAAAAAAGTTGTATGTGACATGGAGCAATACTTTACAATGGCAAAAGTGTTTCTATATGGTGCAGGATGCAAAGCTGTGGTGGAGAACAAAAATCTCCAATGACATCAGTGCAGGTAAACTTCCTATTAACACTTGGAAGAAGATAAAGAAGGAGCTAACAGATCAATTGCTCCCCAACAACACTTCATGGCTAGCAAGAGAAGCATTGAAAAGTTTAAAGTAAGACGTTTTAATGCGAGAGTATATGAGGAAATTCACATATTTGATGTTGGATGTATAGAACATGTCTGAGGATGAAAACTTGTTCAACTTCATAAACAACTTGCAAGGTTGCACACAAATGAAAATTTAGAGGCAGAACGTGAAATATCTCCTAAACATGATAGTGGTTGTAGAAGCCTTGGTAGATCTCTAAATGCCATCACCAATTCAAACTAGCATTGAGGGCAAGAAAAATGGTGGGATATAGAATGACTTGGAGAAGGTAGGTGAATCTTCTTAATGTAAGTCAAAGAAACAAACAAAACGGGACATTGCTTGTTTCATTCCTAGATAGATGTTATCTTTTATTTTGTTAGTTTTAATTTAGCTAAATCTTATTAGATAAAGTCATATTTAGATGGAGATGTCGTCTAATTGGATAATTTGATGTAATATGATAAAAATAAGATGTGATCTAGGTAGTTGAGTTCTGTTAGGATTCTAACTTGGCCATTAAGCCAGAGCCACCTATAAATAGATCATTTGAGCCTTGCTTCTCATATAAAGATTGAGAGAATATTCATTTGTATACTTCGAAGTAAGTAATAAAGGTTAACATTTGATATATCTCTTTCGTACTTCTATTGTTGTCATTAATAGTCTGGTGCTTTTGTTGTTTTCTTGCAAGAAGGTGAGAGTTATATATTGCAAGGGTCATGAGGCATTTGAGAATAAGGTTTTGTTGGTTAACGGTCACATAGGACGGTTAAATTTGATTGTCGTGCAAAGAAGTAGGCATAACTTGTGGTACAAGTTTTGTATCTACGAAGACATTTGTAATAATAAGCATTATAGGGACTTCACTTAGAATCCAACTCTAATCGGCTTGGAGGGATGGTTATGAGGCTCAATTTAGGGCTGAGAATTAAAAAAAATTTCCAAGCCCAAGACATGGTAGGAAGAGTCCAAATTTTATGTCTTGAAACGATGTTGTTTGTCTATCTCCAAAGCCTGAATCCCTAAATCAAAAGTCTCCATGATGCTTCCTTCTTACTCTCTAATCATTGCTACTCTTTTTAGGCTCTTTCCTTGAGTCTGTGTTCAAACCCTACCTAATTAAAGATTATTGGCTTTGGTTTATCTGATTTTATCAATCCAAGTAGATGTTGCTCATTCATCAAGACTTTCTTAGTCCAACGACTGTTTTGTGATTTTAGGAAAGTTTAGAACGTGTTAATGGCTCCTTTCTATTTTTTTCCCTTCTCTTCCTTTTTGATGTCATTCACATTGTACATTGTATGACAATTAATAAGGATATATATATATATATATATATACGCACACACTTATATATATACATACTTATACAGGCTCCATTGAATCAATGTGAAATAGTTAAGGGGTAATTATTAATTATAAAAAAGATTATTAACTTTATTTAATTTTGTAATATTAATATTAATTTAAAAAGTGTTAATAGAATATTCAAATAAAATTTTAAATTTCAAAATTCAAAACCCTGAAACACATTCAATAATATTTCATTATTTTCACCACCATTGTTAAGGTCAATGCTAATCCTTTTGGTTGCAAAGTGTTTGACTGCTTTTAGTATCTCGATCCTTAACTCTATCATAATTAATAAGTGTTGGTTTATGCCCTACAGCCAATCGCTTTGGTTGTAGTTTAGTGACAAATTATTTAAAAGGCATTCTTTATCTTG
>JANSVA010000001.1:25893235-25957222 GCA_025504915.1 Erythroxylum reticulatum
AGCTAGCACTTCATGCTTAACCCTCTCTGTAAAAGTTACAGAGTTCTCTCAACCTGTTCTGTGGATACTGTTAGAGGTCGGACACTTGTGCGGCTACGGTGGTTGAGACGGATCGGTTTCAGAAACGGTTCGAGGGATGCATCAAGATAAAGATCAAGCTTCGAAATAAGGTACGAATTAAATTCCGCTTTATTATGATTCGTGTTAATCATTTTTATAGAATAAATAGATCTTGGTTTTCGGGAAATCAAAAATCGTGAAAAAGTTTCGTGATTATTCCGCTGAGGTTTGGATCAGATCCGGACTCGATTTCCCAACAATAAGTTGTGTGCAAAAGCAGAGAGTAGTTTTGTTTTATTATTTTCGAAGAGGCCCTTGTGAAAAAGAAAAAGAAAAGGAAAGCAATTGTTTTTTAAAGATCAGATTGTGGTTATTAGTCAATACATAAAGCTTCAATTGGCATAGTCAACTCGAATAAGTTGATACAAACAATTTTTTGTTTGATAAAAATTAAATTTGGAAATCTTTTAGGAAAACAAGAGTTTTGATTAAAAAGCAGTGGAGGAGAGTCAAAACAACATCAACACTAGCAGTAGTATTTAGGTGCATGATAAAATACATCCACGACCTACGTGATCGTGATGCTATTTCCCTGGTTTACTGTCGACGGAACAAATTGGATGCTTTGACTAGGAAGCACATAACCATGGCTCTATGTTACAGGAGCCCGTAACCCATTATGACGTTGCTTTAGCCACTTAGAATCATTGAAACTAAAAGTTAAATTGTAAGCCGCTATGTTCAATTTGATGGAACAGATCTTTCGTTTTGGTCTTGATTATAATATTTCTACCATATTTTATTAAATCTCATCTATATTATATTTATGTGAGGTTTACGTAAATGTGAGGATAAAATTTAATAAAACAAGATTGAAACACGACAACTATAAAATTGAATTTCATGTGCAATTTGATACCCACTGTGTAATGCCTTATGTCAAAGAAATCGTTATTCTTTCAATTGCTTGACGTCGCTTCACTTTCGTCACATGATTGTTGAAGATTCGAATGTGGAGCTTTTAGTGAAGTCTCTCGATAGGATTTTGTAGCAATTGAAGCTTCACAAATGCTTTGGCTTCTCTAATAATGGCTAAAGGCGGTTAAATAGTACGCTTAAATGGACCAAACAACCTAATAATAGGTCAGGCAAAATATTAAAATTTTATTTTTAATTTTTAAATCACATATGGCATTAAACAACATACTAGTCATACGTAACAAAAAGACAACCATATCAAATATCAAATATAGTTAACAATGATTTATCTTTGAAATATTAAAATTTTGAGTATTTTAATATTATTTTTTAAAATTCAAATTAGTATCATAAAATTAAACAAAATTCTATTAAATAAAATGCGAATTTTGTATAATTAACTCAATAACTAATACCTGAAAAGATGACAGTTTGCTTATTGATCTAGTCTCAATCATTCTATATGGTCTGTTGATTTCATCTTACGTGTCACGTGAGTCAAAATGGTTTATTGGTCTCTCTTGATCAAAGTAGATTCTATTTTGTGCTTTATGTTTTCTTTTACATTCCATTATTCACTGAATAGCACATAAAATTTGACTTTCGGTATGGTTGGAACCTAAAACCTCATATTTTTACTTGATATTAATTATTATTATTTTTGGATGTGTATTTTGATTTTTGATTTTTGATATATATATATTTTATAATAAAAATTATGTTTAATTAAGATTTGTAAAAAACTAAAACTAAAACATATTTAATTTCATCTTGTTTTTTATTTTCAATTATACTATTAGATGTTAATATTAATTAAATTTATCACATTATAATCTTAAATTCTAATTTAATTATTTAGAATATATCAAAATTTATTATTAAATTAATTAATTCTTGTTATGATTATAAATAAAAACGTATCTTTTTAGTAATAAGCTTGATCTTGAAAGATTTTCCATTAGCAACAGTGAAATACTCATCATGGGAACTCCAAGCATAAGGATTTAAAATGATGGGCTTCATAATACTTTTACCTGATCCATTATCCATGTACTTAATAGTTTTAATAGGCCAATCATACTTATCTTGGAACAGTAACTGGACTTGCATATAGGGACAAAGAATAGGTTTAGGGACAAGTTTGAGACACGATTGTTACTGCTGTAACATGTAAAGCATGTCATCTCCAGAAATGGAGATATCAAAGGAGTCATCATCCTCATCAGCAGAATCAAGGAGAATAACAAACTTTGTATCTTCATCCTTACTGGATTGTTTATGCATTTCCACCATGGATTCAATCACCCTAGTCTAAATATTGCCAGTGAACTATTGCATTTTCCTGACGACAATCTCATTAGCAAATAGATACATCAATTCCTTGGAATCCTCAACTATATCAGAGATTTCATCCCTCATGCGGTTGATTATACATTGTCCTTGTCAAATTGCTACAGAAGAATCCACTACTATGGGGAAAGGAGCAAACCAAAGCCATACAACATTTAAAGCAAGCCTGTCAACATCCACCAGCTTTGAAAATTCCTAACAAGGGGTAACTAATCTTAAAACCTAATGCAAATGATCTGTACTATGGCCATGCACCCATAAAGAAGATATTATCATACGATTAGTTACTTCTATGGCAAGAATGGTTCTCTTCCTATAAATTTGCCATTCACCATATCCAAATCTATCAACACATCCTAGTTGACTTCCTCTCTCATCAGCATTTTAACTTTTTCACTCCCTCTAGCACTATCTCATTACTTTTCTTAATGGTTAACCTGCCTATTACAACAAGAACAAAAAAGTTCTTTCCTCCAATTACTAACAGACCCACCACTATTACAGAAGTTGCATCTGTTGCCTGATTAAGCTTATTTTATTTAATATAATTAAAGAAATTTATACATTGATTTTACATACTAAAAGTCTATAAAATATAAAAATACATTAAGTCCTTCTAATTAGTAAAAAATATTCATCATACTATAATGCATTAAAAATAATAGTTATATAACTTACATGAAAATGCCAATTAGAACTAATGCACTCATTCTAGATTTGTCTAATAAACGAATGCATTCATTATCCCCCTCCCCTTCAAAACATAACCATCCCTCAAATTACAAACACAAACCAGTGCATCCCCCTCCCCTTTAGCCTTCAAAGCACAAACCAGTGCATCTCCCTCCCTTTCAAACCACGAACACTCGATCTTTCACCAGTGCATTCATCTCCATCTCCCTTTCAAACCATAAACACCTAATCATTGTACTCTTTGAGTCCTTCTCTTTCTTCTAGGGGCTTTATTGTCCTATTAATTTTTTCCTGCAACTTACTTTGACTGGTTACCTTATTTGGTAACTACTTTTTGCAAAGCTTTGTTTAAAACTTTGCACAATCTCCCTTTCCACTACTAACAACAATGTAGACCAATGAACTCCTACCCTTTTGTGTAGACTCCCCCACTGAATTTCCCTTGTTACCCTCTTGGATCTTGGCTGATTCCAAGCTCCCTATGAAGGCCTCCTCTTCCTCTAATCTTAAGAAAAGCTAGAAGCAGGTGATTGTTATAGATAGAGATACAACACTTCATTACTCCCCTCTCAAGTAAGAAAGTAGTCAAATCATAGTCTTACCAGATCTAGAAGTCTTCCAAGAAGGAGCCTAATCCTTGGAGGCTTCTCTGGTATGGTTCTTTTTGGAGAAAAGGTCCCTATTTCCAGTGTTACAAAAATAGGCAAATAATAAGTGGAAGAGCAAAGGTTTGGTGGAAGTGCTATTAGCAGATAAAAATTTAACATTATTTACCTTTTCTTCCAAAGCTTAAGCTCTCAAGGTCTTGGAAGAAGGCCCTTGGCATATGATGAATCTTCCATTGTTTCTTCAATACTGGTAATCAGGGTTCCAAACTGAAACAAAAAAATTAAAGTCAGTTCCTTTGTGGGTTAACTTGTATAACATCCCTTTGGAATACTAAATTACCAAGGGACTTAGTATGATTGTAAGTTATTTGAGGCAGCCTTTACGCATGGATGAAAATACAGAAAAAAGGAAAAAAATTTGGGGTATGCTCATCTGTGGACTAATATGTACATTTCCAAGAATTTACCAAAATAAATTCCAGTCATGAGATTAGGCTTGAATATAACTTTATATGAAGATATTGTAACAGTGGACTACCATTAGAAGCCCTCTTTGATGCTATAAGGAAAAAGGTGGATGCCAATGGGAAAACCTTCAAGAAAGGGGATTATATAGAACTAATGGCCCTAGAGTAGGAAACTAATAATGGAAATGTTGAGTAAATATCAAGCCAGAATGTGTCCAAAAGAGGATGTAGCAGTACCTGATTCATGTAAGACATTTCAGCCTAAGGAGAAAGTAGAAATAAGCACCACTAATGAAGATCCAATGGTAGGTAAGTCAACTCTTCAGGAGGGGGAAAAGAAAGCAGAAACAAACATTACTAATGAAGATCCAATGGTAGAAAGGACAACACTTAAAAAGGGGAAAAAGGGGGATGAAGCAAGCTCCTCCTCTTCAACCTTGAGCATTGTTGGGGGGGAATGAGATTGAAGAACAATTTATTAGTGTCGAAAGGAGAAAGGGTACTAGGAGCAGTAAAGGCTCAAAAGCCACTTCTTTATGATTATTGTATGGAATGTTAGGGCCCTCAAGTGCCCCAAAAAATTTTTGGCCTTAAAGGAATTTTTTACTAATAAAAACTTTTGGATTTTTGTTGTTTTAGAGAAAAAAATCAGATTAGATAATCTAAAGTTTCTTAATAAATTAGGTTATAAGTGGCGTTTCCTTTCAAATCATTAAGCTCATGCATATGGTAGAATTATAGTTGGTTTTAATTCTCATTTTGTAGAGGTTGAGGTGCTGGAATTGGAGATGCAAGTTATTCACATGAAGTGGCATTTTGTTGAGGATAATACATTTATCTTTGCCTCGGTAGTGTATGGTTTAAATCATGATTTTCAGAGAAAGGATCTTTGGGGAAGCTTACTAAGTTTTTAGAGAAGAGTGGTAAGTCCTTGGTTAATTGCAAGTGATTTCAATTATATTGTCTTTAGAACAAAACTAGAGAGGCGTTTCTCCTTAAGAAACTACTCTCCAGATCTTAAGGATTGTGTAGATCAGTTAGGAGTCCTAGACCTCAAGGTTGATGGTCATTTCTTCTCTTAGAGTAATAAACAAACTAATGGCTAGGCTCTCAGAAAAAACTAGACTGCGCTATGGTTAATTAGGCCTGGCTACAACAATTCCTTGAAAGTAAGGCCTCTTTCTTAGATCCTATGATTTTAGATAAAACCCTTATGAAGGTGGTTGATTTGTTTTTAAAGGTGAGATGATGCTCTCCTTTTAGATTTAACAATTGCATGGTTAAAGTGGAAGGTGTCCGGGATTCTTTGAGGAATAGGGTAATAACTAATGTAAATGGAACTCTCTGATTCAAAGTGTATAGAAGCTTAAAATAATCAAGGAGGGATTAAAGTCCCTAAAGAAACAGAATAGGGAGAACACCTCTCAAGCCATTATAATAGCTAAAGATAAGCTTTCCCAAAACTTAAAATAGTCTCTCCTATAATCTAGGTGATAGTTCCCATTTATATCTAGAGAAAACTACTTTGAAAGATTATTTGCAAGCTCTAAACAATCATGCTAGTGTTATAAAGTAGAGGGCTAGGATAAAGTGGCTTAAGGAAGGTGATAAAAACTCTAAATTTTTCTTCAATTTTATTATTGCCCATAACAACTATAATTCTATAAACAAAATCACCATGCAAGACGGGAGAAAGATGTGCAAACAAGATTTCTACCATTCCTCGAATTCAACTATCTGTACTCAACTCCTATAATATGTTATTCACAACAAACTAATTGTTAAGGTGTAGGCATCACTAACTAGAATAGTTGATGATTCGAAGATAGAGAAGGTTATCTTCCAAATGAATCCTAAAAGGGCACCAGGGCCCAATGGTTTCAGTGGTTTCTTTTTTCAGAAAGCATGGCCTAATGGTGAAAGAAGTTGTCAAAGAATTCTTCTCTTTAGGAATTCTGTTGAAGGAAATCAACAAAACCTATCTTTGTTTAGTTCCTAAGTGAAACAATCCAGCTTCTTTGGAGGACTACAGGCTAATTGCATGGTCTAATTTTCTCTACAAAGTTTATTGCTAATAGACTAAAACTTGTTTTGGGATCCTTGGTTAGCGATAACTAAAATGCTTTTATGCAGGGCAAACAAATAGGAGATGATGTCTCTATAGTGTAGGAACTCCTAAGAAGCTACTCGAGGAAGAAAACTCCAAAGAATTCTGCCTTCAAGATTGATTTTAAAAAGGCTTTCGAAAGTATGGAATGGAATTTTATCTTAAGACTTCTAGAAGTGATGGGTTTTCCAAGTATGTTCACTAAATGGATTGAAGCTAGTATTACTTCTCCATCTTATGCTATATTAGTTAATGGAACTCCTAAAAATATTTTTCATAGAAACAGGGACTTAGACAAGGGGATCCTCTGCTTATATTTTCATATTATGTATAGAAGCTCTAACTTCTCTCTTGAAGTCCAATATTAGGAGGGATACACATTTTAAGCATCACAGTATATACAAGAAAATCTCTTTGGTGAATATGTGCTTTGCTAATGATTTTTTCTTATTCTTTAAGGCTAATGGGGATTTTATCAATCTCCTTATAAGTTCTTCGAATTAATTTAACTGTATGTCTGACTTGGTAGTTAACTATGCTAAAAGCCATTTTGTACTATCCAAAAGTGTAGATCACATGGAAGGAAGAGTTTCCTTTATAATTGGAATGAGATGAAATCAATCCTCTCTATGCTACCTTGGCCTACCTATCACAATCAGAAGGATTCAGTTTAGTGAACGTTATCCTCTTATTGAAAGAATTCAAAATAGATTGACTTCTTGGACCAACCGAGCTCTATCTTTTAAAGGTAGACTATAATTAGTCAACTCAGTCCTTAACTCTGTGCATATCTATTGTTCCTCTAATATGATGATGGCAAGGGGAGTTATTAAATTATTATAAAAACTTACGAGGAATTTTTTATGGGGAGCTAGTAACCATAGTAAGGGACATGCCAAGGTAAAGTGGTCTAATGCCTGTAGACCTAAGTTGGAGCGAGGCCTAGGGATTATTACTATCAAATTCTCTAATAAAGCTCTCTTGATAAAGAAGTTCTAGTCTATCCTGTAGGGTAATGAAACTCTATGGGTCAAATGGCTACATATTTATATCCTAAAAGGCAGGAGCATATGGGCTATTAACCCCAAGACCTCCCACTTTTAGTTTCTAGCACAATTGTTGAAGAAAAAGGATGAATTTCATTCAGAATTCTCATATCAAGTAGAGAACAAAGCAAATGTTAGATTTTAGTATGAAAATTAGATAGATAATTGATCAGTAATCAATATTCAGAATGTGACTAATTTGTTGAGCCACTTTCCATCAATTGCTAAGGTTAAATCCTTTATTAGGAAAGGTCAATGGATGGAATTCCTAAGGGAACTCCTCTTCCTACAACCTAATTACCCTCCTAACTTGTATTCCCCTAATAGATACATTTGGAGACACCATCTGTAAGGATTATCTACTAAAAAAAGTTGTAGATAATGGCTAATTTAGAGAGATGCCATAATGGAATAGCATAAAGTAGTTTGGCATAAAGAGTTATTACTTAGCTCTTCTTTCATTCTATAACTCACTACCCTAAATAAGTTAAGCATAATGGATAGACTCTATTTCCTAAGTTCAGTTGAGCATTGTGTCCTATACAACTCTGGATAAGAAAATAGGGACAATTTTCTTTTTGAGTGTCGATTTTCTCGAGACATTTGGTCTTGGATCAAACATAAATGACTGTGATTCCTAAGATCACATCAATACACAAGGATACTATAATGGTTTATTATAATAAAGCTGATATCCCATCCTAACACCAATATCTTTCTGATTTCCTTTATGACTTACATTCAGGATATATGCGCAGAAAGAAACCTAAGAGGGTTCCAAGACAACTATAGAAGTCAACAACAGGTAGGAGTGTTTCTATGCTAAAGTTAGAGAATAAATAATTTTGTCGAGCTCTATCAAGGAATGTTCATCCTAATTAGCAACATTATGGAGAATATAGCGAATTTTTGTATATCAATAGTAAAAAAGGAAGATCAAAGCAATCTATTAGTAGAAATGAAATGCTTTAGATGTGAGACTTACTTCATGGGGACAAAGGATAAAGCAATTTTGGTTGGGGGTTTGGCTATTAACCCATCCACTTGTTTCACTCAACTGATGCTTTAATAAAAGAAGAGACACGAGAAAGAGCCTTATCATTTCGGATTAAAGAGATTATCTATTGTGAAGCATGAAGATGAAATATGATGAATAGAAACTTTGTTTATGAAGAATTGTTCTTACCTTTTCATCTCACTCCCTAATTTTTGATCCTCATTCATGACTGTCCATGGAACTCCTAACCTTAATAGGGTAAAATAGGAGGAACAACTTTGGTTTTTTAGGGATTTCTTTACCCTTTTTGTTTAACAATGGGACTTATAGTGATACTAACTTGAAAATGATGTCATGTGTTTTGAGTTATTCTTGTTTTTGTAAACGCTATCATGTTTTAATTGTTGGGATCTTTAAGTGATTTAAACATTGTCGTCTTCTAGCCTTAGTTATTGATGTAGGAGAGTGTTTTTAACTCTCCAAACTTTTGGTCTCCTATCTTATTATTATTATTAATCAATTTTAATCTTTTAAAAAGAATTTATTCCACTTTCAAAACATACTCTAAAGTTGTGCTAGAGTGATATTATACTCCATTTGAGAACTTATATCTTCATTTACACAGTCCATAATTTGCTCTTCATTCAACACAACTGTCCAATAATTCATTGCTTTGTCCATGCATTCTTAAATAATTATGTATATCATAACAATAATAACGATGTACTTTTGTTTCTTCATATCATAACTCGACACATTCAAAATTATATGAAATATTGCTTTTAGAAAGCATAAAAATGTTTTAATAACATTTTTTAATAAAGAATCCTTATAGTTAAACAATTCTTATAGATTTTGAGGCCTTCCTCTTCCTTTATAATCTCTTAAACGATATATCTCACTTTGATATGGTGAAAGAAATTCAAGTATATTAGTGTAGCCTGAATCAACCAAATATAACTTACTTAAAATATAAAGAATATAATATAAAATTTTATTAAAATTAATTGTAATTGTGATATTTATTTAAAATAATGTAATTCCTTATGTAAGGCATAGGAAATTGATTCATTAGATTTTTTATTATTTCTAAAAGAACTTGAGAGTCATTTACAATACCTTCTTATCCAACCATTATATAAATGAAATGCGTGTCAAATGAGTAACACATTATATTTTTAGTAGGATCAATTATCTTACTCTTATATAGTATTTGTTCATTTGTTGGAACATGTGCATCATCTATCGCTCTAATGCAATCCTAAAAACTAAAATTGTATTATTAAAATAGTTTATTAAATATAAGGATATAATAAAAATAATTATTAAAAATATAAATATACCTAAAAGTATGGAAATTATTTGAATTATAATGAATCTTAGGAAGTGTATTGGTAAAAGATGGTAGAGTAATGACTTCTTTTTACGAGGCAATTAATTGTATATAAGACTTTATGAAAATACTTTGAAATTGTCCATATTGAATGTTGCAAGTATTTTATATGGACTCTAGTTATCTCATTATGCCTTATAGTCATCAAGAAACTCACTTGTTCATTCTTAAGTTCTTATAAATCCTTGTAGGATTCCCATTCAAAAGCTCTAATATTTAGTTGTGGCCTGCTAAAGTTGAAGTTCTATATAGTTGTTTATGTAAATGACGACCTTTATCAGTTTATCAATTGAATATAATTGGAAATCTAATAAGGAGGCTATGTACCTATAATGCTAGCATTAAATAATCAGTAAATACATTTAAATATAAATGCTAAAATGATTATGAAAAACCATGAAATTTAATATAAATATAAATTCACATGAAACATTAGGTCAAAAGGTTGATACCAAATATTCACACAAACGTTCACATAAAATAGTTAAACCACAAAATAGTTCTTAATATAAAAGTGCCTAAGTAAATGAGATTTCAATATGAAATAACATGGAAATATAAATAAAGAGATATAATTCAATCCATCTTCCTTGCATTTGGCATCTTCGTAAAATTCTCCTTATAAAAAGGAGAATCATGTAAAGTCTTTACTGCTTTTCCATATTGTATGCCCTCAACATCTAAATCTTGTAAAGAATTCAAATATTTCATCATTAAATTAGTCTCATGATTAACTAATGAAGCTTCAAATCCATTATTTACGGTGTAAGTTATTGAGGCCATTTTTTCTTAAGTACACCATTCTTTCTTTTTAATTGTTCACCAATTTTAATCTATACCTTTTTTTAGAATGTTAGAGTATACAATCTTTTCCTTCTTCTTCTTCTTAGGATATTTATTTTTCTTATAAGGAGAATTTGTAACTTGATCTCCTTTTTCATTGAATGCACAAGCTTCATCATTATCAATTATATGTTCCTCTTCTGTACTATTCGATGGAGATTTTGTTGATGGATGTGCATATAAATTAGTTGTATTAGTATCTCCAAAAATATGACACATGTCTAAAAAAATCCTTGTATCCTTTTTTCTTAAATATGTGAGCTATTTTATACACCTATGATGATGAAAAGTGTACATAAGAAAAAAAATATATCAATAAGTAAAGATATATTTTACCTTAAATAGATTTTCATAACATTCATCTGTAGTATTATACTTATTCTTCAATTGAATATCATTATAATCTTTTTTGAATTCTTTTTTGAAAACTTGCCTTAATATTCTTCTAACTAGATCTAGAAATGGAAGTAGTAGTTTGATTTCCCTTCTTCACTTCTTTATTCATTAACAAGATTAAATGCATCTCTGTAATATCATTCTATG
The DNA here is from genome assembly GCA_025504915.1 of Erythroxylum reticulatum. Taxonomy (NCBI): domain Eukaryota; kingdom Viridiplantae; phylum Streptophyta; class Magnoliopsida; order Malpighiales; family Erythroxylaceae; genus Erythroxylum; species Erythroxylum reticulatum. The sequence continues at coordinate 25,904,321 of JANSVA010000001.1, forward strand.
CTCCATTATTTTCATTTATTTTCGCATATCATTGAAATCCTTCATTTTTTTTAAAGCTTCCATCATTAGAAGTAATTACATATAAATGACATAATTACCAAAAAAATTCATAATTTTATTCCATTTTACAATTATAGTTCGAACTTAAAAGGTGAAAATAAAATATTCAAAATTTTAATTTTTTATAAAAAATAGCCTAATGTTAAATTCTTGTTAATGAAGCTGATGTGCCAAGCCACGTCAAATGTAATAAGTTCCACGTAGATGCTAGGTGCAAGTAAAATTCCACATCAAATATTAATTACTTTAATTAATTAATATTAAAAAAATAAAAACCTATCCTAACCTAACCTACACTCCTTTCCCCCCTATTTCTCCCCTTTGCCTACATCGCATTATATGAAAAGACATGTATTTACAACCACAAAGAAAGACATATAGTAGTAGCAACAAAGGATTTGGCTGTCACTAATCTCACAACTTTAAGCCCACTGTCCACAACAACATCATAAATTGCATAACACAATTGTGAATATTATAATTTATTTTTTCTAGCATAAATTCCAAGAAAGGTCAAATCATCTCAGATGTTACCATTCCAGTAAAAGAACAAGTCTCCTATTGCTTGGCATTGCCAGAGAAGGCGACACTTTGTCAATCCACCCAATCACCTTGACCTCAAAAATTGATTTCCTTGGTTCTGTTTTAGTGTAAAAAGTTTTATTGTCTACTAACTCAGCGTGTTCTTGATCAATAGACAAGTAACGAGAACTTAAACTTGAATCCACCTTAGAATAAGAGCTTTCAAGATTTAATGAGATGCATTCATGAGAGTCTCTATCGCCTCATTGTAAAGGGTTCAAATCCTCTGTACTACGTAACCTATTCCAACCATATTTCTGCCCTAAAATGATGTCATTTTATATGTAAACAAACCCAAAATGATGTCATTTTAGGGTAGAAACAAAGTTGGAATAGGTTAAGTGGTATAAAGGATCTGATGCGCTTTGTAAACAGATATCAACACTTCTCTCATTATTCTTGGGAATAGTAACTCCAACAAAGAAATTGTTATAGGTATTTTCTTTAATATTAATTAATTAAACTAATACCTAACATATAAATTTTGGCATCCACGTGAAACTTATTGTATTTAATGTGGCTTGCCATATGAGCTCCATTAATTGAGAATCTAACATTGGTCTATTTTATGAAAATTAAAAGTTTGAGTATTTTATTGTCACATTTAAAATTTAGGCTATAATTGAAATTTTGAGTAAAATTTGAGATTTTTTTGGTAATTAACTCTAAAAAAAGTGGCAAGACAAAGTTATATTATTTAAGAAATTTCTTTAGAAGCTTTATTATCTTTATTTCAAAATGGTAATTACATGTAAGATTGATATGATATAATAAATATAATGTAAGAGTAATGGAAAGTTTGCAAAGAATCGTCTTATATTGTCAAATTCCCCAAATAACTGAGATTAGCAATTTGACATTTCATTCTTATTTTCAAATTGAATTGTGCAGCTTACATTGATCAAATAGTTTTAGCATCAACAATATTAGCATATCGATAACTCATATCATTTGAAAACTTTACAAGAATACAACAATGCAAGAAAATCATATCTTACTAATAAAATCATTAGAAGTAAATAAATTAGTTAATATCTATTAAAGGGACATCTATATTCTTTGTGGTATTTTATTAAACAACATGAGTCTAATATTTCTTATCCCTAAATAAATTAGAAACTAAACCAAAAATCAATTGTAAAGAACCAAAATGATTGTAAGTCTGCTTGGAAGTCATAATATATTGATTAAAAGAAAGAAAAAGAAACAACTTGGACCTAAATTTGTTAGTGGTATTGGAGAAAGTGTATGATTGTTTCTACTTCTTATTTGGTATGTCATTTCCATATCTTGCCTTTTACATCAACTCTTTTAGTTTACATGTTTAAGAAGATAGGTGGTGGTGGCATAGGATCAAAAGACTAAACTAAAGCATATATTTTCCTATATTGATGATTTCACTCATTTTAAGAGCAAATGGAAGCTAATGTTATAACTATTGATACATTAACTAGAAGTTGTCAAGCTAACTTTGGTCTTTAGCTTCAAAATGTTCATTTCTATTAACTAAGTAGCTATTACAAAAATAGTTAACAATTGTTAATATCGGTTATAGGTTCTATACTTGTGTAAGATAGGAAAAGTGACAAGATTTGTTTTTCTTTAAAGATAAGAAAACATCATATCTTCATTCTCTTTTGCTATTCTTTTCCAGTATAACACCAAATTGAACTACTTTAAAAATTGCAAAGCAAGCTATGGACTCTCTCTCTCTCTCTTTAATTTTTTTATGTTTGTTCACTTCCCAGCCTTAATAATTTGTTTTGACTATAAAATTTCAGGTTCTAGTTGTAATTATAGTGTCATCTATTTTCTATCTATTTCCTCTTTTTTGTGTTATCTATGCTTTTGTGGTAATTATGTACATGAATTCAATAGTTATGAATAGGAATTTAATATTATCTCTACAAGGTATAAAATCAACCTTAAATATTGGAAACAAAACATGCATAAAAACATATCACACTCATTTCCTTCTACTTTTAGTTATACATCATATTAAAGCTTTCTTATGAAATGTATGACATAGTCTCTCTACCAGGTAGGAATAAGACTGCATATTACTGGACATCTCCAAACTCTGTGTTTTAGTAGGACTCTCATTAGGTTTTGTTGTTGTTGATGATATTAAATTTATAAGGTTGTCAATATTCCCTATAGAAAGCATATTAGGACAGTTTTAAAACAACAACACATGTATATGCTTCTACTTTCTAAATAGTTTGTGACCTAAACATCAACTTCAAATTCATAAACAAGTCACTCACAATAAACCAGACATGGATGGAAAACAAGAAACTAGAAAAACGATAGAAATAAACTAAAAGGTTAAGAAATTATGGAAATATATATATGTAGATGGAAAAGATTCAAGATTTAGATACCTGGTTTTGATAGTGGATTGACATGCTTAAAATCCTGAACCAAAAATTCAAAAAAAATTCAATAAAAACAAGTTTTAAATAGAATTAGAAAAAGGTCAAAATCAGTTTATGTTAGCCTTTTGCACCAACAAGTGAAAGATTAACAAAGTTTTTTGACAAGATTGGAGAAGAATTAAAAATCTAGAAAAACCCCTCATATCTTTTTCAAAAGAGAAATTTTAAAAGGAAAAATAAAGCAAAAGAGAGAAGAGAGAGGTAGGGAAAAAATAAAATGATTATGTGAGAGAAAAGAGAGAAGTTGATTTATATAAGAGGAAGAGGCTTGCTAAAATTAGACAACAAGAGGGAGGAGTTAGATTTCTATAAGATCACTGGCCCAATTATATGATTTTTCCAATGACCTTTTATGCAAACTTCAATATGTGGTCCTTCAATCTTACATCCTCTGATTGACATTTGTGCATATGAATCTTATAAAGATTTTGATTGGAGTATTTAATAATTGATCCCACAATATATATAATTTCGATACTTTTACAAAGTAATCAATGTTTAGACCTTTTCCATTTGTTTTGCATAGTTACCTAATTTGATCAGTTCTGTCATAAAAAAGTATATTATTAATCAGTCCAAGAAGTTAATTTCTTTCATGAACATTTTCCTTAGCAATCACAAAACAACTCATTGTGGAGCTCTTATATGATTTGTGTCATTTGTCAACTTTTTGTTCTTAAAGTTAAAGTGCAGGTTTAACCATAGTATAAATTGAGCTATGGAATGTTTTATCTTCCCTTGTGAGAGTTTAATTCCTTGTGGTCATATTGATGACTTGAGTCACCATAGAGAAGTGAAAGAGGGATGGAATATTTTGTCTTCTCTAGGTATTAACAATTTTTATTTGCAACTGTTACTAATGAATTGTTAAAAATCGAAAATAAAGAAACTGAACCAAAACCAAATATTGTTTTTAATGAAAGTTCCAATTTCTTACAACTCGCAAACACTAAACAAAGTTTCTCTGGCAACTTCAAAGTAGAAATCGACGTATTCTATAACATTTTGGGTCCCTCCCTCCATTTTGGTATTTCATAACTTACAAGCATAAGTTCTTCACAGTTTCCAATCAAAGCAATTGGTTGAGCCTGACCTGAGGCCCAATTTAGTCAAGGGTGGCCTGGGCTAGAGTTTTATTTTTAATTTTAAAAAAGCAAAATGACTTTATTTTGCATTATCATACTTGAGCCCAGCTTGACACCAGGCTACCCTAGCCTGAACTCAGCTCGAGGCTCGATAGGGTAGAGAAAATAGGCTCTAAGGCTAGGTCAACTTGAGCCTTGTCGGTTGACATAAGACCGAGTCGGGTCGGGCTAGGCTAGGCCTTTTTGTCTCCCCAAGTCATATGGTGATATGATGTATGATACTTAAATGATTAGTATAGTGCAAATAAGAGATTGTTGGTTTATGCCCTACAAACAATCGGTTGCTTATATTTTAGTGATAATTATTTAAAGGCACTCTGTATCTTATATATACTTATATCAATATGATAAAATCCATGGGAGAATTGTACATTGCAAATGAAACTATGATGATATTATAATTATAAAATTCACATTGAATTTTTATTCTATTAAGATTGGATATTAATAGAACATAAAAAGACTAGAATAATTATATTTTTTCTTATGAAGTAGTCGATCTCATAGACTAAAGCATACAGATACTTAAACAAATGTGTGGGTGCTTGTTAGAAAAAATTTTATTAAGTTGACCCCATATGAGAAATTCATTTGGAACATTACCTGTATGTCTATTAAAATTCACATTGTGTTGATTGTATAAGTGATCATTTGACTTGAGATCTCCAAAGTTATCTTTTATAGGGATTGTTATGTTTTAATGCTACTTATGACCTATTTTAATCATAGGTAGTTCAGTCGGTAGCTATTGAATGTAGCATGGATGATATAGAGGTAGTTGAGTGATCAAGATAAGATTTATGTTCTATTGTTCTCGATTAGTATTATTTCGAAGAAAGCCTTAGCCAAGGTGAAGTGAAGTTTTGTAAATAGTTTACAAATGTGATTAATTGAGTCAATAGCTAGTGGTGGAGTACTAATATGATTGGACTCAAATAGAGCAGACATTAATTCAATATTATACGTTTAATCGAACATTGTATGATGAAATAATTGAATTCTATGGAAAAATCATGCACAGAAAGGTTAGTCAAAATTACTTTGACATTCCTAAATATTTGGGTAGTCATGATATGTTACTAAATGTCAATCTTGATTTATGGATATAGACTTTTTATTTACCGAATTAATGATAAATTAAAGGAGTTTAATTTATCTAATCTTGTATATAATTTAAGGTTATAATTTGTATCCATTGCTAATATATTTGGGAGCCTAATTGGTATCACATAAAGAACGAGTTGAAAAAAGCAAAGATATTTTATTCAAGTTGGACTTGATTAAGTTTAGGAAACTTTATAATTAAATATGAAATATTTAATAAATAATGGTCAATATGAGATATTATATCTTATTTAAGCATATATGGTATTTAATTAGAACTATTTGTAATTCTAATTAAAGTTTAATTAAGATTAGAATTTAATTTCAATTAAATTACTAAAATGTCTAAGTCTTATTATACATAGCTTAAGCTCTAATAGAGTTAGCATTTCTTGCTTAACCCTCTCCGTAAGAGTTACAAGGTTCTCTCAACTTGTTTTGTGGATACCGGTAGGGGTCAAACACTTATAAGGCTATAGTGGTTGAGATGGACAAATTTTAGAAACAATTTGAGTCATATAGCAAGAAAAATATTAAGCTTTGAAATAAAGTACGAATTAAGATTCACATATTATTATGATTTATGTGTTAATCATTTTATAAAATTAAAGTGATATTGGTTTTGAGAAATCAAAATTGGAAAAAGTTTAGTTATTATTCTACTGTGATCAGGATCAGATCTCTTCCTAATTTTACAACAAAATCATCATAATCTAAGGTCAGATAAGAATGTTCTGTCCCATTTAAGCAACATTGTTTAAATTAGGTATTAAATTAGTTATACTCAATTAAAGTTTGTACATAATTAATAATCTTTTGGTTTAATTTAAAAGTTAATCCATCATGATTAAAATTATTTAATTTTAAATGAATATTTTTGTCAAACTAAAAAGTTATTTTTTATAAACAAAATTAAATTAAGTTTGGCTAATAGAATTTCTAGTTTAGATAATGTCTTTTATATTTTCATAACTTTCTCATTCAAATTACAATTGAGATAATTTGAAATGCTTTAGAAAGATTAAGAAGTGATCTAAAGTTTTTCTATCTTGATTTTTTTTAAAAAAGTAAAGAAATGTCTAAACTACAATCATATCACAAGGAGTGTCTTAGATGGATTTGCTTAACATGAATGTGTCATAGGCCATATTCTTTACTTTGTCTCAAAATATTCAAAAGATAAAAAATTTAAAACTTTTTCTAATACCTTCGTAAAATCTTGAATTATCTTAATCAAAGGTTAAATGAGACAATTATGTTTAATTTAGGAAGCATTCTTTCATTTAGATATGACATTAGTTAAACTTAATATATATATATATATATACACACATCAATTCACTATGATTTAAATTGATTAATTTTTAAATATCTTAGAAAGTGTTTCAAAACTTTTTTTTAAAGTGAAGAACATAGCTTCTTTCTCTTTATTTTATTACTTTCCATGATATTATGTGTAGTTTCGAAGAAATTAGTCAAATATCTGTCCGCAAGTTACGAGTATTTGGTATTTATTTGATTGAAATTAATTGGTCTCAAAATAGTTAATAATACATATCAACTTGTTTGAAAAATAAGATAATATTAGTATCAAGACAAACTTTGCAAGAGCTCTTAAAAGTTAATAAAGATGGGACTTCATTCTTGGTTTAGACATGACTACCTTATTATTTTGAAGCAAGTTTCTAAAAGGAGAGAAGCTTTCTTATCCTATCATAACTTTTCGTATTGTTGATTGGAAAAGGAATATTAAGCTTTATTTATATTCTTAAAAAAATGCATGTTATAATTAATGCCAAGTACAAATACATGTATTGACACAAATGTCTAAAATAAATGTGGATTTGATAGAATCTTTGAAAATCCAAATCATGGATGCACTATGAAGGACTTCAGTTAAAAATTCAATAAAAATTGCTATTCTAATTTAATAGAGAGTATCTTAGTCAAAATCGACCATATCATTTTTCCTTACCCTACTCCAGCTCTCAAAATCGATCGATATGACCATATTATTTAATTAATTGGTCAAGTTTAACCTGTTCAATTAATTAATGGCACGTTAATTATTGGTACAACCATTAGGCCTTGTATAATGTGCCAGCATTTCCCATTATTTAGTTGTTTAATCTAGCATTACAATACTTACTAGGCGTTTGGTTTGAGAGTTTGGGAACAAAGGAATTGAATAATTGTAAAAAATAGTGTTTGCTTTGGGGTTTTCAATTATAGGGGAATGGAATTATCCCATTAAATTTGGGAATCTACTAAACTCACCAAGGAGGTGAGTATTGAGTTTTCATTCCAATCTAAGTTTTTATCACATTTATTTTTTACTCTTTTATCCCCAGCCTTTGCCCTACCATTCTCTTTACTTCCTTATCACCTGTCAATTTCTTACGATCTCCCATCCTGCCTTATCATGTCTCATCAACGAAGGAATTTTTCATTCTACGCCTCTAGGTGTATGTTCTAAAATCCCTCGTTTTAATTTGATGTTAAATGAACTGGATAGAACTTGGTTTCATCTCACTGAAAATGGGGCTTTTACTCCTTTTTTTTCTTATATATTCTCTTTCATGATTTAATCAAGAGAATAACCAATCTGCTATATAGTTTGAAGATTTGAAAGTGCATATAGTTATAGATTGAACGAAAATCATAAAACCAATCTGCTCCTTTTTCCCCCCCTTATAATTATTGTTTTGTAATTTAATTTGATTTTTCATATATGGTTTTAACTCTTTAAAAAAAAAGGAAAAACACATAGCCAATCGTCTTCTATGTTGGCGTTTGTTTATTCGTTTTGTAAAGCTCTTAATGGCTTTCAGGAATAATGAAATAGAAGCACTTTATACAGTTTTTAACCTTGGTATAAAGATGCAAGCCCTTCATCTTTATCCAACGTCTGTTTCTTCATAAAAATCATGCATTTTTTTTTATAAAGCCTTAACCTTTAGATAAAGAGAAGAATTACTTTTATTTGGTTTTACAATTTATCAATTGTATAAAGACGTTCTTGAATTTATTTGGTGTTATTGTTTAACATCTATAAAACAGAAACATGTTTTAAAGCTTTATTTACCTTGTGTGCTTTTGGATTCGGATAAAAAAAAATTTAGTTTCTAAAATTCTTGGAAGATATGGAGATAGGCCTAATAAACATATGAAGGGCAAATTATTTTCATTTTTATTGAGGGTAAAAATGGTATTATATTATCTTTCATTCTCATTAATGCAACAAACCAAACAACATTATTGGTATTAATACAGAAATGCAACAAACCAAACAACATTATTGGTATTAATACAGAAACCCAAGTTACAAACCAAACATCATTTTTTTTTATTTTTTATACCCATCCCCATCCCCTTCTACTATTATACCCATATCCATAGCCAACCTCGTGCTCAAACTAAACGCCTAATTAATGATTGACATATTAATTTATTTTCTAAAACAATCCACCTTTAATTAAATTATGAAATTCATCGTTTTGCCGATTTCATGACTATTAAAAACTAATAATGCTCAAAGTATTCTTGCTCACATTAAATTATTTATTAATGTGTAAAATATTTTAAACAATACTAATTGTAATACTTAAGAAAATCACAACCCATCCTTAAATTATTCAATTTCACCGTGTCCTGCACATTACATCAATATGCCACATGCAGCAGCCTCTCTCAAAACATTGACTTTATATGGTTGAATTGCTTGGTCATGTGTCTTTAACCTTAATAATTATACATGTAAAGAAGTGAAAAAGTTTATATTATTTATAATAATTTATCTTCACATCATATGAATTTATTATACAAGTTTTAGTAGTTCGTCAAAAAATTATAATCGGTATTGATTTAGTTTCTTTTAATTTATCGCGAAAGTTACATAAGTTGAGAGAAGTTTGAAATGTGATTGTTACAGTTCATCAAAAATCTATATTATTAAATAAGTGATAAGGTAAGAATTTTTAGTTTTATCTAAAATTAATATTTTTATTGTAAAAGGAAAATATAAATAACTAATTTTGCAATACACTACAACAAAAATATCTTTTTAATGACGGATATTACCAATGGAAAACCTAAACATTCCGTTGGCAAGACAATTTAGCAATGGAATTTACCGACGGATCAAGGCATCGTAAAAACGGTCGTAGATAATAATTTCTGATGAATAACAGAATGTCCGTTGGTAAATTTATCGATGGATAATTTATGTAATCGTCGGTAAGTATATCGATGGTTGTTTATTCGGTCAACTATAGGAAAATTTCTGATGGTCAAAATTTGTCCGTAGGCAAATTTACAAATGGTGTTGGTTATTCCGTCATTAATTTTATTACAACATTACGATAGTTATGTTTATTCCATCGGTGAGTAAACTAACGACTATTCTGTAGCAAATCTTGACGGTAAAATCGACGATGAAATTGATTATTCTGTCTATAAATTACTGTTAAATTACCAACGGTTTGTTATTTTCTGTCGGTAAATAGAATTGATCTTATCGACGCACTTTTGTTTTTTATTGGTAAATTAACATGATTTTTTTTAAAATCTTGTCATTAGATTTTATTTGATGATCTTATGGTTGATGTATAATTTAAACACTTATAAATTATCTATGCATAATATTTTGATTTTTTATAGATTGAATTTGTTTAAACAGAAAGTTGATTGATGATATAAAGTTAAAATTAACTTAATTGATAATAAAAATTTTAAATTATACATAATAAGTATTTGTAATTCAAATAAAACGACTATAAGTACACTATTAATTTGGTGACCGCGGATACTCTGTTTGCTACGATGAGGTGCTACCCCTCCCCTTTAACCCATCCATCTCATTATGGTGCTAAATTATAAATTCCATCGACTGTTACAACTGAGTTGCCAACGTTTGCACTATGCTTCGAAGCTCATGGACTTCATTGGTTGTCGACCGCCTACTAGATATTGTTGTAGTAGATGTAGAGGATTGCGAATAACATGTGTTTACAAATGAACCTAAGCCAAATATCCTTCCACGACAGTCTCTACCACTCACTGCATAAAGATAAGTTTGAGTAAAACATCTTCAGACTGTTGAGACTATTGTTGAATGTTTTCTTCTATTTGGTCCTAGCGGAAGGCAATGTTTATATTAGTAAGTGATCATTATTAAGCATTAATATTAAATCATAAATTTCACATACATTTAGTTCTCTATATCGGGTGTTGACGAATGTCACACCTTCATGTTTCTTAGTTTGAGTGTGCAAAAAAAAATTGACGGGGTGTAGGCCTTATGCTTATAGACTTTTCCTATATAAGAATAAAATATTATAAGTGAACTAGAATTTATAAAAATTTCAGCAGAGTTTCCTCTAGTTTTATGATATTTACCCTTGTTGAACAAAGAAAATAACTTAAAAACTTAGTCATAAATGCCACCAGACATTTATAATATTATAATTATCCATAATACACATATTTTCATTCCAATATTCACAAATCAATTTAAATTGAGATACACCACAGTAAAATAATCATAATATAAATGTAAAGTTTAGATACTTACAAGTCTCTGTACATGCTTGTGGTGGGTAATAGATTCTCCCGTATGTACGTGATGACTCTCTCCTTTTCCACGTTTGTTAGTAGAATTACGCTCTAAAATAAACATTACCTTAGGTGATGTCCAATACTACTGCCAACGATTCTATATTTGTTCAGAAATATAAGGCAGTCGTATACCAACCTTATGTATCGCACCAATAAAGCCTCAATAACGTGTACGTGTTCGTCTCTCTTATAATTTATTAATGACCGCATCAAATTCAAAATCTTTAAAAAAATTCTTTCTGAAACAAAAGAAAAGCATTCGATAAATACTTATAATGTAATAATATTTATCAAATTAATGTATAAAAATAAATTAAAAAAGAAAATAATATTTTTTAACCTCAAACTCCTGATAGTAAAATTCCTTTGTCGCCTAAAAGATATACTTCAATACATAACCCTCAAGATCAATCTTCTCCTTGAATTTGGATGTCATATTTCTTGAATACGATCCAGACAGAATCAACCTAATATAAAACAAATAATTTTATAATTTTTAAAATTTAAACCTATAACTTAATTATAAACATATAGTGTTTCATGTATTTTCACTTACAAATTATTGACAATTGTGATATAAGTTCTTCCATCATATCCTTCAGCTCCAAGTTGACGGTTGCCTCCTTCATCCGCATCGTTTACTCCTGATATCTTTATTGCTATAGGGGTAATGGATGATGTAGGGGTGGTGGATGGTATAGTAGCAAGTATGGAAGGTGATGCCTCATCTATAAGTGTAGTAGCTGGAGGGGGAGGAGGTAATTCAGTTCCAGCTGTAGAATGTGATGCTTCACCTGGACAATAAGTAGCTTCAAATTATTGTCTGAACCTTGGTCGTATTATATTCTGTTTTCTTTTTGGTGGCATATTTCAACCTGACATTCATATTTGATTGAATTTTCTAGAAATATAATAATTTGAACTCAATATTTTACACAATATATTGAAAAGGAAATAATCAAATTGTTGAATAAATTATTCAATTAGAAACACAAATTAATCACTATCATCATCTAATTATAAATCAAAATCATCTTCTTTTTCTGAAGAATTAGAATCAAAGTTAGGCTACTCTTCAGATCTCTGACCCTCGTAATCCTCTCTAGATGAAATTTTAACATGTTCATTAGATGGATCATTCAAAGGTTCGCTATCATCATATGTGATAGATGCATTTATTTCATAAACATCTTCCTGAAACGCTTCATTTTCAGTTCTCTGTTCTCCTTTTCCATATTATTCAAAAACAACTATAGGTTTAACTTTGCAAACAATCAACCAATTTGATTTTTCTTGTTGAAGTTGAGAAAAGGCACACAATATAGCTGGATCGCTTGTATTGCCAATACGAAAGGTTCAAATTGTCTAAATCTTCTTCACTTATTGATTTAAACTAGATTGTATCGGCTATGCACTTTTGTAGCAACATTTAGAGTTGGATCAAACCAGTCACACTTCAATATCACACTTCGCTTGATTGATAATGCAAGGTACTCAATTTTAAGTATCTTAATAATTTTACTATAGGAATCCATCAATTATCCCTATATGCAAACTCCACTATTTATTGTTTTCTTACTATGACCATGATATTTTGTATGATATTTGTATCCATTAATGAAATACACCGAATATGATTTAACAGTTTGCAAAGGTCCATTTGCAAGATCACATATGAACTTGTTCTCTATTGGATTTTCTAAGGCCTACACAAAAGAAATTAGCATATTAAAAAGTATAATGTCATTTGAACACTTAAATCTTATAATTCAATCATTTCAATATTTGTAAGTGAAAACTTACATATTTCTTGAAATATCAAGGAAAGTTTCTTCTAACTTCTTTATTGATAGCATCCTGTGTTTTGTCGGGCATTAGCTTGCTTAACAATTTTTCGTATAAGCTAAAAACATTATTATGTATTTCAGTTATGAATAACAGTAAATTTCAAAACCTCAATGATCAATTTCAACTTATTGCACTAAAGGTTGAACCATGGATAGCCTCAATTTCTTTCTCTATTAACATTCTTCTTGTTGAACGTCGATATATTTATCCAGGATATGTGAAAATGGATAAGTTGCCATCAATATTACTCGTTCCTCCCCCATCTTCATTACGAGGAACTTTTCTCTCTTACATGGACATGCAGCTCAAAATAATGTGAACAAAATGTACTAGCTTCCTCCACTAAATAATCATTACATATTGAACCTTCAACTCTAGCCTTTTTTTTTGACATTTTTCTTCAAGTGATGCAAATATCTATACTAGCAAATAGGGTTATTACAATTTAGTTGTGAAAAAATATTATTACTTCAATTACAATAATTTTTGTTGAATTACCTCTCAAATAGATACATCCATCGATATTGAACTGGACCGGCTAGTTTTGGCTCGTGTGTTAAATGTACAGGTAGATGCTCCGTATAGTCAAAGAAACTTAGAGGAAAAATCTCTTCTAACTTGCACAAAATTACTGGAATTTCCCTTTCTGGTTTTTCCATTTAAGCCAACTTGATTTTAGATGATGTTAAACTTTTGAAAAAAAACTTAATTATGTTATTCCTTCCTAAACCTTATTCGGTAGCAACTCCTGAAATGCAATTGGAATTAGACTTTTCATAAACACATGAAAATCATGACTTTTCATCCTAAATAATTTGTACTTCCTCATGTCCATACACCTTACCCAGTTTGAAACATAACCATTAGGAAGCTTTAGACTTTTCAACCATTCACACAATATTTCCTTTTATTTTTTTACAAAGTGTAACATGTTTTCAAATATTTAATGGTGTGAAGATCTTTATGTAACTCATTCCTTCTACAAAAAAGTTTCGAATCAGCTCGTAATTTTGCATTGCCTTTTGTCCTCCCCTCAATGTTCATTATGGTATTGAACAAATTGTCAAAAATATTTTTTTCAATATGCATTACATCTAGATTATGACGTATCAAATTAGTTTTCCAATATGGCAAGTCCCAAAAGATGCTTCGTTTTCTCTAACCAAATTTTTTACTAATGCTTGTATTAACTTCATCCACTTCAAATTTTGTAACTTTCAACAAGCCTAATTCCTCAATCTCTTGTAATATTTCTTCACCAGCTTTGTGAGGGAGAGAAGGTGTTTTTACCATCCTATTCTTAATGAAATTTTATTTATTGCATCTAAATGGATGATTTGGAGGAAGAAATTTCCTGTGGTTATCAAACTAACATGTTTTGCCCCCGTTTGGAAGATAAAATGCATCAAAATCATTGTCACAGTAAGGACAAGCCAATTTCTCTGCTGTGCTCCGTCCAGACAACATGGCATATGCCAAAAAATTACTAATGGTCCACATTAAAGCTACTCTCAACACAAAATTTTGTTTCAGAGACACATCATATGTCTCAACACCATATTCCCAAAGATGTTGCAATTCAGATATCAATGATTATAAGAATACATCAATTTTATGCTTTGGATTTATAGGCCCTGACACAATCACTGTCAAGATCATATATGCCTCTTTTATACACATCCATGGAGGCAAATTACAAGGAGTAATTATGATTGTCCATAATGAATATTGTTCACCTGATTGACCAAAAAGTTCGAATCCATCTTTCGACAATTCCAACCTAACATTTTCACTTTCATCTGCAAACTCATAATGGGTGTTATTGAAATGTTTCCATGCCAGTGTATTTGATGGATGACTCATTATTTCATCTTCCTGTCCGTGTTCATTATGCCATCTCACATGAAATGGCATCATGAACACGGACATGAAAATGGAATAATGAGTCATCCATCAAATGCACTAGCATGGAAACATTTCAATGAGAGATGCAGTAACATCAGAAGCATATAGTCTTTAAAGTCTCAGAGTTAGCAGGAAATAACACATCCGCTTCCAGGATACTAATTTCTGTTTCATATAACACTTCTAGGCTTGAACCTAAAATGACCACAAAATTTGCACTCTCATAATTCCACATTATCTCCCCAATATAACATACATCCCAATTTGCAACAATCAATCTTTTCAACAGGCAAACTAAGACCCCTAATAAGTTTCTTCATATTGTAAAAACTGTCAACCGTTGTATGATCAGGAGACAATGATTCATTATAACATCCAAGAATTTTATCAAAACTACAATCAGAAATATGCCCTTCAAACTTTATGTTCAATATTAGAGCAATTGAAGACAATTGAGTCATGTCTCACAATTTTGCCATAGCTAGTTGAGTATAGTAAGTTAAAAAAGTGTTTTACATGTAGGTTTGGTTCTTTTTCAAGATTTTCTATATTTTCCTAAAAGGTATAACCAGTTGTATCATAAACCATTTGCATGAAAGGATTTTCATTTGCTTCCGTATTATTTGTTCTTAATCCAATTCCCCTTTTAAACTCATTTAAGTTCACTGACGATTGTACTTCATTACCCCTTAAGGTGCTACAAATCAATGGTTTCCTATGTCATATCCACCCAAAATAATTTGGGACAAACCCTTTTCTTAACAAATGCCCATTCACTTCATTAATAGCAAGGAAATGAATGTGTTTGCACTTTTTACATGGACATTTGATCTTTGGGCCATCCATATATGTAGGTTAAGAACGTGCATAATGAATAGAAGCTTTAACTCCGTCAACAAACTCAGGATTAATGAAAGTATCAGCTGTTAATCGTCTATACATCCAAGATCTATCAATATTACTCGTTTATACAAAACTGTTAATTTCAAACAGTGATTACATAGTTAGTATCCTTTATGTATCCATAGTTAGTATCCTTAGGTAAATTTAATTAATCACCTATAATTGATTTCAAAACTATGGTAAGCAATATTGTTTACACCTGTGAATAAAGAAAACAAGTTCTCATTGTGACTCCTAGGCTCATGAAATTTTTAGAATTCTAGGCTCATGGAATTTTTAGAATTTGATCAATATGCAAACTTTGTGTACATTTAACATGAGTCAAATGTTAAAGAGTCTTCTTTGTTCATAAATCAATACATGAACTTCCTATTCCACCAACTCTCCTATTTGATGGAATTGATGAGCGAAATTCCTAGTTTTTAATATAATAGAGCTTCTCTTAACAATCCAGAGGAGCACAAACCTATTGAAAATGTACATATACCACATAATTATAATACAATAGCTTGTCTTAATTGCTATTCACTTTAATGTAGTTAAACTTAAGAGTGTTAGTTTATAAAGACATGAAGCTACTTTTAACTGTAAGAGTTTTCTTTCTTCTAGTGAAACTATGACTAACAACATTTAAGCCACAAGAGCTTAAGTGCCAAATAACATACACAATATAAGAATTTTACCAATTTTAGTATCAGTTAACAAAAAATAAGAAAAATACTAGCAAACTAAGCAATGTAAATTTCTAGAATTATGGTAAGGTTTATGGTCATTGCTCAACTACTTAAAATATAAATAATTAGAATAAATTACTAGAACACAATAGACGAATGGTTCAACCATCTCCAAAGTCCTAGAATTATATACATTAATATTATGTAATAATTAGTTTATTTTTTTAATTAAAGTCACTTAGAGTATATAAACAGGTAGATATACATCACATTATATACACACAAAAATAACACTTCAACATTTCTTCTTCGTTCTTTATTTCGGTAGCAACTTAACCAATATCCCATATTAATGTTCCTTAAAACCCCTAAAATTATTCATTTATCAATCCCATCATAAAACAAATATACATTCATACCATAAACTTAAAGTTAGATTAACATTACTTAAAATTAAAAGCCATAAACTGAAGTTCATACTACATACTAGTTTTGGTTAGTGCAGGTCATTTACATTAAAAATGCAAGAAGTTCAAATAGGAGGTTCAAACTATAAACAAATACCCAAATTAAACTGAGTACACGAAAACCTAGTAAATAACAAAAAACCCCACTTACCTCAACTGACACGCAGAAGAAGTCACTAAAGCACGTGAAGGAAGAAGATGATGGAGTTAGAGTGAGCTGATGGCCAAAGAAGATAACCTAAACAAAAAAAGAAGACAATGATAATTAAAGCAGGACACAAAACATAGTAACAAACAAAACTTAACAACGTTGTTAAAATCAATCAAATAATAAAATGTTAACTCAATCGAAAATTAAAAGAAGATGACAACGACGACATGTGATGGGTGAGCTAGAGCGAGGAGGAAGGATGGTTAACTATACGTGAAAACAAAAGATCATCCTTAAATGATATGTTGTACATCTTCAATTTCTCAAATTTTATAAAAAAAATAAATAGGAAATCCTAAAGTAAGCTAGATAGGAAATCCTAAAGTAAGCTACATAGGAAATCCTAAAAGCTAGAATAAAGTTCCAATTGATAGAATCAAAAGCTTTGAAATAGATAATCTTCATTTTGTAACTTTAGTTAAATGTTTTCTTATAGTAGTTTATGGACCTAGATAATCTCATCATGATTTAAAAACCTAAAAATTTAACAAATTAACTCATAATCATGCTATATATTCTCATATTAGCATAAATGAGTGATGCAACACCTAATATTAAGTATATGTAAAATGGCAATTTAGCAACTATAAAAATGTTTAAATGTATGGATTTGGCATAAAAGGCTTGGACATACAAGCATGGACCTTATCTTTAACCTCAACTCTAAATAACTTTTCAATAAACTTCCAAGGGTAAAATTTAAAAAAGACAAGATTTATGGAGCTTTCTAAATAGGAAAACAAACAAAAAGCTCTTTCAAGAGTAGAAAGTTGATAACTTCCACTACACTTTCACAACTACTTCATATGTATTTATTTAAACTAGCTAGAGTTGCTAGTCCAAGTGGAAAATTTTATGCTTTAATTTATCATAGTTGATGACTTTAGTAGATTTATTGGTGTTTTATTCTTAGCTAAAAAAGATGAATGCTTTGGTGAATTTATTAAATTTGTAAAGAGGGTTCAAAATGGAAAAAAACTCTCTATTACATCTATTAGGAGTTACCATAGTAGGAAGTTTAAGAATGAAAGATTTGAAACCTTTTATAAGGATAATGGTATCTTTCATAACGTTTCTAATAGAAGATCCCTTCAATAAAATGGGCTTGTTGAGAGGAAAAATAGGACTTTGTAAGAAATAGTAGACTATGATAAATGAGTATGATCTCCCTACATATTTTTGGGCAAAAATTATGGCTACAACATGTTACAGTTTAAATATGGCTACAACATGTTATAGTTTAAATAGAGTCTACATAAGACCAACTTTGGATAAAACCCTTCATGAGATTTGGAATGGAAAGAAGCCAAAAATTAGTTACTTTAAAGTTTTAGATGCAAATGCTAAACTTTGATTACTAAAGATAACTTAAAATGTAAATGCTACATTTTGAGATATCTACAATATAAACATTCCACGTAAAGAGCTAATCAACAATCTAAGTCAAATTAAAAAAATATGCATAACCAAGCATGATAAATAGAACAACTTCACAAGCAATAGTTTGAACTTTGAAGTGCTATGATTGATATCTCCATCACTTTTCTACAAAGTGGTGGCAGCAAGAAACAAAAAAAGCTAGTTTCCATTCTTTAAAGCCAGTACATTACCCAATCCATTAAAAGGTGCCCTTATTATTAAGCCACCGAGCTTTCACACAAGATATAAGTCACTTCATATCCATATAGCCTTTATAGCCTTGGCCAACTAGTGGAAAGAAAAGTACAGCAAAATCCATTATACATATATGAACTTAAAAAAGATAAAAAAAAACTTGACACTTTATTGTGTGAAGATTAAATCACGATATCAGGAATAAAACATAGCCAATCTTTATGTTTAGATCAAACGTCTCAATTCCAATCTATTAAAACATCAATATTCTTGACAACTAAAGTACGACTCCAAAAAGGACAATCAATATAATACTATCCCCACAATTATTCGTTGGCATAAAAAGACATGCATGAGATACGATTATACATTACCTGAAGTAGATGCGACGACGAGGATGAGTATTAGGTGTTGTGACACGACAAGCAGTGGCCTTCGGTTGCGACAGAGATGACGATGTTGGCTCGCTAATGGCGGTGGCACGTTCACGATGCACGATGGCACGCTGACGATGCACGTGGCACAATGATGACATGCTGGGGGGGGGGGGGAAGCTGTTGTCGATTTTGCTTAAACGAAACCAAACGTCATTTTTGTTTCTTTTAAAATGCTGAACCAAAACCAAATGACAACATTTACGACTAAATTTTACTGATGGACTACCATTGGTAAGCTCAAAACTTATATCGACGGACATTTCTTATTATTGCTATATTCTATCGAAATATTTATTGGGTTCTCTCCATATTTACCAATGGATATTTTTCTGTTGCAAATTGAAATTTTTCCTGACAATTGTACCGACAGAACATGATTTTCTTTCGGTAATTTCCAACAGTTCCATTTCCGTCGGTAATTGTCCCTTGCTAATAACTAATTTTCTTGTAGTGATTTCATTATAATTTTATAATAAAATAATATTTAATTAAAATAATTTGTATTCACAATATATAAATAAATATAAAATTAACTATAGTCAAGTATTTCGACTTTTATATAATATAAATTATTAATTCATCATATTTTAATTTGTAGACATTTTACTTTATTTACAGGTGTTAAATTTGTTCAAAAAAAGTATTGCGGATTTACATGTTTATATATGACTTTAAAATATTTTTTCTTTTCCTTTAATTTTCTTTTTGACAAGTATTAATCACGACCTCAAGACTTTCAATGTGGATCTAAATGTTTTCATGGGTAGGTGATGATGTAGAAAGGATTTCATTTAAACCTCACCAAAATTATTATTCTAATATAAAATATATTATTTTGTATCTTAATCAATGTACTGAATCATTATTTTTCCGCATCCTACTCTTGCACTCAAAATCCGTCGATATGACCATATTATTTAATTGGTCAAGTTTGGGTTCTATCGTGACGTCCTCATTGTCAAAAGATGAATTATTAAACTCAACCAAAAAAAGTCAATTTAATCCTATTCAAAATAATGGTACCTTAATCTTAGTCGTAGATACAGCCATTAGGCATTTTGTCTCGTGCCAGCTCTCAAATGATTTAGCAGTTAAATGTAACCTTCCAATGGTTAACCATGGACGAAATGCTACCAACTCCATCTTTTTCAAATTAATGCTTTTTGGTACTTGTATTAATATAAATGTACATTGAGTACCATTAGTTTCAAACTTCAAAGTCAAACCTTGGATCTATTGATTTAGTTCATAAGGTCTGCATATATCTTCACATTCTATTTGTACATTGTTTCCCCTATTAAATTATTCGGGAACAAGAGAAGACTTTTTGGGTATTGCTTATACTGTTATACTTTTGTTCTCTACGGCAAGAGTTGAAAGAAAATGGCTGTGGTGCCAAAGAACCTTGAATGGTCACTTCCAGTTCCAAGTGTACAGGAGCTTGCATCCCAGAAACTTGATACCGTACCACTTCGGTATATAAGAGATGACACAGACGATATCGTTACCGTTCAACCCTGTGGTGAGACACTCCATGTGCCGTTGATTGATATGACCAATCTTGTCAAGCCTGAGTCGCAAGTTGAAGAGCTTGGAAAGTTTCACTCTGCATGCAAAGATTGGGGTGTATTTCAGGTGATATTCCCTTAAACGTCAATCGAGTCCTAAACTAGACTTCTGTACATTTATACTGAATATTTGTGTCTTTTTTTTGTAGCTAATCAACCATGGAGTTCCACACGAATCACTTAAAAATATCGGGAAGCAGGCTCATGAGTTTTTTGAACTTCCCTTAAATGAGAAACAACGATGGGCTCATAAACCTGGAAGTCTTCAAGGTTATGGCCAAGCTTTTGTAGTATCGGAAGAACAAAAGCTTGAATGGAGTGACATGATCTTCCTTGAAGTTCTTCCAATTCATGACAGGAAATTGGAATTTTGGCCAGAAAAACCTCAACAATTCAGGTAGTAAATTTGGAAGTAATTTCCATTCCTTTGATGAAATTCATGTGGGCTTTATGTTCATATCGAGCTTACAAGCACTGGATACAATTCTTGATTGATAATCAGGGAAATGGTAGAGATGCATGGTGAGTACATGAAACAGGTTACCATATCCATAATAAGGCTAATAGCCAAGGGCCTTGGGATTGAGGATCAAAAACTTTGCAAAGCCTATGAAAAGGGACGATACGGGGTGAGGATAAATTTCTATCCACCTTGTCCAGAACCAGATAGAGTCGTAGGAGTAAGTGCACATGCTGACATCAGCGGTATCAGTCTCTTGCTTGACTATGGTAAGATGCCAGGATTGCAGGTTCTTAAAGATGGAAAATGGGTCTTTGTGGAACCTGTAGATGGTGCAATTGTTGTAATTATCGGACAGATGACAGAGGTGAGAGCATATTTGCATGTAACAATGTATGAGAATTTTATTGGTAGATAATGTTAAAATCCTGGTAAACATTACAATTCATAAGATCGTTAAGAGGTGATATTTACTGAATAACTTTCAGATAATGAGCAATGGAGTATACAAAGCAGTGGACCACAGGGCAGTGGTGAACAAATCCAAAGAGAGGCTTTCAGTAGTTACCTTCTGCCATCCTGACTCGTCTGTTGATATTGGTCCTGTCAAAGAATTAACAGACTCAGGAATTAGGCATTTATACAAGACAGTGACACAGGAAGAGTATTACCAGAAATTCTTCAATCGGAAACTTGAATTTTCATTTATTGATGGCTTCAAAAACTAAACAGAACGCAGCCTCGAATAATTTTCTGCCTCTATATGGTGGAACTTAGAATGAAGTTTTCAACCTGGTAAATGCCCATTTCTGATGCTTCTGTTTGATCACATCATAGATATGTTCTGGTGTTTGGTTATCATTCTTGAGCTTCTATCTTGTTCTTGGCCTCTAATATATGCAGATCTAGGCCTGCAATTAATTTCAGCTACAGCATATAAATCAACTGTAATTAACTATATCATTTATACAACACCCGCATGCAAGATTCGACCGAAAAAGTAAAAAGAAGAAAAGGGGAAAAACATGACAAGCTCTATCTACCACAAAAGTTGGTGGTGGCTAAATCATGCAAGAATTTCTATAAGATTAGAAAACAGATAAACATACAAGAAGAGAGAATGATGGCTAATCATTTAATTAAACTGAGATAATTATATATATCGGTTTCAACTATGACTTTCTTATCTGTTCCACCTAACCAAATCTATCTCTTTTAACCTTTTACTTCCTATACATGCATCTTTCCCTTTTTACTTTGGGCTCCTCTGGGCAATCGTTGCGCACTTGAATGGCAAATTTCTTGCGATATAAAAAGGTTAGCTGACATAAGATAGGTGAGTCGATTTCATGAGCAAGTTTTGGAACAATTTATCTTTGTTTCTAAATACCAAGAATAATATTGGGTAAACACTAATAGATGACAATAGAAATTTAAGAAAAATTGTTGTGCGGGTATATTACGCAATTTTAGAATTTTTAGTTAAATACAACTTCATATATTATCGTATTAAAGTATGTTTTTCTGAAAAAAAAAAGTAAAATACAGAGACTATTGTTAGTTTGTGCTTTACAATCAATCGATTTAGTTATAATTTAGTAACAAAATATTTAAAGGTATTTCTTATCTTGTACATAGTTAAATGTATATAATAAAGTCTATGAGATAATTATACATTGGAAATGAAATTATGATAATATTATAATTATAAGATTCATATTATATTTATGTATTATTCACAAATTGTTCTTAATTTTTATTTTATTAAGACTAGAAATTAATAGAA
The DNA here is from genome assembly GCA_025504915.1 of Erythroxylum reticulatum. Taxonomy (NCBI): domain Eukaryota; kingdom Viridiplantae; phylum Streptophyta; class Magnoliopsida; order Malpighiales; family Erythroxylaceae; genus Erythroxylum; species Erythroxylum reticulatum. The sequence continues at coordinate 25,927,139 of JANSVA010000001.1, forward strand.
CATAAAAAGACTAGCATACGTTATATTTTTCCTTACGAAGGAAGCAATCGATCTCATAAATTAAAATATATAGATACTTAAACAAGCGTGTGAGTGCTTGTTAAATAAATGAACCCCATATGAGAAATTTATTTAGAACATTACTTGTATGTCAATAGAAATTCTCATTGTGATGATTTTATAAGTAATTTTTTGACTTGAAATTTTCAATGTTATTTTGTATAGGGATTGTTATGTTTTGATACTACCTATAACTTATTTTAATCACGAGTAGTTTAGTCAGTAATTATTGGATATAACATGAACTATATGGAAGTATCTGAGTTATCAATATATGATTCGTCATCCTAAAATAATTAAGGAGAATGTTCTATTGTTTTCAATTAGTCTTGAGTCAAAAATTCTTTGGTATGATGGAATGACTTTTTGTAAATTGTTTATAAATGTCATTAATTTAATCAATAACTAATAGTGGAGAACTAATATGATTACAGTCAATATAAAATAGACGTTAATTTCATGCTTTATGTTTAACTAGAGTATTGTATGATGAAATTATTAAATTATATGGAAAAATCATGCACAAAAAGGTTAATCAATCACTTTGACATTCCAAAATATTAGGGTGGTCATGATGTATTGCTAAATGTCAATTTCGATTTATAGATATAAATTATTTAATTAGAGAATTAAAGATAAATTAAAGAAGTTTAATTTATCTAATCCTAAATATGATTTAGGGTCATAACTTGTATTCATTGACAACATATTTGCGAACCTAATGAGTCTCACATAGAACGAGTTGAAGAGAGCAAAGATATTTTAACAAAGTTAGACTTGATTGTAAAGTTTGAGAAACTTTATGATTTATGATATATTTAATAAATAAGAATCAACATGAAATATTGGATCTTATTTGGGTATAGTTGATATTTAATTAGATTTGTTTGTAATTCTAATTAAAGTAATTAAAATTAGAATTAAATTTCAATTGAATTATTAAAATGTCTAAAACTATTATAAATAGGCTTAAGCTCTAATGAAACTTTCATTTCTTACTTAACCATCCCTATAAGAGTTATAAAGTTCTCTCAACTTGATATGTGAATACCGTCAGAAGCCAGATACTTGCACAACTATGATGGATGAGATGAGCTGGTTTCGAAAACAACTTGAAGAAAATGATAAGTAAATGATTAATCTTCATAATAAGGTATGAATTAAGATTTGTTTTTATTATGGTTTATATATTAATTATTTTATATAATTAAAGCGATCTTAATTTTTGGGAAATTAAAATATGAAAAGGTTTCATAATTATTCTTTTATGGTTAAGATAGGATCCTATCCGATTTTCTAACAATGATATCAAGTTGATTTTAATTTCATAATTTGATTAAAAATATTTGATTGTTATTGATTAATTTTGGAAATTGAAATTGTAACTATTGCATGATTAAACAATCTAAAATTTTTTGATTAAATATTCTAAAACCCCCTTTTGAATTTATAATTGAGATTACAATGATATTGTAATTAGAAAACTAAAACCCATAAAAGTTAAAGCCGTGACATCTGGAAATTAAAAATTCCAAAATAATAATAGCATAAAGTTTCTTATGGATTGGACCCAATTCCCCTTGCCACATTGTGGAAAGCTGCTTATGCCTGGCCATGTAATTGTTTGTTTGTTGCCAGAGTAAGAAAACTCCAGGCTGATCGGACTAAATTATGGAATTTGTGGTGTTGCTGCATTCTCGGAATAAAATGGCTGGATTGTTTGTGTTGTTTGATTGTTAGAGAATTGGGTGTTTTCCAGCAATAATGAGGCAACCGGTATCACAAGTTATGCTGGTGAAGCTGCTGGCAGCGACTTGGAGGAGCTGTCGCTGACAACTGGAAGCGCTACACGCTAGTGGCTGGTCCTTGGCAGCTTGAAGAAAGTCAGATGTAGTAGGGGGATTCCAGTGTAGTTGCGCGATTGGAAAACAACATGGATGGTTGCGACAGCGAGATACAGGCGGGAGGAACAGGACGTTGAAGGCAAAGCAGCAGGTTTCCACCATGGCTGGAAATGTTTTCGTACACTTACGGAGGCAAAAATTGTTGCGGGAGGAGTTCGATGGAGGCGCGACATTGGAAACTTTTTAGGCAGCTAGATGATGGTGAGCATCATGACTGGCATCGGCGGCTTTCCTGGGAACGGGGGCTAGGCTTTTTAACCTAGGGTATATAGGACTTCTTAGTGAAGAAGAGGGGTGTTTGGAAACCGAAATAGGAAAGCTGTATGTCAGGCTGCATGGAAAATCTTATCCTATGGAATATGCTTATTCTAGGACTTGAACAAGGGACGTTTGACAACAATAGCACTGTATCCTAAGGCTAAAATAACGCATGTTTGAATATAAAGATACACTTATTCTAGTATTTGAATAAGGCTTATTTGACTACTGGATTAAAGTAATCCAATCTTTGTTTAGAATTAAGTATTCCGAGACATATTCTTAATATAATTTTAAATTTGAATTAAATTCAAATTTCAATTTCATTACCTGATTTTTCTTAATTTGATTAAAATTAATAATTATCTTAATTCCTAATTAAATTTTAAAAAAGCAGTTTTTAAAATTATAATTAATTATTTTCAATAGATGGAAATTAATTAATTAGATTCTTCAATATTAAGAAATTTTTTTCTTAAGTAATAAGAAAAATTTTTCTTAATTAAATTTCTTTATTTCATTTTGATTAAGATAAACTAAATTTATGAATTTATTTGTTTAGAGAACTAGGCCATTATTCTATTTAGAAATTGTTTCTTTATTTATGAATAATAAGTTTCTTGATTTATTAGAAAAGATATTTTCTTGATTAAAATTTAAAAATTGCTTTCATTTATTAACTGAGAAAATTGAGCTTTTTAATAATTTTAAATTTTAGTTTTCTAATTTATTAAGAAAATGTTTTCTAATAAACTATGAAATCATTCTCTAAATGAATAATAAAAATGACTTTTTTATTTAAATAAAATGTTTTATTTAATTTTGAAAATCTTTTCTTTTTTAATATTAGAAAATTAATTTTCTAATTATGGAAAAATAATTTCTAATTAGATTAGAAATAGTTTTCTATTTGGATTAGAATGTGTTACTTATATAGTTTTGAAAAGAAAATTTTCTAAATTATAATAAATACAAAAGCATAATTTATTGAAAACTTGTTTTCAATTAAATTTTATTAAAGGAGTTAAGATAATTGAAAATAGTTTCCAATTGGAATTGAAAATTATATTCAAATCAAAATAAATTTCAATTTGGAACAAGAATTTAGTTTAATTAGGACTAAAAGAGTTTTTATCTATTTTAATTTTTCAAAGAGTTGAAAATATTAATTTAGATTATGAAGATCAATAACTAGAATCAAACGAAACTTGATATTTTATACACACACATATATATATATCAAACATATGTACATAATAGATACATATTAAATTGCACATTTTATGTATGAGATATTATTACACGTAACTTTCTCTTGTTAAAATATTTAATTATACGTTCAAAACGTGATTGTCGCCTTCCATTATTATTAGAATAAACTAGAGTTATGTATATTATTAGGTTTGTTGAGCAAACTCAAGGTCATGTTAACCCGAACATGTTTAGTCTTATGATAGTGAGTTCTACTTAACTAAATTTGCTTGATTTGATGAGTAAACTCAAGATCATATGACAAGAGTTGTCAGCTAATAAATCTAAGAGTTATATGAAATATGACCGATAAAGTTATTATTTATTTAATTTAAATTTAGTTGATTTTAAGCTTGTTAAGCAAACTTAAAATCAACTAAATTTGAGTGAGATCCTAGTCTATTGAAAAGATTAAAGTAATCTTTTTAAATAGTAGTAAGGGCTATTATTTTGAGTAAAATAGCGAGATTAACCAAATATATGGTTAAATTCCTAATCTCATTTGGTAGTTATAACATGTAATTAATTACTTTCTTTTCTTACGATTATACTTTGTTCTGAATAGAATTCACCTTGTTTAATATAGATGATACTAAGTTAATGAACCAAAATTCTTGCACATAGGTTATGTTTGAGAACAACTTTTAAATTTAGATAGAAAATTGTATGTCTATTATGAAATTTTGGTATAATTCTTGTAAAGGATTCGGTAACAAAGTTTTAGAGATAAGTTAAAATCATATGGATGACAAAATGTACTAACATTTTGAGTTAACTAATATCTTATAAACTTTAATGACAATATGTCAGATGTACGTCAACACTATGAGATTAAGATGCAAGAGGTTGCATGGAGTAGAGGTGAAAGGTATAGTACCTTGATCTTACTACAAGCATAATTGTGGACTATAATTAAAGGCATTTGTTATAGTATGATAATAGTTGTCATAAGAAGAAATGATCGCTTGACTTTTCTTATCTATACGAGATATGATAGAGATCGTATATTTGCTAGTTTATGCTTATGAGTATTTGATACTGAATTTAGATTCAACATTTTTATAATGCTCAATGCATGAAAAGAAATAGATTGTTGAGTAAAAATAGTTGATCTAATTTTATACAAATTGTTTGTATGTTTTGGATTAAAGGACACTTATACTTAACATAAGTAGCAAGAATATCAAGTTGGATAATGAAGACTATCCCTTTATACCATGTATGTTAAATCAATATGATGAGAACTATAAAATCACATAGAAGGATATATGTATTCATTTGATTATGAATTGTATAAAACTTGTGGAACTTATTAAGTTAACGGATAACCAAACCAAACTTTAGTGAAAGGATGAAGATGGTATTAAATTGTTAAATTTATACATGTGATGTACTGGATAGAATAACAATTCATAAAATAATGACACTTATATTTCATCATATTACTAATGAATTTATGTGATATAGTTATATGTATTAATTTAAATAATGATTTAAAATTTTGAAAAGTTCAAATTGTTTAAATCTAAGTAAAAATTAAGCATTGATTGCTAAAGCACTTGAATGAGATAATTGTGGTGAGTTTTAAAATTTTGATTATCTATAGAGAATGAGATTATTTATTGAATACCTTCATAACAAAATTTCATAAAGGTATGGGTTTATATAAGGAGGAAAATACAATATAAGATATTGTATGATGCGATGTTATTTTTCCTATAGCTATTCCTAGTACAATGACTTACCTTCAATAGTTCCAATTGAATCAATTAATAAGATTTTATATTAATTATGAAATGTTAAGTCTTAAAAAACTCAAAGTTAATGATTAGGAATGTGATGCTTAGCTGAAGCATATATTATCCTCTAAATTTTGAATTAAATCAGGTAATAAAAGATTATGAGACATCCAAAAGATTAGATACAATCTTACAAACCAACTAAACACATTGCCTTTTTCAATTAGATATAATATTATAGACCTATTGAACAAATTTTATGTTTCAATGTATACTTATAAGAGAATAATTTTCAAGATAACTAGTAGGATTAAGATGAAATTTGAAAAGTTCAAATCTCATGACAATACCTTTAATTGGAACTAGTGCCTTTGTTGATACATTTTATGTATAGTTGAAAGGCTAAGAGACATTAAAAGATTCACTTTCATGATGAATTCAAATATTTTGTTCTAGAGATGATTGTGAATTTATCATGTTTACAAGAAGGTTAATAGGATGTAGAGATATATTGCTCATAGAGAACAATAATTCTAATTTTTATCTAAGAACAACTCTGGTTGGATATGAAAAGGTGAAAACTTAATTATAGGAATTAGATCTATAGAGATATATTGGAAGTTGTTTAACTATTCTAAGTCCAAGTGAGTAGATAAGTACTAAAGATGTTTAATATTTGAGATATTTGATACTTGTGAATTGCTAAAGAATATTCAATATTCTATGTATAAGTTAATATTTGAGTTCAAGGTTATATAGATATTAACTTTAAAAGTAAATCCTAATTAAAGTCTATTTTACTTAGGAAAATATCATTTATGATTAGAAAGGTTCCAATGTAGCAATGGTTGCTAATTAAGCTATAAAACATTTTTCATTTAATGGAAATGGTTAATTGGATCAATAAGTTCTTTAGTGAGCTTGATATAGTTCTTTGGATTGTTCAAGACAGTAATGTACTATAGAACGTTAGAGCCATTGGGGATATAAAAGGAGCTATGGTCTCATCAAAGATCCAAGGATGTATTTAGGAAAAATTTCTTAATTATGATGATAATTAAGATGGAAATTGTAAGATTTATGTAAATACTTAATATACAGAATCTTGTAGAATTCTCTTATTAAGTCCCTATCCTAGCAATATCATGATTGTCATATGGTGATATATTATAAGATTCTTAAACAATTGGCTTAGTGCAAGTGGGAGATTATTGATTTATACCCTACAGACAATCGATCTGGTTATAGTTTAATGACAAAATATTTAAAGGCATTTTTTATCTTGTACACATTTAGATGTATGTGATAAAGTCTATGAGATAATTATACATTACAAATGAAATTATAATTATGATGTTCATATTGCATTTATGTATTATCTCTAAATTGTTCCTATTCATTATTTTATTAAGACTGTACATTAATAGAACATAAAAAGATTAGAAAATATTATGTTTTTCCTTATAAAGGAAGTATTCGATATCATAAACTAAAGTATGAATATACTTAAACAAGCATGTGGGTACTTATTAGAGAACAAGTTCACTGAACTGACCCCATATGAGAAATTCATTTAACGAAAATACTTGTATGCCTGCAGAAATTCTCATTTTGATGATTGTATAAGTGATTCTTTAACTTGAGATCTCCAAAGTTATCTTGTATTGAGATTTTTATGTTGTGATACTACCTATGACCTATTTTAATCAAAAGTAGTTCAATCGGTAGTCATTGGATGTAGCATAAACTATATGTAGGTAGTTAAGTGATCAAAATAGGATTCATTACCCTAAAGTAATTAGGAATAATGTTTTTTTTGTTCTTGATTAGTATTGATTTGGGAAATCCTTGGTTATAGTGGAATGATATTTTGTAAATAGTTTGCAAATGTTACATCTCAATCTCTTCCACAACTTCATTCCCTCTCAGCCAGTTTCCACTTCTTCCAGTTTTCGTTCTTTTCTTTTCTTTTCTTTTCAGTAAAGGAAGGAGCTTTCTGGATTGAAGTTTTTGATTCTATTTTATTTCTATTATGTTTTTAAGTTTTATGATTATAGTCATCTAGGCTTTGTCTTGATTTTCTTGTTTTAAGTTTTTGGGCAGTTTGATAAAATCTTTATCATCCAGTTCTGGCTGTAAAGTCTTGAGCTACTTTAATGAGCCCTCAATTACCCCAACACTTGATGCATCTTAACTCTCGAAGGAAACCTCCCTTGGCTATCTCGAGTGAGTTCCTTATGGGTTTTTGGAACCGATCCTTAGGGAGAATTGTACGGTCTATAATTTTTATGTTTCGTTAATGTTCTTTTCACTAGCTTCCTTTCAATAGATTCAGTTCATATTTAGATTATCTTTGTGTTGAATAACTTACCTAGTTTATTTTTCATAAGGTTTGACTTTCTTACTTTTGCATCATTTATTAGACTTGGTTTTCACATCTCTTGTGTTTTTGAGTTGGATGTTGTGTGATTTTTTGTTGTAAACACATCTTTCTCCCCTCTATTTTCGATTTTCGACCATTAGTGTCTATTTCTTGGGTTGCAAAACTTCCGCTTCTGGGTATTTTTAGTTCTGTTGAGATTGTTCTGGGTTTGTCAATACTAATACCCACATTATTAATTCACACGACTCTCTTATATTTGCCATCTCTAGCTTCTTTCTCTCTCTCTCTCTCTCTCTGTTTTGCTTATTTATTTTATTTTATGTTTATCAACTTTTTTTCCACAGTTTATAAGACTATAGAATTTTGGGTTTGGTTTACTCTGTTGCAAATAATTTGGCTTCTCTATATTGGAACTTGTACTTTACCTGCTTATTACAAAAAAATTTTCTCTTCTTTCTTTTTTACTATTGCAATGATTGAAATAGGCTTCTCTCTCTTTACTGGTACTCCTCAGCTGACACAATCAACTCCAATGAGCCGTTGGTTTAGTCTACTAATTACTTTAGGCTTACCTTTTTCACTTTATTACACAACAAGAAAATTAGTAATTAGTGATGAAAAATTACTGGCGGAAAAGAAACTGTAGCAAATTATTGACAGAAAATCATGATTCGTGGGTATAATTTTTAGGAAAAATTTCATTTTGATGGAAAAAATTTGTTAGTAAATATGGAGGGAAATTATCCCGACAAATTTTTTGAATGAATATAGAGACGGAAGAAAATTTTCATCAGTAAAAAAGGTGGGAATGTTTGGCAGAATAAATAAGTTTTGGTTTTACAGATGGAATAAATTTTTGTCGGTAAATTTCGTCAATAAATTTTTAGAGGTAAACATCATTGTTTGCTTCGACTTCAATGTAAATGACGTCATTTTCATTTAATCGAAAACTACTGTAACCCCCTTCCCCTTCCTCCATCGCAATAGGCACTGTAACTTTTTTCTCTCTTCTGTCATTTTTGCCCTCGATTGTCTTGATCTCTGTTCCTACTGAAGCCCCACCATCCTCGTTCTCCCACTGTGCGTCCTCATCATGCCACCGTCCTCGACGTCGCAACGTCCTCATCTTTGTCGCTACTGAAGCCTGCCTCCTCCGTCTCTTGTGTCATCGTGCGTCCTCGCTGTCATCGTCATATCTTCTTCTGGTATTGCTACTAAATTTTATCTAGCTACTGCGTATTGCTTCCTTCTACTGCTATGTTTTAGACTTATTTTTGGCTATTGATTTCTTATACATTGCTATGCCATTTTTACTTGGTTTGCTTTCCTCAACTATGCATATTATCTCTTTGGTTGATGGCACTTTGTTCTTGCTTCTTTCAGTACTCATTGGGTTTTCTAGATGCTTGCATTGCGTTGGTTTTGAAGGCTCAACACAGATTTTTCTTCATTGTTTTTAACAAAACATACTTTGATGATTAGTCCCTTACTTTCATTTTCCACATGCTTAATTTTTTTGTCCTACCTCAACCTTGTTAATCTTATCCTTTTTGTGGGGTGGGGCAAGGCATATGAGAATGTCAGTTTACCGTAACTCATTCCATTGTTTAGTTGTCAGTTCTAGATTGGAATTAGGATATAATTAATAACTTCCTCTTGCTTTTATGATGGCTGATGTCAAACCATTATATGTTCAAGTTTATGAAGAGCATAATCATGGTCTCCAGTTAGATGTCAATTCCTTGTGGTTAATCTATGGTATTAGTAGGCATAATACACACATGTCTTTTTCTTTTAATTCGCTAGAATGGAAATATTGTCAGAATGGATGTTAAGTTTTTTTTTATTAAATACATAAAAAATTGATGGCTTCCAAATTTAAATTCACCCTTTATATTAATTTTTGATATAAAAGAGCATATGACACGAGCCTTAGTGCAATTTAACTTAAATTTATCCCATTAAATTTGATCTCCTTGCAAAAAAAGAAGAAGACCATGAATATATCACAATTATTCAATAAACGTATATAATCACTCGTTAAAGTACTGGTTTTCCCGTTATATAAATAATAATAATAATAATTTTCTACCTAGCAAATTCAATTCAATCTTTAAAAGGCAATTATTTTCTTTTTATAAAGCTTTCATCTTTATTCATAAAAAGGGTATGACATTTGAAAGAGAGGAGCTTTCACATAGGATACTTATTATTAGAATCAGTGGCTATTACACTTCGAAATCAGTTATTATTGTTTTAAAACTTTTTTAAGTGTATTATGATGATTCCAATGTTATTTTACGTCATTATAGATCTTTTACAAAATTGTAGCACTTTGTGTTAGCTTTCAAATGACTAAAGAATCACCTCAATCGGAAAACTATAGAGAAAATTATGGTCAGATTCATGTTTCTTTCTTAAAATCATCACTACAAGATAATGAGCAAATATAGGAAAATATCATATAATTATATAAAAAATATGCCATAAAAATACTAAATCATAACTAACTTAGCTTCCAAAAAATGCAAAATATGAACCTTTAACTATTTATTGATTACATTGTATCTAGAACGTTGGACCCTTAATTAGCTATTATAAGTTTTGATATACCTCCATAAACCTATCTATCTTGTAACAATGTTTCATTTATGACTTTTGTTATTACTTGGCATGGAAAATGGAATTAATAATCTAGGTTCATGGGTACTTAAAGAGTTTTCATCATTGTACTTAGGTTATTCTTTTTCATCTTCTTCTTCATTTCTAGTTCATTGTTCTCTTTCCATTTCTTTTCTTGCTCCTCTGATCTTAATTATCTCTTTATTATTATAGTTATGATAGTCCCTAACATTTTATAATTTTAGCCTATATCACTTTGACTATCCTATATTTGTTGGAATGTATGAGGATAAGTGGTATGAAAATAACACGGTTGTTTTCTTGTTAATAGAAAATGATTCAGTACTAGTCATAAAAGAAAATTATATTAGTACCATAGCACTGATTACTATGATTATCAAAAATTATTTATTTGTGTCTTCTTTTCCCTAAGATTACCTAATATTACAAATTGGCTTCATTTATAATAATTAAGCAATTTTATATAAATTATAGAGTATAAATTGCTCACATAGCTTGATGGAAATAAGTATCTTAATATAATACGTAGTAACTATGCCTAAAGAGTCTTAGTCTTGCTCAATCAGTTGGTAACATTCATCGAAGATTTCAAGGTTGAAATGCATTTCTGGCACAACTAATTCATAAAACACCGATTTTGCACAAAAAAGAGCTTGACGGATTTGAACTTCGAAAATCTTAAATTGATGTTCATGATGTCTTTGTTTTATCTTGCATACTTTTGAAGATAAAGTATATTTTTATGCCGATTATAGTCCTTTTCAAATAGTGGTTCATTCCCACCAGTTAACTAATTAGCATCATATGTTTATGTTTTAGCTTAAATAATGTATTTTCTCTTTATCGCATTATATATCCAAACTTAGATTTCCTTATTTTCTGATTTGCTTCGTTTAACATATTAAAAATATATCAAAACTATTGAATAAGTGTATTTTATTAAATACGAAATATTCTTTTTAGCAAGCCCTATTTTATGTTGAAAAGCATCGCTCATCCTTCTTCTTTGTAGTCTGTCCATCAAGGTAAGTCATCCAACTAATGTCTACCATATGTGTTGCTTAAAAAATACGATTACAATGCATTTAGGTTTTGTGTGAATGCAAAGGAGGTGTTAATTTTATGTTATTGTTTAGAATATTCTCATAATAATTGATGAGTTTTTAAGTTCTTCTTTAATAATCTAGGTATTTATGTTTGGGTTTTATTTATTGATGAGTAGATGTATGATTACATACGTATTTACTATATCTGAAATGAGTTTGAGATCTTATAGATGATTTGAGGCATAATAAACTCCTAGGATGGTATATAGGCTGAAAACCCGTGATGTAGCTCCCATAAGGCTTATCAGTGAAAATTTCCATAAGCGTAGGAGTCACAGTGAGAATTTGCTTTCTCTATTCATATAGTGTAATAATGTCACGTATCTTAGTGTTTCTTTAATTAAAACTTAGTGTACAAACTTCAATCAAAGCATTAAAGAAGTAAGTTATATAGTTACGGAAAATTATAGATAATTTGAGGCATAATAAACCATTAGGATGGTATATAGGCTGGAAATCCATGATGCAACTACTGTGAGGCTTATCGATGAAAAATTCCACAAGCCTAAGAGTCACAATGAGAACTTACTTTCTTGATTCATATGGTGTAATATTAATTCAAACATAAATACTTCAACTTCAATATGATTAATTCAAACTTAATATTAACACAAGAAATTCATAGGTTTAATAGACATGATAATTCTTTGCATAATAAACCCCTAGGATGGTATATAGGCTGGAAACTCGTAATGAAACTCCCATAAGTCTTATCAGTGAAAATTTTCAAGAGCCTAAGAGTCATAACGAGAACTTGCTTTCTTGATTCACAGGTGTAAAAAATGCCACGTAATATAGTATTAAACTCAATTGTAGGTGATTAATTCAATTTATTAATACTTAGGTGTTTTTATGTAAAGTAAAGTTTAAATGTTCTGTAAACTTAGGGGACATAAAGGATATTAACTATGAAATCACTTTTTTAAATTAATAGTTTTACATAAATGAGTAATGTTGATAGATCTTAGATGTATATATGATTAACACCTTTATTAATCCTGATTTTATTGAGGGAGTTGAAGCTTTTATTCATTATGTATGTTCTCAACCTGCATATATGGATGGACTAAATATCAAATGTCCATGTAAAAAGTGAAAACATATTCATTTCCTTACTAATGAAGTGAATGGCCATTATTGAGAAAAGGATTTGTTCCAAATTATTTTCAGCGGACACAACATGGGAAGTCATTGATTTATAGCACCTCAAGGGGTAATGAAGTAAACTCATCAATAAATGTGGATAAGTTTGAAGGGGGATTGGATTTAGAACAAATAATGTGGGTGCTATTGAAAATCCTTACATACAAATGGTTTATGATATAACCGGTTATACCTTTCAAGAAAATATAGAAAATCTTGTAGAAAAGCCAAACACATATATAAAATAAATTTTGACTTACTACACTCAGCTAACTAAAAGTTACGGCCAAATTGTGAAACAATGACTTAATTATCTTCAATTGCTCGAATATTAAACATAAATTTTAAAGGGCATATTTTTGATCATAGTTTTGATAAAATTCTTAGATGGTATAATGAATCATTGCCTCCTGATCATATAATGGTTGATAATTTTTACAATATGAAGAAACTTATTCGGGGTCTTGGTTTGTCTCTTGAAAAAATTGATCGTTGCAAATTAGAATGTATGGTGTAGTGGATAGATGATGTGGGATTACAAGAGTGCAAATTTTATGGTCAATCTAGGTTCAAGCCTAGAAAGTGTTCTATGAAATAGAAATTAGTACCCTGGAAGCAACTGTGTTATTTCCCGCTAACTCCGAGACTTCAAAGACTATATGCTTCTAATGTTACTGCATCTTATATGAGATGGCATAATGAACATGAATAGAAAGATGGAATAATGAGTCATCCATTAGATGCATTGATATGTAAACATTTCAATAACACCTATTATGAGTTTGTAGCTGAAACTCAAAATGTTTGGTTGGGATTGTTGACAGATGGATTCCAACCTTTTGGTTAATCCGACCAACAATATTCATCATGACCAATCATAATTACTCCTTATAATTTACCTTCATGGATGTGTATGAATAAGGAACATATGTTTTTGATAGTGATTGTGCTAGGGCCTATAAATCCAAAGCATAAAGTTGATATATTCTTACAACCATTGGTATCTGAATTATAACATCTTTGGGAATTTAGTAAGGAGACATATGATGTGTCTCGACTATTAGTATTTTTTGACACATGCTATGTTTTTTGGATGGAGCATAGTAAGGAAATTGGCTTGTCTTTATTATGGTAATGATTATGATGCGTTTTACATTTCAAATGGGGGCAAAACATGTTAATTTGACAACCACATAAAATTTCTTCCTCCAAATAATCTATTTATATGCAATAAACAAAAGTTCATTAATAATATGATGGTAAAAACACCTCCTCCCCCTTATAAAGCTGGTGAAGAGATATTGCAGGTGATTGACGAATTAGGATTGTTGAAAGTTATAGAACTTAAAACTGATGAAGTTGATACAAGCATTAGTAAAAACTTTGGTTGGAGAAAGCGAATCATCTTTTCGGATTTGCCATATTAGAAAACTAATTTGATACGTCATAATCTAGATGTGATGCTTATTGAAAAAAATATTTTTGACAATTTATTCAATACCATAATGAACATTAAAGCGAGGACAAAAGACAATACAAAATCATGAGTTGATTTGAAACTTTTTTGTAAAAGGAACGAGTTAGATAAAAATCTTCACACCAGTAAATATCCAAAAGCATGTTACAATTTGGACAAAAAACAAAAGGAAAATTTGCATGAATGGTTGAAAAGTCTAAAGTTTCCTAATGGTTATGTTTCAAACTTGGAAAGGTGTGTGGACATGAGGAAGAAGTATAAGTTATTTGGGATGAAAAGTCATGATTGTCATTTGTTTATACAGAGGCTAATTCCAATTGCATTTCAGGAGTTGCTACCTAATAAGGATTGGGAAGTTATAACATAATTAAATTTGTTTTTCAAAAGCTTAACATCATTTGAAGTAAAGTTGGATGAAATGGAAAAACTAGAAAGGGAAATTACAACAAATTTGGGCAAATTAGATGGAATTTTCCTTTTAAGTTTTTTTGAATGTATGGATCATCTACCTGTGCATTTAGCACACGAGACTAAACTTGCTTGTCCAGTTCAATATCAATGGATGTATCCGCTTAAGAGGTAATTATAGTAAGTATTTAAATTGAAGTAATAATATGTTTTAATAACAGAATTGTAATAACCTTATTCGCTAATGTAGGTATTTACATCACTTGAAGAAAAATGTCAAAAATAAGGCTAGAGTTGAAGGTTCGATATGTAATGCTTAATTAATGGAGGAAGCAAGTACATTTTGTTCAAATTATTTTAAGCTGCATGTACACATAAGTGAAAGAAAAGTTTCTCGTAATGACAATGGGGGAGGAATAAATGATACTAATGGTAACTTATCCATTTTCATATATCATGGACGAACATATGGACATTTAACAAAAAGAATGTTAATAAAGGAAGAAATAAAGGCTGCCCATGGTTACATTTTATTAAATTGTCAAGAGATTTAACCTTTCATGTAGTAAGTTGAAGTTGATTTTGAAATTGAATATTTGAGTTTTGAAACTTAGTGCTATTCACAACTAAAATACATAATAATGTTTTAGATTATACGAGGAATGTTTAGGTGAGATAATGCCTAAGAAAACACAGGATGATATTAATAAAGAAGTTGGAAGACGCTTTCCTCAATGGTTCGAGAACTATGTAGGTTTTCACTTACAATTATTGAAATGATTGAATTATAAGATTTAAGAGTTCAAATGACATTATGCTACTTAAGATGATAATTTCTTTCGTGTAGGCCTTAGAAAATCCAATAGAAAACAAGTTCATATGTGATCTTGCGAAAGGAACTTTGCAAATTGTTAAATTGTATTCGGTGTATTTTGTTAATGGATACAAATATCATAAAAATATCATGGTCATAGCATGGCAACAATAAATAATGAGGTTTGCATACAGGGAGAATTGATGGATTACTATGGTAAAATTATTGAGATGCTTGAAATTGAACACCTTGCATTGCTAATAAAGCAGAGTGTGATATTTAAGTGTGACTGGTTTAATCTAACTCCTAATGTTGGTACAAAAATGTATACTCAATACAATTTAGTTGACCAGTGAAGAAGATTTAGACAATTTGAACCTTTTGTGTTAGCGATGCAAGTGATTCAGATGTATTATGTCCCTTTTTCCAACTAATGACGAGATAAGTCAAATTAATCGTCCGTTTGTAAAGTTAAACCTAGAGGTATTTTTAAATTGCATAGAAAAGAAGAACATAGAATTAAAAGTGAAGCATTTCAGAAAGATGTTTATCAAATAAATGCAAATGTTATATATGACGATAATGGACCTTTAATCGATCCAAATAATGAATATATTGAAATTTCGTCTAGAGAGGATGAGGAGGGCGAGAGATCTGAAGAGGAGTATGATTTTGATTTTAATTCTTCAGAAAAAGAAGAAGAAGATGATTTTGATTTACAATTAAGTGTTGATAGTGATTAATTTGTGTTTGTAATAGAATATTATATTTAACAAATCAATTATATAATCAACAATATAGTGTTATATATTGAATTAAAATTGTTATATTTCTGCAATATTCAATAATAAGAGTTTCAAGTTAAAATATGACACCAAAGAGAAAATAGGATATGATGTGACCAAGGTTCAAATCACGATTTGGAGCCAGTTACTTTCTATGTGAAGCATCACATTCTGCAGCTGCAACAGAATCAGATATTGTACCTTCAACTACTACACATGCAGATGAGGCACCACCTTCTGTACCTACTGCTACACCATCCACCACCCCTATACTGACAAATATATCAGGGGTAAACGTTACAGATGAAAGAGGTGGCCTCTAGCCTAGAGCTGAGGGAGTTGATCGAAGAATCACATCATAATTGTCAACAATATGTAAGTAAAAAATACATGAAACATCATATATTTATAATTAAGTTATACTTTTAAATTTAAAAATGATATAAAATTGTTTTTATATTAGGTTGATTCCGTTTGGACCGTGCTCGAGAAACATGACATCCAAGTTCAAGGAGAAGATTGATCTTGAGGGTTATATATGGAAGAATATCTCTTAGGCGATAAAGAATTTTTATTATCAGGAGTTTGAGGTACAAAAAATATATACTTTTTGCAATTAATTTTTATACATTAATTAGATAAATATTATAGGTTATAAGTACTTATCGTACGTTTTTTTCCATTTTTTAGAAAGAATTTTTTTGGAATTCTGAATTTGACATGGTTATTTATAAAGTTTGGGAGATATGAGCTCGTACATGCTATAGACACTTTATTGGTGCGATACATAAGACTAGTGTATGACCTCCTTATATTTGTAAAGAAATATAGAGCCGTTGGCAGCAATATTGGACATCACCTGAGGCAATGTCCATTTTAAAGCAAAATTCTGTCAACATACATGGAGGATCGGGGGCAGAGTCTCTTCCCGTACATACTAAAGGATCTATTACCTACCACGAGCATGTAGAGAGACTTATAAGTATCTAAACTTTACACTTATAATCTTATATTTTTACTTTGATGTATTGCAATTTAATTTGATGCGTGAATTTTGGAATGAAAATATGTGTATTATGGAGAATGATAATGTTATAAATGTCTTGTGCCATATATGTTTGTGTTGTTGAGTTACTTTCTTTGCTCAATAGGGGTCAATATCGTAAAAATAGAGGAAAATTTGTCGAAATTTTTGTAAATTATAGTTCACTTATAATATTTTATTCTGATGCAGGAAAAGCCTATGGGCAGGAAACCTACACCCTGTTAGCTCTTTTTGCTCACCCACACTAGGAAGCATGATAGTGTGACATTTGTTAATACCAAATGTAGAGAACTACATGTATGTGAAATTTATGCTTTAATATTAATGATTAATAATTATAACTTGTTAACATAAATATTGCCTTTTGATAGGAAAAAAATATGAGAAAATATTCAACGATAGTCTTAGTAGTCTGAAGATATTGATGAGACTCAAATATATCTTCATGCAGTGGGTGGTAGGGACCGTCGTGGAAGGATCTTATGATTAGGTTCATTTATGAACACATGTTATTCGCAATCTTCCACATCCAGTATAACAACATCTAGTAGGCAGTCTACATCCAATGAAGTTCATGAGCTTCGGAGCACAGTACAGGCACTGGCAACTCAGTTGCAACAATTGATGCAGTACATGATGCAACTCCGTAATGAGATGGATGAGTTGAAAGAGAAGGAAGCACCTCATCACAACATTTAGATTATCTGCATTCACCAAATGAATAGCGTAGTTGTAGTCATTTTGTATGAATTAAATAATAATTATTGTAGATAATAATTCTTTATTATCAATTAACATAATTTTTACTTTATATCATCAATCAACTTTCTGTTTTAACAAACTAAATATAGAAACAAATCAAAATATTATCAAGAGATAACTGATAACTATATAAAATATGCATAAATCATAAGATTATCAAATAAAATTAAATGTAGGGAAAATTTAAAAAAATATCAGTAAATTTATCGACGGAAAAACAAAATATGTCAGTAAAATGTAATGAATTTACCAACGAACTACTAAGATCCATCGGTAAAATTAGTTGTGAATTTACTAAAGAAGGAGCCTTATCCGTTGTTACATTTACCTACAGAAACAATCCTTTCATCACTAAATTACCGATAATACAAAAATTATCATTGCTAAATATAGAGATGGAATAGAAAATATTCATCGATAAATTAGTGGCGGAAAGTTTGTACTTTGTCGCCAATTGTTACCTACACCGTTTCTCTGATTACTCATTCCGTCGGTAAATTCCATCGCTTACTTGGCTTGCCGACGAAAAATCTTCACATTCTGTCAGTTTTTTGTTGCTAAACCCCATTTTTCTTGTAGTGTTATTATCTTGGGTTTATGGGGGTTGTGAGTTAGAAGTAGTGGCATTATATACCAGTGATGGAGAAAAGGCAAGTCCTCTTTTGAGTTTCGATTATAAGAGTAATAAAAATGATGACAGATTACAAATATGTTCTTAAAATATTAGAACCTTACAAGGAAGTCCCTATAATTAGTGGAGATTTTAAACAAGTATAAGATTCATATATCATGTAGGAGACAAAGTGGATAGAGGATAAAGCGAAAGATATTAGTGGGTTAAAATTGTGGTACCAGGGGGTTCAGGGGGAAAGAATAAGGTCAGTATCTTAGTTATTAAGTTATGTTGTGGAGATAAAGAGGTCAAATGATAGGATTATGGCTGTTAAGATCATGGTAAGTAGTGTTATTCTCAACATGATGTGTGCATATGCACCTGAAGAGGGTCTAGATGAATAATAGAAACGAGAATTCTGGGAGGCTTTAGATAAGATGATCCAACAAATCCCTACTAATGAGAAAATTATTTTAGGAGGAGATTTTAATGATCATATAGGAGTAGCATCGAATGAATATTTATGGATTCATGGGAGTTTCAAGTACGGTGATATAAATGCTAGTAGGATTGCTTTATTAGACATGGCTGTAGGATTTGAGTCAATGATGTCAATTATTTATTCAAGAAGAGCGAGGAAAAATTGGTGACTTATAAGAGTATAACCATGAAGACTCAAATTGATTATTTCCTTGTAAGGCGGAGTGATCGAACTAGGTGCAAGGATTGTAAGGTGATTCCAAAAGCATTATTAGAAACTCAGCATAGACTATTAGTTGTGGATCTTGAAATTAAAGGATAAAGAAAAAGAGAAATATTAGGAGGTGTACTAAAGTTCGATGGTGGAATCTGAAAGGGGATAAGATGGAACAATTTAAGGAAAGAGTAAGAATTGGAGTTGAATGGAAATTGGAAGGAGATGCTAATCATATGTGGGAGGGAGTAACAAATAGGTTAAGCAATAAATTCGAAGAGATTTTGGGAGTTTCTAAAGGGTCGAGGGGTGGTAAGATGGAATCTTCGTGGTGGAATGAAGATGTAAGGCTAAGAAAGCAGTCTTAGTGGCTAAAAGCGAAGCTTACAAAAATATGTACAAGAGATTAGATACTAAAAAAGGGGAAAATGACATTTTTAAGTTATCAAAAGTTAGGGAATAGAAAAAGCGAGATGTAGACTAATTTTGATGTATAAGAAATGAAGTAAGGCAGGTGCTCATGGAGGAAAAAGGACATAAAGAGTAGATGGTAGGGGTGCTTCTATGGCCTTTATAATTAAGGCATAAAGGAAGACATCTCTTTAGGTGACCTCAATAAGTATGAGAGATTTAGTAATGTTTCTTGATGTAAACATATCACAAGAGAGGAAATTAAAAAGATGTGAGGGAGATGAAGAGTGGAAGGGCAGTAGGACGATGAGATACCTATAAAGGTGTGGAAGAGTCTAAGCATCGAAGGCTTTAATTGGATAGTCAACGTTTTTAATATGATCCTTGAGTCCACCAAGATATCAAATGAATGGAGACTGAGTTTGTTAATTCTTCTATATAAGTACAAATAAAAACTATTAAGGCATTAAATTACTTAGTCACATCATGAAGTTATGGGAGAAGATAATTAAAAAGAGAGTTAGAAATACAACTTCTATATCGAAAAACCAATTTGGCTTTTATGTTAACAAGATCTAGGATAAAAGTTCTACATCTCCTTAGAAGAGTAATGGAATACTACATGGAAAGAAAGAAATTTGCATATAGATTTTATTAATCTAGTGAAGTCATATGATAAGGTTCTTACGGAAATCTTGTGGAGGTGAAAGAAGTTTCTATGACATATATAAGGGTGATTAGAGATATGTATGAAGGGGTAATAACTAGATTAAGGACGATAGGAGGAGATACTAAGAAATTTTATATTGGTATTGGGTTATACTAAGGCTCTGTATTAAGCCCTTTTCTGTTCGCAATAGTGATGGATGAGCTTACTAAGAATATTCAAGGAGATGTGCCTTGGTGTATGTTGTTTGCTGAGGATATTGTCTTACTAGATGAGATAAGATAGGGGGTCAATGTCAAGCAACAATGTTAAAGAGAAACTTTAGAGTCAAAGGGATTTAAAGTGAGTAGGACTAAGACTAAATACTTAGAATGCAACTTTTCAGCCTATCATATGACTACCAGAGTCAAGCCATTAGGTGACTACTATAGTAAAGGTAAATATTGGATCAAAAGTTATACCATGGAAGTAGTGTTTTAAATACTTAAAGTTTATCATTCAAAGAAATGGAGAGATTGATGAAGATATAGTCCATCATATCAAATTAGGATGGCTCAAATGGAGAAATGCATCAAGAGTTTTATGTGATAAGAAGATACCACTCAATTTCAAAGGTAAATTCTATCGAATAGCGATTAGGCCAACCATTCTATATGGGGAAGAATATTGGCCCATCAAATAAATACATAATAATAAGCTTTTAGTGACAGAGATGAGGATGCTCTAATGGATTTGTAACCTTATTAGATAAGGTTACAAATCTAATGGCCAGAGATAAATTAAAGGTGGTTGGTATAAATGGCAAATTAAGAGAGGCACATCTTAAATGATTCAGACATGTTAAGAGGAGACACACTAACGTTCCAATGAGAAGATGTGAGAAAATAATACTTAGCGATTGTAAAAGGAAAAAATGAAGGCCTAAAAAGAATTGAGGGGAAGTGATCAAGAATGATGTGGATAAGTTAGATCTTGCTAAGGACTTGGCTCAAAAAATAAAACTTTTTTGTACTAGGATACGGGTTAAGGGTCTCTCTTAAAAGAAGACCTTCGCTTTCTTGTAGGTTATAAAACCTTTTTCCTTTGCATTTATTGTTTAGTATATACCTTTTAGGGTGTATAGCTTAAATTGGCTCCTATTTAGCATAATTAAGGTTTTGACAGGTATGGCCAGAATTATTTTTGTACGGGTCCTTCATGATCGTTAGGAGTCTCTTCTAGTATGTATTTCACTTAACATTTATTGCTATTCTTAGATATGTTCTACATGTATGTTATTTTGTGTTATGTTTATTACTTTTGTTCAGTGTTTCTCTTTAGTATTTATTTGTATTGTTTTGTATTTTTGTATTTAGTTGTTTTTCATACCTTTTATCTTCATTTGATTGATTGATTTATTTTTCTTTATTTTTTAGATATGTATGGACATCTATTTATATTGTAATATCTTCATGACACATTGCATGTGGGTCTATCGAAAACAGTCTCTCTACTACGTAGGGGTAAGGCTACGTACTATTGAACCTCCCAAACCACCCACTTGGCAAGACTTCAACTGAGTGTTGATGATGATGATGAGTTTACAAATGTTATTAATTAAATTAATAGCTAACAACGAAGAACTAATATGATTGAAATCAAAATAAAGTTGACATTAATTCCATGCTCTACGTCAAATCAGAATATTGTATGATAAAATGATTGAATTATACAAAAAATTATGCACAAAAAGGTTAAAAGACTACTTTGACATTCCTAAACTACTACTGCAAAACCGTATGTAAAGATAGAAATCTTGAAGGAGCTCATCTCTCTTTAGAGAGAATAGAACCATACACATCTTCATGTTCGAGCTATTTGTCTGGTTCTTACCCTTCATAGCAGAAAAGGTACTCCTGCTACAACCAAGATCTCTCTTCTTGACACTGTCTTTACTATGTACTAAAATGCACTAATTAGTACTCTGCTGATAACACTCAATAATGGAAGTGTCATCTTTAAAATTTCCCCTGATTTTAATATTAACTTGGATGATCCTACTTTATCTGAAAGACTTCAAGTCCATATCCAAATTATTGGAGTAAAACAAGATACTACAGCCATTATGGTCAGTCTACACCATTAGATGATTTATCGATTACAGAATCATGTTATAGATCTCAACTTCCCCAATTCCAGTTCCGTTGTTTTATACAAAGTAGCAAGTAGAGCTCATGATTATACTACGATCATATAGATTTCGAAGCAACTACCACTAATAGAGCTTGAAAAGTTGATTCCAACTGAATAGATCACTAGCTACTAAATAATGTTCCATGCTCCTCATAAACATTGCTTCCACACCACCACTCCTCATATGCTTAATACATTACGAGATGGATCAGTAAAATCCATCTACATCAACCTAATAATGATCAACCTAGACCCTCAACTACATTTGGTCCTATACTGATGCTTCAACCAGTGCTCTCATATACAGAAGGTAAAGATAGACCTCTAATTTATTACTTCAAGCCTGATGGAGAACCTATCTATGTTAGCCATCATTGTGGACATTTTGTTTAGAATGTAGATCCCTCCATGTGCAAACTAGATTATGAAGTATGTCTAAATTCTAACTTAGATAGTGATGGTGATGAGCTTTATAATCGGTGACAAAAGATGAAGAAGACCAAACAAAGACAGCAACCTAAAGAAATTCATCTTTGTTAACCTGCTCACAAATTTCATTGTTAAAATGATAATGATTATCTTGATTCTCGATCTTGCATTGAAAACTCAAGACCAAGACCCAGAAATATTCAAGAATTACTTAAAGATGTTGACAAGAAACACTTGTTCCATTAAGAGTCAATCTCCAAACATACTCAGCCAGTCATTCCTTCTATTCCTATTGTTCCTACTTCAAGCCCCATTCCTTGTATAATGGTTAAACCATATGAGGAAGACTTTCCTCCCCTGGAGAGACGCACCGATGACAATAGTAGGGTTATCTCTAACTCTTACATTCATGCTATAGGAATAACTTCTTATAGAAATATGATCTCAAATCCTGTTGATGAAACTCTCAACTGGCACACTGATAATGCCTTGAACCAAAATAAAGTCCTTCAACTAATTGATTCCAAACTTGATGAGCTGAATCAACAAAACTCAGTTACTCCATAATGAATTGATATAGTCTTTTCACAGGTCCAATCTTTGTATAAATCCTTAAAAGGTCAAATGCCCAACTAGATGTAGATCTTTGACGATATGTTCACACTCAATATTTTGGCCCTAACTTCACTATTAAAGAACAAGAAATTAAGAAGGTGAAAGAAGTCCTTCAATGAATGGAAGCTAAATGTAGAAAAAGCAATCTAAAACTATTTATAGAGCTTATCCCACATCTTTTTTGGTTATCCAACCCATCTATTCTTCACCAACATATCCTGAAGCTGTTGATTATAAGAAAGTAATCAAAATGAATTATCCTTTGATTAAACAATATATCCACCTTACTTTAACTAAACCTAAATCGACCAAATCCTTAAAACCCTCAAAGCTTAAACCTAAAAAGTCTTATGAGTCATCGCCTTCATTTACCAAACTAGTTGATCCATGGAATAAACCTTTACAAATAAAAACCCCACCTTCTTCACCACCAAAAACATAACCTTCATAACCATTAGAAAGGACAAAGCTCCTCAAACAAAGTTCATATTAACTCTTGCACTAGTATCTATTCTTGATATTTTTGAAGAAAAATGCATATTTGAGCATTCTATGCCCTCTTCTGAAATATCTGATGTATCTGAATAATGCATATATAAGCATTCTAAACCCCCTTCTAAAATATCTAAACCATCTTTTAATGAATCTGAGCACTTTTTTAATCTATCTAATTTAGCCCATATCATGATAACCATACCTAAACCTACTAAGGTTGAACCAGACATCAGTGAAGTTGAATCCACAAGAACTGAACCTCTCAGAACCTTACCACTGGTAGCACTAGTACCACCACTAACCAGACTTACTTCAGGTACTTGGTTTACCTTCAATGATCTTCCACCTAAAAATTAAGAGACTGCCTCCATGAATTTGATGCTTGGATTGACTTGCAAATGACTCAACCAAATCATCCATTAAGGGATATTTTTTCTGAGTTTACTTCTCATTTTACCAGCACATTACAAGAATGATGACAAAGTCTAGATGATTATCAACGATTACAGTCCATTTAAGTCACATCTCTTGGACTACTTCTTGAAGTAATTTATAAAGAATTCATTGGTGACTTTCAGCTCATCGAGATGAAATTTTGTTCTCTAGATAGAAGAGATCTACAAAAATATTTTCAACGTATGAAGAAACGTTATTATCTTCTCAATGGATTCAATAATGTTAACCTCCATTTTACATTGATTTCCTGTCCTCCAGAAGAATTACAACTTGAATTATAAAGGACCATTACTAAACTTTGAAGAGATATGAGAGATATAACTCTCAAAGAAATTTACCAGCTTACCTTGGCTTCACTTGACAAGCTATGTGATCATTAAAAGTGTTTCAAAAACATGATTAAAGGAGATCCTCTATTAAAGAAGGAGTTCAAAAATCCTTATTTGACGATCAAGTGTAAGAAGAAAAAAGATTGTGAATGTCACACAAAAAAGAAGCATCATCACAAAAAGTTCTAGTACAAGAAGTTTCACAGAACCCACATTTCTCGTAGAAGGAATATCCACCCTTCAGAAGAAAGAAACGATGAAGATTTGTCAAATTTTTCAACAAAGAAATCCTTAAACCAAGAAGGAATATCGCTATTTTATCTATGACAAATAAGGACATTATGCTCATCAATGTCCTAAAAAGATGAAAAGGGATGTCAAATTACTTAATTCAATTGAAGCTATTATGCCTATCCATGATAACCATGGAAACATTAAAGATCTCATTGAAGAACGATCTAGTGAAGACGAAGATACTAAGTTTACTATTCTGATTGACTCTTCTAAAGAAGAGTATAACTCCTCAAGTACTATAACTTTTGAAGATACTGAAGATGATATGTTATACATGGTACAAAAAAAGTGCTTGAAGGTGGATTCCAAAACCCTTACAATTCATCAACCTTATGTCCGTATCTAGCCTACTTTAAGGCATCTCCACTCCAAATCCTCCATGCATGGATTAGATATCATGCCAATTTTAATTCTTATATTAACACAGAAATGTATTTGAACTCACACAAGTACACCTCCGTATGAAGCTCTACGAGATCAATTCTTAGAGCAATGTCTTGAAAACCATGCATAACTGTCACGTCATCATCCTCTTTAAAAGAATCCCCACTCCTTCATTTATCTCCTATTCAAGAAGAATGAGGACATCAATCCTAAAAAGGTTATTCATACAAGTATAAACCTTGATTATCTAAAATTAGCCTAAGAAGAATGTGTCATTCTACTGCAACAAGGATTGATAGAGCCCATAAAATCTGGCTGGGCTTGTCAATCCTTTTATGTAAATAAGAGATTTGGACAACTATTCATCTTGATAAAGAAGAATTCTCCATAATAAGGAAAAGATCAATCCACAGCCATACAGCTCTTAAGGAAAGCTTGTTAGAATCCACCTGCTTTAAAGATTCCTAACAAAGGCCAGTGCATTCTGCAGATAGACACTAGTGATCCCTATTAGAGATTGATGGCAAATGACACTACTGTGGCCATGCTAGTGGACACTTTAAAGAATATGAAAAGAACTATCACTCAAGCTACAAAGAGAATTTGGTGGTGAAAAAGGGAATTGAAAAATTCAATTCCCATCTCAACCTTTATCACTTTGTGGTAGAAATGGACAACACAGCTTTTCCTAAGATTCTTGAGCCTAAAAAGAAGACACTACCAAAAAATCAGTTGCTTCGATAGAAAAAATAGTTTTCAAGCTATAAATTCACAATTTTTCCATAGCAAAGGACATCACAATATTCTTATCAACTTTTTATCTCAACCCAAGAAGAAAGTTCAATTGATCTCTCCTCTTCTTTCCACAACAATGCCTCTCCTCGTTCCTATTATAAAGTTTCCTTAGTATGCAAACACTCCAAAATCCTTTCCTCCTCTCTTTAAAAATCCTCTAACTACAATAGAAGAGATTCTTACTCTTCTCCAACAAAATCAAATAGTGATGACATTGGTAGCTCAAGTGGAGGAGTTTCTCCATCAAATTTGCCTTCATGGCAAGAACTTATCTGACGAGGCTAAAGATTAGGGTTCCACTCCTTACTATAGGACCCTTTATTATTTTTCTTTATAATTACATGTATTTTTTTAATGTTATATCATTCTTATCCCTTTATCCAATGTGAAATCATTCTTAACTTGTAAAAAAATCTTTGGGACCTAGTGTTTCCCAATCATTCTTCTTTTTACTATTTACTTTTGTATGATAGTATGCATTATTTTACCCAGGGAATCTCTTTTTAAAAGTTATTTATCTCTATCCCCTTGCTTTGTCTATAAAAGAAGGCGTCTCCTTCATTTTAAAGACAAGTTTTAAAGTTTTGTAGATTATCATTAATAAAAAATTTGGTGTGTATTCATCCTATGGTTTCTCCTTAAGTTCTCTCTCTTATGAAAGCTTGATTCTTGAATAATGTAGTCCTAGTCATATAGAAAGACTAGTATGCTCTGCACTTGCCTCTTTATGAGGATCCTGTGTATTTGAAAGTCTTGGACCATAGATGCTGTCTGAGGTCGTTGTTAAACGAGGAAAGATTGGAGAGTGTAAATTCATAAAAGGCAAGCATTAAGAGTTAATGCCCGAGGAAAAAGGGCTTATATCTCACTAGCATACTTGGAATTTATACTACAGTCAATCTTTTTTTATCCTTGATCTATTACTAATGATGTGTTTTATAAATCAGTTTGACTGGTATATAAGGTGAAAATCTGTGATGTAGCTCTATTGAGGCTTATCGGTAAAAATTTCCAAACACTTAAGAGTCATAGCAAGAAGAGCCCTTCTCGATTCATTAGTGTAAACAACACCACGTACCTTGGTGATATACTCTTTGTGTGCCCTCTGATCAGGGTAGCGTGAGTGATATCAAAGCCATAATTATTATTGACCGTGACTATAGTATTCCCGATGAGAGAGAGAAAAGAGTGTTCTTAAGCTATGAGTGAATTACCAAGTGAAATTGTTCATCTTTTTTCTACCCTTTCTATTGTCAATCTACTTACTCATATTAAACGTACTCTTTCCTAAGGGTCAATTCCAAGTTGCTAAAATATGATTGGGCTTGTCAGGCCTTTTATGTGAATAAGAGATCTGAACAACTATTCGTCTTATTGAAGAAGAATTCACCACCATGGGGAAAAGGATCAAACGACAACCATACAACACTTAAAGAAAGCTTGTCATAATTCACCTGCTTTAAAGATTCTTGACAAAGTTTAACGCATTCTATAGACAGACATTAGTGATCATTATTGGGGTGTTGTATTGATTGAAGAGATTAATGGCAAACAATATTGTTGTGGTCATTCTAGAGGACAGTTTAAAGAATATATTTTGTGGGCTCAATTAATCCTTCATGTAGTATAATGACACGTTCTTCTTAGGCTAATTTACATCATCAGGGTTCATACCTAGATGAGTAGCCTTTATGGATTGATGTTCTTATTTTTTTAAATCGGAGATGTATAAAGAAGTGAAAATTTTTCCATAGAGGATGGGGATGTGAGAATTGTGCATGGTTCTTAGGACAATGTTCTAAAAATTGATCTCTTAGAGTTTCATATGAAGGTGGTACTTATGTGGGTTCAAACACATTTTTGATGTCAGTGTAAGAACTAAAATTAGCACGACATCTAATCCCTATAGGGACGATTTGGAGTGGAGATGCCTTACGGTAGACATCCATGCCAATTAGAAGATCTGGGCCAGGGAGATGGCTTCCAAGGTCTTTAGTCAAAACCACATAGCTAGGGAAGAAACGAATCCCTATTTTTCTTTTTGTAGTAACACCAATCTTGAAAGAATTTC
This sequence comes from Erythroxylum reticulatum, assembly GCA_025504915.1. Lineage (NCBI taxonomy): Eukaryota > Viridiplantae > Streptophyta > Magnoliopsida > Malpighiales > Erythroxylaceae > Erythroxylum > Erythroxylum reticulatum. The sequence continues at coordinate 25,955,342 of JANSVA010000001.1, forward strand.
TGTCAGCAATAGTGAAATACTCATCATGTGAACTCTATACTTTAGGAGGTAAAATTTTAGGCTTCAGAATACTTCTTCATAATCCAATGTCCATATACTCAATAGCTTTAATGGGCCTATCATATTTGTGTTGTTGTACTAAGTGGATATAGACATAAGGTCGAGGAATTATGAGGGGTTTGGAATTTAACTTCAAACACTTTTGATATAGCATGTCTTCTTCAGTATTGTCAGAAGTTGGAGTACTTGAGGAATTATAATCTTCTTCAGAAGACGCAATGGGAATAGCAAACTTGGTATCCTTATCTTCACTGGATTGTTCTTCAATGAGATCTTCAATGTTTCCATAGTCATCATGGATGGGCATAATAGCTTTAATTGAATCCAGTAATTTGTCATCTCTTTTCATCTTATTAGCACATTGACAAGCATAATGTCCTGATTTTCCACAGATAAAATGATGATCTATGCCTTCTTGGCTTGAGGATTTCTTTGTTTAAAGGATCTAAAAATCATTGTAATTTCTTCTTTCTAAAGGGCTTATAGTTTCTTTGATGAGAAGTGTGGGAGCTGCGGAACTTCTTGTAGGAGAACTTTTTGTGATGATGCTTCTTTTTTTGTGTAACACTTACAGTCTTTTTTCTCCTTACACTTGATTTTACGCCTTCTTTAATAAAGGACTGCCTTTAATCATGTTTTTAAAAAACATTTGTTGATCACATAGCTTTTCAAGTGAAGGCAAGGTACGTTGATAGATTTCTCTAAGAGATATATCTCTCATATCTCTTCGAAGTGCAGTAATGGTCTTTTATAATTCAGGTTGTAATTCTTCTCGAAGAGAGGAAATGAATGTATAATGGAGATTAGCATCGTTGAAACCATTGAGAAGATAATAGTATTCCGTCATATGTTGAAAATGCTTCTGTAAATCTCTTCTATCCAAAGAACAACACTTCATCTCGAAATATTCTTGCCTGATCTATTTATCAATAAACTGAAAGTCACCAATGAATTATTCTAAGAAGTAATCCAATAGAAGTGCCTTGAATGTACTAAATTCTTTGATAGTCATCTAGACTTTGCCACAATTTTTATAATGTGCTAGTAAACTAAGAAGTAAACTCAGAAAAATATCACTTAATAGATTATTTAGTCAAATCATTTATAAGTCAATCCAAGCACCGAATACATGGAGGCGTTGCTCTGTCACATCCCATTCCCATATTAAGGGTTAGAACCCTGATTTTAATAATGGAGAGAGTAGTGATGTGAGAGTTAGAAGAAAGTGTTATATTTCATGCTCAGAAGAATGCGAGCATACATATATGTGAATTTGAATCTTTGCACACCTGAAAATAATTATACATGCACTCATTGACATTTCGGGTATATTGAATAGTAATGGGATAGTGGTTATAGTGAATGAGTAGAATGAAGTGGAGTAGAAAGATTAGAAACAAAATTTAAGTATTGGATTTAGTGAAGGAAAATACGTTAGAGAAGTTTACTGAGAATATTTAGCATGGGAGTTTTAGATAGTGGAGTAGAAAGTTATGGTCTTTATTAGTGAAGATGTTCAGGAGCACAGATGTATCATCTGTGATGATGCCATATCGTTTGTGATGACGTCATTCATCTTAAGAGATACATCATCTGTAAAGACGTATAGTCTATGATGATGTCATTCGTTTTAAGAGATGCATCATCTGTAAAGATGCATCGTCTGTTGTTGGACCCCGAACCTGAACCATTCTATTAAATGAGAAATTGTTGGCGATTATTTATGTGTAGAAAAAAAAGGGGGAAATTTTGAACTTGGAATGAAATAGAAAAGATGGTTTAGACACAAGATGGGTTATATGTGATATGTTGGAAGTTAAA
>JANSVA010000001.1:25969886-25984111 GCA_025504915.1 Erythroxylum reticulatum
GTAGTAGTAGTAGTAGTAGTAGTAGTAGTAATAGTAGTAGCTACTAGTACTACTACTACTACTACTATTATTATTATTACTACTACTATTATTATTATTATTATTACTATTATTATTATTATTCTCATCATCATCATCATCATTATTATTATTAACTTTATTATTGTTGTTTTTATTAATTATTGTTGTTTTTATTAATTATTGTTATTATTATTATTAATCATTGCTATAAATTTTCTACTTATTATTATTCTAATTATTATTAATATTAATTTATTATACTAAATTAATTATTTTATTATTATTATTAATAATTATTGTTATATAATTTATACTTATTATTCTTGTTATTATTATTAATATTAATATTTTTATTATTAATTTTATTATATGAAATTAATTATCTTATTATTATTACTATTAATTATTGTTATACAATTTCTACTTATTATTATTAATTTTATTATACAAAATCAATTAACTTATTATTATTATTATTATTATTGTTGTTGTTGTTGTTGTTGTTGTTGTTGCTATTGCTGCTGTTGTTGCTGCTATTGTTGTTGTTGTTATTGCTGTTGTTGTTGTTGTTATTATTATTATTAATTATTTTTATTATCAAGACATCTGGAAAAACATGATTAGCAGTATGCATGTGCCAGTGTAACAAATGTTTTGTCAAAGACTATGACCATGCATTCAACAGAATCCAGTATAACTTCATAGTTAATAAAGGAATTCCCAACATCAAATTCCAAATATGAATTGGCAGAGACCAAGTTCCAACATCTAAGCCACTTATATAAATATCAAAACTTGCAAAGAGCTTTTCAAAATTATAAATACTTTGTCCCATAACACCCGATTCTACACGCAAGAATTAACAAATTCTTTAATTTATTAAATACGATGGCTTGTAGTGTGCAATTGAATGCTGCATAAGAAGAAATATTAGTATTGACAGGAAATCCACCTGTTCCCAGGTGCTTGAAGCCAAGCGGTCATGAGTTGCAACACTTTTATTGTTGTTGTTATCTAACAAAGCGGAAGACAATATTTTCATAATGTTATCATCTTCATCTTCCAAACGAATGGCAACCATGATGGATAGTAACATCAGAGACTACAAAAGGTTGAACAAAGTTGCAGATAAATAATATCCAGAAAGGCACAATAAAAATAAAAGTTGACATTTGATGATACAACCCGTAGCATACCGCAGAGCGAGTAGTTTTTGTAATTGCCCGGATGTCTTCTTTCCCTAACCAAACTCGTGGCATTGAATCAGAATCTTTGCTAAATAGCATTGAGAACTTGTGCAAGAGTTACACAGATAATCCCATTATTTGGATTCCCAAGAAAATGGAACAAACAGGTTTAGAAAATTGCAAGCGGTTGCTACCTATCCTTCATACGCATTAAGACCCTTCCAGCTTCTTCCCTGGTTTTTGCTTCAAAGACATTCTTTGCATAGTCCTCCAGTCTTGCAAGAATAAGTTCCTTAGTCTCCTCCTCCATTTCAAACCCTAAAAGTGCATTAAAAAGACCAGAGATTGCATATTTTGTCTCACGCCTCGAAAGTTTTCTTATTGAAAACCAGGTCTCACTATTAGCTCCATCCAAAAGAGCTTCCACAAGTCCAGACAATGCATCATTTACCTTCCCCTGCAGATGGTCCAGGCAAACTCAAGTGTATAAAATTCAAAAACCCAGATAAATATACATCTTATGCCCTATAACCATCTGCCTACTATTATAGATTGTCAATAACAAGCTTTTCCAGGTGGCACTAATTTCTCATGGCCTAATTATTATGAAAATGGAAAATTACCAAAACTATCAATAGCCAAGGAATAGCAGGTTCATGTTAAACTTGAATTGCACTTCAATCTGACTTAAAAGAAAATATATATACAAGTTTTACAGAAGCTCAATCTTAGTTTGATGACATCCATAATTTCCCACAGAATTCAGAGAAATTTCCCTTCTTATATCACCAAAAAAATATAGTTCACTTATTTCAGCGATCAATAAATGAAGTAGCATCTTAGAGAGGTTGAATCCAAAAACTACATACCTCAAAGGAAGAAGTAGTTTCAGATAGTTTGGCAACACGGACAATAGCAACGTTTGCCTTAATATCTCGTTGAAGCTTGTCCCTAATTATCGATGTATCCCAGTCATCTTGTTCAATGACAACCTCTGTAAACACGAGGTACTTATTTGATCCATTCTTCAAAGAAGATCCTTGAATAAGGCAACATATCTAACTCCGATACATCAATGCGGGTGCAGTAAAAATGAAACTAAACATATCATGTATTACTAGGGTTTCAACCCAAGATACATAAAATGAATAAGAAATCAAAAGCTTTTACATATGCTAAAGTTTACTAAACTGTACCATCACTAATATGGGGACTTAGACAAATAAACTATACCTAACTCACACAATATGATAACTACATCTAACTGCCACAATGTGATAACTACAGACCCTTATTCTACAAAAATTTTTGTTCCATTCCTACAAGTGTGTTAACATATGAACTCCAGTTATCTTATATAAATCTAGAGGATGCAATTGGTACAGGATTAACCAGCAACAGCGAGGTGATGCACTTCTCCACAACAAGCGCTACACCTTCTGTTGTCTTCAAGCTAAGGGCAGTTGAACCCAACTGTAATTAATTCAAAGCAGATTTTGTTAACAAACACATAAACATCAAGTGACTACTCAACAAGCATAAAAACAACATAAAGAAGACGAATGGGAAATACCCATTCATCACCCATCACCCAATTGAAATACCCAAATGAAAAAATTCCCCCCACCCATTCAACACCCATCACCCAATTGAAACAATGCAAAATACTTACCTAGAATCAAGAACTTGTGTAGGATGATGGAATCACGAACTTGATTTGGGAATCACGTAGTTGAAGAAGTGGAAGATTTTGGACGCTTGAACGTGATAGGATAAGAAGTTTTGGAGGCTCGAAGATGTTTCAAGTCGAAGAAGGATAAATTATTTCGGAGGCTAAAGAAGGATAACTTGTTTCGGAGGCTTGAACGTGAGAGGGTAGAGTTGTCTTCAACAAGAACAACAGAGGATCAACTATTCTTCGAATAAGTAAAGATAGGTTATTAGCGGTTTCTCTATTCTCCAAATTTTAAGAATAGGTAAAACAAATGCGTACTTATTTTGCGTATGTTTTTAAACCAAACGCTATCTGAGGAATATGTTAGGAATGTATTATCCTTGGAATGAATATTCCATTCTACCAAACAGGTTGTAAAAGTTTAGTGACAAGGTAGCTTATCACTAACCTTCAAAGTCCACTACAAAGAATTCTTAGAGTATTTATAAGTTAGGGTTACATAAAAGAGTACCAAGGTAATTAACCTTATAATTCCACATGTCCTTAGAGTACTCACTACAACAAACTAGGCTATCGACTAAGAACAAAAACATAGTCAATTTATCCAAAAATGTTGCCCATTATATTTGTGATGTTGTTAAATAATCATTCGAAATGTCTACAATTTCCTATCATAAACAATTTAGACAATGTTTTCTCGAATCATATATAAAGTAAAATTACTAGCAACAAATTATTTTTCCAAAAACCCCATAAATATGTAACTACTTATCAATAAGATGTCAACATTTTTTTGAAAAATAAAAAAGTATTAAATTGATCATTTTGAGCATTACATCTAAAGAGAAAAACTCTCATACCACACACAGACCAAAATGACATCAGTTGAAACCGTAGCTAGTTACCAAACATAACAATAAAAAGACAACATTAATGACCAAAGAAAGCTAAGATGCGGGCATTTTGTAAAGAAGGTAAAAATCACACGGCTTCAATAGTCAGGTCTCCAAAACCTTCCCAATTAGGGCTAAACCAAGGTGATGAGCAATAGATAATGGGCAATGATAGACAGTCGGTAGACAATCCTGTTTTCCTCACAATCATCATTACCAAGGTATGAAAGTCTCTAGCTTAACACTTTCTTCTTATCTTCCACAAGCCATTGAACATGATTCTATTTTGCTTTAGCTTGGAGTAGATGCCGAAACTGTAGATAGTGGGTAGTGACATCAATCATCAGTCTTTAATTAACCCTTCTAGAACCTTACTTCTTCTTTGTAACACCACGTGTTAGGGGTTAGAATATTAAGGAATTTCAGTGCACTTTATGCTTCGCATAATTGAGTATTTAACTATTATATACTTATGAATTTTGACACATACAAATCATTGTACATGTATTCATGACATTTTCTGGTAAAATGGATTTATAAATGCAATTAAATTATGGAAAACTCATTCAGGGACTATTGGCATTATTTCAGAATTTTAGGGAATGTTAGGAATTTTTTTGAAATTTTGGGATATTAGGAAAAATAGACAAATGGCCTTGTGACATATGACATTCTTACATGGATGACAAAAGGCACACATGCAAGGAGCCACGTGTCACTAGGATAATAATACACGTATGTACGTGTGCTAGAAAGCAAAAACCAAATCTATAATTTGGTTGTTCTTTGGTTTTGCTTAATTGTCCTCAACACCGAACCTTGCTTTTCACTCTCATTGCTGGTGGTTTTCTAAGGGCAAGGTAAGTGAAATTTTAGGCTTCTGATACTGTGAATAAGTTGATGATGTTTCACGGTTAAGAAAGGAATACATGCATGAATTGTGTATAAAGCATTTAAGTGATAATGTGAAATACGCATGAGATGTTTTCACTATACATGCATGAATCTATTAACTATTAGTAGAAATGATTTTAAATGAGTTTAAGGATATGGAATGTAGCTTTTAGTCAGGTTGTGATAACGAAAAGATCTAAAGTACTTGTGTGTTGAAAATGACAGAAGATAAAAGGTGCAAAAATTTGGCAATTGCATGAATGAGAATTTGGATTTCTAATATTGGAAATGAACATTAGATTTTTTATTTGTTTTGTGTTCTTGAGATGAAACGGAAGTAGGAGAAGTGGGTCAATTGTCATTTTTGTTAAAAGAAGTGAAAGCATAAAATGAAAGATAGAAATTACAGTAGTGAGAGAGAGCTGAAAATGGTGTAATTCGTGCATACATCGATTTTTAGTGTCTGACTATAAACTTGATTATGAGTTGCGCTTTGATTGATTTGAGATGATATGGAAGTGAAACAAAGTGGTGATTGTAAGTGTATAAGAGTGTGGTGAAGGATTGGAAAACAAAAAAAAATGAAAGAGTTGGTTCGGTGAATGAAGAGGAAAGGAGGTCACGATTGCGATTATGTGCGATCATGACTTTTCTATATGGACTATTGACTCATTATTGTGCTTCAGCACTATTGTGGCATCGCTGGTCCATCTAGAATATCACGGTGGTGCAAGCGCATAATCGCGACTTCCATGCTTTCCGAAGTAGGTTGGTTTCTAAACATCCTTTGAACTTTTTATTATAACTTCTTCTCCTGACATTCAATTGACATGGGAATTGAACTAATGGACTCTTAAGACAATAAGATTCATCTCCATAAAAATTTAGGACTTTATGAAATAGATTGATTGAATAATTTAAGTTGGAAGTATGACTGTACTAAAGTATGATAACTGGGATAGTTTTACTGAACATACTTCGGTATTCTGATTATATCTTGACCTGTAGTTTTCCAAATAGAGTGATTCTTGATTTGAATTAAAATAGAGACCTAAGGCTACACATTTTTGAAGAGAATAAATTCTAATTCTACCTCTAAGAATTTCATAATCGGATTTGAAGTTGAGATAAATTTCTGCTAAAGCTTAAGAACAGTCTGAAATCTTTTGAGTATAACTTTCAATATATTTAACCAAATTTGATGAACTTAGTATCATTGGGAACTTAATACAAAGAAGAAAAACTTTATAGAAGAAAGTATTACATAATTACCCCACATTACTGATGAGAATAATTGATCAAAGTGGACTCGAAAAGCTGGTTGTGAAATAAATCTAGATTGAGGAATTGAGTATGGTTTCATATGAATAATTATGTGTCAAGATTAAGGACAAGAAACCTGAGAATTTTTCATGAACATGCATCATACATATTTAGTATTCATGAATGTAAATAATTGAATTCATAATTGTGCAAAATAATGATATGTGTTTGTATTAAATGTTTTAGAGGAACCTATAGAGTGATCGATTTCATATATTACCGAGACTTCCAGGCAATAAGCAATAAGGGAGCATTTGCAAGTAATTTAAATGGTCAATTTTGTAATTAATTCAGTAAGAAATTTTTGATAGATTGCTTTAAATGTTTGTTTTTTATTGATTTGGAACATTGAATGATTTGAAAAGCATTAAGAAAGTGATATGCTTGAATACATGGTATGAAAACACTGATTGATACGTGAATTGAATTTTAGACATTTCTAGTTTTAAATATGTTAAGTCTTAGTTGTAAGTAAATAGGCATGCCTAGAAAGGTCTGCAGCTGCTTCTGTGACACTTTGATGTGTGACACTTCGATGTCTTCTGTTATGGACACTTTAGTGTCGAGACTTTAGTCTCTTCTGGACACTTCGGTGTCGAGATTTTGGTCTCTTCTGTACAAGTCCTGCTACCCGCTTCTGTAAATGGATTTAATAGTGATCTGATTTTGAATTGTGATATCTATTTGATTCTGATATAAACAAAGAAATTGTCTTATGATTTTGAAGGGTTTATACCCTCTTATGTTATGTAGTTTTATTAATCATAAAATATGTTCTGAGATGCAATATGTTTGAATTTATTCATTTCGATAAATTGTTAATGCATGCTTAGTTGTCAGTTATGCATAGTTATTACTCACTAAGCTATATGCTTAGCACGATGGATTTGCCCCGAATAGGTCCAGGGAGAATAACTTAAGGACTGGGATGAGTTAACCGCAATGGCTAATGGTGTCTAAGTTATGTTTTGATCAAGATGTATTTTTGAGATTTGATTTTTAGCTTTTATTTCAATTTGTATGAAGGTTTGTAATAACAATAATATAAGTTGGTTTCAGTTTTTGGGACAAATTTTTATTGAGTTCATATGATATAATGTATGTATGGTTTGAAACAAGATTTGTTTTAAGTTCAACATATTATATGATGTTTGTTTGTTCTGAATCACTTCCAAATGGAAGATCTTGAATGTTATGCTTCTGCAAAACGTTTCATCTGTTAAACTGTTTCAATTTTTTGGTACTATCTTATGTGGCATCCACATGTCCTCCCGGGAGGTATTTGGGCGTCACACCTTTTTGGTATCAAAGCGTGGTTTAGGTGATTCTGGTTTAACCAACACTTAATTGTTGCTTCTATTTGAGTGTGCAAGTCATGTTTTGGCCTAATGCAGTGTCCCATGTTTTGTTTATAGAATTAACAATGGAGAGATCACGCGAAGCCTTTAACGAGGTTGCTAAGAGCAATCATCCTGAGTAAACTTGTCCATCAATATCTAGACCCTCTGGGGTTAATCGAGATGAAGCTGAGGGGCCACCTCCTCCTATCGTTTAGAGAAAGGCTTTGTTTAAGCTATGTCAAGATATGATGACCTACTGCATCGTATGACAGCACCCAAGGCTCCAATTGATCAGCTGAGGAAGTATGGAGTAGAGGAATTTACTGGGAAATCTTTGGAGGAATCTGGAAAGGTTGAGTTCTAGATTAAGAAGGTGAAGATAGTGTTGAATCAGATCAGTTGTCTAATAGAGTAGATTGAGCACTGTGCTATCTCCCTTCAACTATCGATGTCTCCGACTTGGGATTTCTTTACCCAAAAGTTCAAAGCAAAGTTTATTACTGAGGCGTATAGAAAGGATAAGTGGAAGCAATTTTTGAACTTGAAGTAGAGAAACTTATCAATTGCTGAGTATGATCGAGAGTTCAACCGACTCAATATGTATGCCCCTGAATCTGTGCTTACTGAGGAGCTTTGATGTCACCAATTTGAGGATGGTTTGTATGAATCCATCAAGGAGCATCTATACTCTATTGCAACAAGTGACTTACCATCAATTAGTATAAGTTGTTGTGAAGATTGAGAGGTAGGAGACAATTAGAAGAGAGAGGAATCAACAAAGGGGCTTTGTTAGAAGAGGTTAGTCATAGGACAAACGAAGTAGAGAAGGTGTTTATTCTATACCAGAAATTACTCAGAGATCTATAGCTCAGGGAAGGTCACAAAATTATCCCTCAAGGATTGCTTTTGGTAGGGGGTTGTCTAGAGGCCGAGGTTATGATCCCCCGGAGTGCCCTGATTGTTCTATGCATCATTGAAGTGTTTGCAGGAGGGCTATGGGACCATGTTTTCACTATGGCATTACTAAGTATCTGATTGCTAGTTGCCCCCTCAAATAGGCTTAGACAGCAGAAGCCAATAAGGAGGTCTCCCATGTATCTGCTCAGAACAGAGGATGGGGTAGAGGTCAAGAAGGATATTATCATAATAGAACTAATTAGAGTTCCCACTTAAAAATTGTGAATTGACCAACTATGCCTTTTGCTTCGGCTCAAGCTTATGCACGAAAAGCTCGTGAGGATCAGGACACACCAGACTCCATTGTTGGTATTATTTCTCTATTTAATTCTTAAATGCGTACATTGATTAACCCTAGATCCACTCATTCTTATATCTATGGGGAAAAAATGTTTGATAAGGAAATGCCTGTAGATCAGTTAGAGTATGGCATGCATTTAACCAGTCCTCTGGGTAATAGTGTGCTGGTTAATCATGTGTATAGGAACTGTCCTATTCTGATCCAATGAAATGAGTATGTAGCATATCTGAACATATTACCTTTTCATGAATTTGATTTGATTTTGGGTAGGGATTGGTTGTCTAAGCATCGGGTAGTAATTGACTGTAATGCTAAGACAGATATGTTTAGGAGACCCGATCAGTCTGATATAGTATTGCATGGCGTTCGCATTAGTTCCTTAACTAATGTGGTATCTATTATGCAATATCAGAAGCTTCTCATGAAGGGATGTGAAGCATACTAGCGTTTTTGCTTGATTATAAGAAGAAGGTTAGTAAATTGCCAGATATTCCGGTGGTGAATGAGTTTCCAGATGTGTTTTTGGAGGAATTGCCTAGACTCCCTCCTAAAAGGGATGTAGAGTTATCTATTGAAGTTATGCCTGGCACTGCTCCTATATCTAGAGCATCATACAAAATGGCTCCTACTGAACTGAAGGAGTTGAAGGTGCAATTACAAGAGCTTTTAGATAAAGGGTTTATTCTACCTAGTGTGTCATTGTGGGGAGCATCGGTGTTGTTTGTTAAGAAGAAGGATGGCACACTACGGATGTGTATCGATTACAAATAATTGAATAAAGTCACAATGAAGAATAAGTATATGTTGCCATTGAAGAATTATTTGATTAGTTGAAAGATTCAGGAGTGTTTTCAAAGATAGATCTGTGATCGAGGTAATATCAGCTTCGGGTAAAGGATGTGGATGTACCGAAGACTGCATTTAGGACTCGTTATGGATATTATGAATTCCCAATAATGCCATTCGAGTTAACTAATGCTCCAGTGGAATTTATGGATCTGATGAATAGAGTATTCAGGTCATATTTGGATTAGTTTGTAGCGGTGTTTATTAATGATATCTTGGTATATTCTAAGAATGAACAGGACCATATTGAACATCTCTGAATCGTATTACAGACCTTACGGGAAAAAAAATTGTATGCTAAGCTGAGTAAGTGTGATTTCTGGATATAGGAGATATCATTTCTAGGACATGTTGTCTCTTCTGAGAAATTAAAGTTAAATTTGAGTAAGATAGAAGCAATTGTTAATTGGAAGCCACCACGGAATGTGACAGAAGTGAGAAGTTATTTGGGTTTGGTTGGTTATTATCGTCGATTTGTGAAGGGGTTCTCGGTGATAGCATCCCTTTTAACTAAACTGTTACGGAAAGGAGTGAAGTATGAATGGTCTCATAGATGTCAGCATAGTTTTGATCAATTGAAAAGTATGTTTACTAAAGCTCCTATATTGGTTCAACCTACTTCTAGTAAGGATTACGTTATGTATACTGATGCATCGAGAAATAGTTTGGGATGTGTTTTGATGCAAGAAGGAAAGGTAGTTGCTTATACCTCTAAGCAACTAAAATGTCATGAACAAAACTATTCGATACATGATTTGGAACTTGTAGTAGTAGTGTTTGCCTTAAAAATTTGACGGCATTACTTATATGGTGAAAAATGTCGAATTTTCATTGATCATAAAAGTCTGAAGTATTTGCTTACCCAGAAGGAACTCAATCTAAGACAATGGCGTTGGATAGAATTGTTTAAGGACTATTGTATTGTCGATTATCTTCAAGACAAGGCTAATGTCGTGGCTAATGCCTTGAGTCGGAAGATAATTTCAGCATTATCAAATAAGCAAGGTGAATGGGAACTTGTATCTGATTGAGCTTTAATAGATCAGTTAAAAGCAAGGCCTATTTTGAGACACAAGATTTGTGATGCTCAGAGAGCTGATAATAAGTTACAACAACTTATTTTAACTACTCAGGGAGGTAAACAGTCTGATTTTTCTATGCAAGGAGATGGGGAATTATATTATAAAGATCGATTATGTGTGTCAACTAATGATGAATTGACGAACAAGCTATTATTTGAGGCTTATAATACAGTATTTACTATACATCCTGGTGGAAACAAGATGTATCAGGATCTAAAGCAACATTACAGATAGTCAGGTATGAAATGGGATATTGTGGACTATGTAGCTAAATGTTTGACGTGTCAGCAGTTTAAAGTAAGCATCAGGTTCCATCTGGTTTGTTACATCCTATTTCTATCCTTCAATAGAAATAGGATAGCATTACCATGGTCTTTGTTACTGGACTCCCTCTGAATCAAAGAAAACATGATGTTGTATAGGTAATTATAGATAAGTTTACCAAATCTGCTCATTTTCTGCCTATTCGTCCTGACTATTCTTTGGATAAGCTTACAGATTTATATGTGAATGAGATAGTGAGACTGCATGGAGTACCATTGCCTATCATTTCATATTGTGATCCTCGATTTACTTCAAGATTATGGAAAAGCCTACAGAAGGCTCTGGGAACTCAAGTTAAGTTTAGTACTGCTTTCCATCCCCAAACAGATGAGCAGTCTGAACGGGTTATACAGACATTGGAAGACATGCTTCGAGGTTGTATGTTGGAGTTTCCAGGAAGTTGGGATAAATATTTAGCTCTGATGGAGTTTGCTTACAACAACAATTATCAGACCAACATTGGTATAGTGCCTTATGAAGCGCTATATGGTAGACAGTGTAAAAATCCAGTATGTTGGACTGAGTTGAGTGAAAGTAAGATGATCGGGCTTGAAATTGTAAAAGAAACTGAAGAAAAGAGTCAGATTATTCAACAAAGGTTAAAAGCTTCCAGTGATAGGTAAAAGTCTTATGCTGACCTAAAAATGAGAGAAATTCAGTATCAGGTAGGCGATAAGGTGTTCTTAAAAGTGTAACTGTTGAAGAACGTACTTCGATTTAGTAAGAAGGGTAAACTTAGTCCGCAATACATTTGCCCTTACGAAATTCTTAAAAGAGTTGGACCAGTAGCTTATTAATTGGCTCTTCCTGAAGAATTGGCCAAGTTATATGATGTGTTCTATGTTTATATGCTAAGAAGATATCGGTCTTATGTGACACATAAAATTCTAGTGCAAGAAATTCAAGTACAACCAAATTTTTCATATAAAGAAGGGTCAATTTCTATCTTAGCCTAAGAAGTCATGCAATTTAGGAATAAGCAAATACCTTTGGTAAAGGTACTCTAGCAACACTATAAACTTGAGGAAGCAAAATGGGAACCCAAAGAAACCATGAAAGCTTAGTATCCGCAACTATTTGGATCAGGTATGAATTTCGATGATGAAATTTTCTTAAGGAGGGAAGAATTGTAACACCCCATGTTAAGGGTTAGAATATTGAGGAATTTCAGTGCACTTTATGCTTTGCAGAATTTAGTATTTAGTTGTTATGTACTTAAGAATTTTGGCACATGCAAATTATTGTAGATGCATTCATGACATTTTTCCAGTAAAATGGATTTATAAATGCGATTAAATTATGGAAAACTCATTTAGGAACTATTGGTATTATTTCAGAATTTTTGAGAATTTTAGGAATTTTTCTGAAAATTTTGGGATATTAGGAAAAACGGACAAATGACATTGGGACATTTGGCATTCTTATATGGATGACAAAAGGCACACATACAAGGAGCCACGTGTCACTAGGATAATAATACACGTATTTACTTGTGTTAGAAAGCAAAAACCAGATCTGTAACTTGGTTGTTCTTCGGTTTTTCTTAGTTTTCCTTAACACCAAACCTTGCTTTTCACTCTCATTGCTAGTGGTTTTCTAAGAGCAAGATAACTGAAATTTTAGGTTTCTAGTACTATGAATAAGTTAATGATATTTGACGGTTGAGAAAGTAATACATAATTGTGTATAAAGCATTTAGGTGATAGTGTGAAATACGCATGAGTTGTTTTCACTGTACATGTATGAATATGTTAATTATTAGTAGAAATAGTTTTAAATAAGTTTAAGGATATGGAATGTAGCTTTTAATGAGGTTGTGATAATGAAATGATCTGAAGTACTTGTGTGTTGAAAATGATAGAAGATAGAAAATGCAAAAATTTGGAAGTTACATGAATGAGAATTTAGATTTCTGATATTGGATGTCAACCTTAGATTTTTTTAATTGTGTTGTGTTCTTGAGCTGAAATGGAATTAGGAGAAGTGGTTCAAGTGTCATTTGTGTTAAAAGAAGTGAAAGCATAAAATGAAAGATAGAAATTATAGTAATGAGAGACTTGAAAATGGTGTAATTCATGCATGCATCAATTTTTAGTGTTTGACCATAAACTTGATTATGAGTTGTGCTTTGATTGAGTTGAGATGATATGAAAGTGAAACAAAGTGGTGATTGTAAGTGTACAAAAGTGTGGTGAAGGATTGGAAAATGAAAAAAATGGAAAAGCTAGTTCAGTGAATGAAGAGGAAGGGAGGTCTATGTGTGATCACGACTCTGCTGTATGGACTGGTGACTTACGATCGCGATATCGCTTGTCCATTAGGAATATCGCAGTCATGCAAGCGCACAATCGCGACTTCCATGCTTTCCGAAGTAGGTTGGTTTCTGAACATCCTTTGAACTTTTTATTATAACTTCTTCTCCTGACATTAAATTGTCATGGAAATTGAACCAATGGACTCTTAAGACATTAATCCTCATCCCCACCAAAAATTAGGACTTTCTAAAATGGATTGATTGAAGAATTTAAGTTGGAAGTATGACCATACTAAAGTATGATAACTAGGATGGTTTTACTGAACATACTTCGGTATTCTGATTATATCTTGACTTGTAGTTTTCCAAATGGAGCGATTTTTTATTTAAATTAAACTAGATACCTAAGGCTACAAATTTTTGAAGATAATAAATTCTAATTTTGCATGTAAAATTTACATAATCTGATTTGAAGTTGGGATAAGAATTCTATTGAAGCTTAAGAACAGTCTAAAATCTTTTGAGTATAACTTTCAGTATACTAAACCACCAAATTGGATGAACTTGGTATCATTGGAAACCTAATACAAAAATAAAAAAATTTCTAGAAGGAAGTATTACCTAATTACCTCATCTTCCTTATGAGATTAATTGAGCAAAGTGGACCTAAAAGTTGGTTATGAAATAAATCTGGATTGAGGAATTGAGTATGGTTTCACATGATTAATTATGTGACAAGATTAAGGATAAGAAACCCAGAAATTTGTCATGAACATGCATCATACATATTTAGTATTCAGGATTGTGCATAATTGAATTCATAATTATGCACAATAGTGACATGTGTTTGTATTAAATGTTTTAGAGGAAACCATAGAGCGACCGATTCCAGATATTGTTGGGACTTCCAGGCAATAAGCAATAAGGGAGCATTTGTAAATAATTTAGATGGTCAATTTTGTAAGTAATTCAGTAAGAAATTTTTGATAGTTTGCTTGACTGTTTGTTTGCTATTGATTTGGAACATTGAATGATTTGCAAAGCGTTAAGAAAGTGATATGCTTAAATACATGGTATGAAAACATTGATTGATATGTGAATTGAATTTTAGACATTTCTATTTTTGAA
>JANSVA010000001.1:25993346-26023159 GCA_025504915.1 Erythroxylum reticulatum
GCCAGTATTGAATGAGAAGATTAAGGAATTGCAGGAACAAGATGAGTATTTGAGCAGGCTCCGAGAAGAGATTAAAAGTGGTAAACCTTCTAAAATAGAGATCAGAGAAGATGGATTGATGGTGGTAGGTAACAGATTATATATTCCAGGTATGTTGGAGTTGAAAGATGAGATTCTTAATGAGGCACATAATGTGCCTTGTGTTATACACCTAGGAAGTACGAGAATGTATAGAGATTTGAAGGAGCATTTCTGCTGGAAAGGAATGAAGAAAGAAGTTATGAAATATGCTAAAAGATGCTTAGTATGCTAGCAAGTTAAAGCTGAACACCAAGCACCTTTAGGCAAGCTTAAACCTCTGTCAATTCTGGAATGAAAATAGGAGAAGATTACAATGGAGTTTTTTATGAGATTGCTGAGGACTAGCAGGAAGCATGATGCAATATTGGTGATTATTGATAGACTAACCAAGTCCACACATTTCTTGCCAATTAAGTAGACAAATTCTTTGTATGCCTTGTCCAAGAAATATGTGGATGAAATAATTTGACTTTATAGGATTTCAAGATCTATAGTTTCGGATAGAGACCCCAGGTTCACCTCTAGATTTTGGGAAAGCTTACAGGAGGCTTTGGGAACCAAGTTGCACTTTAGTACAGTTTTCCATCCATAAACTGATGGTCAAATCATAAAGGACAATACGGGCATTGGAGGCAATGTTAAGAGCTTGTATTATGGACTTCAAAGGTTCATAGGATGGTCATTTACCTTTAATCGAGTTTGCTTACAATAATTCCTATCACTCAGGAATTCAAAGGGCATCTTATGAAGCTTTATATGGTAGGAGGTGCAAAACTCCTATTTGTTGAGATGAGGAAGGCGAAAGGAGACTTGTACGACCGAAGTTGGTACAAGTCACGGTTGATAAGATTAAATTAGTGAAGCATAGACTTAAAGCAGCTCAAGATAGAAAGAAAAGCTATACGAATACACATAGAAAGGAGATAAAATTTGAAGTTGGAGACAAAGTGTTCTTAGAGCTTCTCCATGGAAAGGAGTTTTAAGATTTGGTAAGAAGGGCAAGCTTAGTCCAAGATATATAGGCCCATATGAGATCATTGAGAAGATTAGGCCTTTAGCCAATAAGTTAGCTTTGCTACTGGAGTTGTCTAAGATTCACAATGCTTTCCATGTATCAATGTTGAGGAAGTACCGGTCTGATCCTTCACACATAGTTCAACCATCAGAAGTTCAGTTAAGAGAAGATTTGACTTATGAAGAACAACCAGTAGAGAATTTCGATTCAAAGGAAAAGGTTTTGAGAAACAAGACTGTGAAGCTGGTTAAAGTTCTGTGGAAGAATCATTCTACAAAAGAGGCCACGTGGGAACCCTTGGAGGTCATGAGGGAGAAGTATCCACGCCTCTTTAATGTCTTAGGCAAGAATTTCGAGGACGAAATTCTTTAAGGGGGAGAGTTGTTGGACCTTGAAATTTTTGTTTAAGTTAAGCATGATTTTAAATAATTTTGAGGTTTTGACATATTTAATTTTTGGAGTTATAATTATGTCAAAGTTAGTAGGATTTATTGAAAGGGTAAGTGGAATTAAAGTGTTAACGTAATAAGGATGTTCAAGGACATTTTTGGGAGATCACTTAAGCATAAAAGAGCATAAGCTTATAAGGAAGGATAAAATGGACTTTTAGGGCTCACTAAGGGCAGAAATGGAAGAAGAATATGATGTCTTGCTTGTTAAGAAGAGAAAAACGTGAATTGAAGGGAGAGAAGAGTGAAAAACGAAAATAAGGGAGAAGAGGAGAGGTTTCGGTGAAAGAAGAAAAGAAGAGAAATCAAGCTTGGTAAGGTAGGTTAACCATCTTTTCTTCTTGTTTTATTAAAGAAATGGGTTGTGTTAAGGATGAAGAAGTTAGAGAGAGAAAGGGTTTTGTGTAGAGAATGAAAGGTTTGTGTTCGAAGAAGATGAATTACGAGGACTCAATTGATTTTAGGGCTTATAAAATAGGTCTTAGGTTTTCTAACCTAGATGGACTATGGGTAGGTTAGATTTGAGCTTAATCTGTGTTTGTTGCGATTTTGTGATTTTTAAAGTTTATGAATTTTATTGGAATGTTGTTTTAAATGGAACCTTGGTTGTTTTAGGAAACCAAGAGAATCCTACCCCAGAGCAAGGGGAAAGGCAAGCTTGACTTGGATTTTCGCAAGCTGATTAGGTGGGTAATGTATTTACAATTATTGTGTAATTGGGCAAGTTCTTGCCTATGTGTGTGTATGTTGATTTGCTTGAAATTGAAATCATTGTGAATGTTTGGAAATGCATGATGCTTTGTGATTATGTTATACCTTGAAAGAGATTATAACATTTTGAATTAGACGAAAAGAAGAAAAAGCATGAAAGTATGAGCATATGATTGAATTGAGCATAAATTTGTTGTGATTGGGCAAGAGAGGAACCTGTTTTGTTAGTCACGTGCACATTGACCTATAGCCTTCTCCAGGATACCTGCTTAAGGCCACGAGATCCTGAGAATTCGGACTCGTTTTGTTCACAACATAAACTTCGGTTTCACCGTTTCGTTCCACAGAACTCTCGAGCCATTTGTTTATGCATTGCATCTTTAAATTATCAAGTATAGTGTATAATTGCGTGTTATGTTTAATGGCTGAAGTCTATGTTGTGTGTCATGAGGTTAAGCTAAATTGAATAAATGCTTAAATTGCTAGAATATATTAAGAATGCTCGAACTGCTAGATATACATATGCATATGCTTGAATTTGTGGTCAATTGCTAACGGCTATAAATATACACTGAACTGTGTAGCTCACCCCACTATTCCCTCCTCAGGTGCAGAGTGAGAAGGTTAGCAACACTTGCAAGGCATCAGGACAAACTCTAAGATAGTTAGAGATTTTTGTAACTAAGTTAGTGAATAGACTTTTGGATAGGTTTATAAGCATATCAAACATTGAGCATCCCATGTATTTTGTATTTTGTGTTAAGCCTTTGATTATAATGTTGATATGTAATTAAAGCTATGTATGAACTTCTTTTGATTTAGCAATGAGTTTAGAATTGAAAAGTTTCCAATGTGTATGTGCATATTTCTCTTGTAGTTGTACATTGCATATTTCAAGTCTTCCATAGGGGTAAAAATTTCATGTTTTGACTTCAGGAGGAAAAAATGCATTGATATAGGCTAAATTAGGTGAAGTTAATTTCTAGGAAGTTGTAGCTTATCTTTCTAGATTTCCAAAGGTATATAGTATGAAATTTTTGGACATCGGAGTTGAATGTTATAACCTTATAAGTGGAGAAGCTCAGGAGTGTAGTCTGTATCTTCTTAGGTTGACCCTTTATATCTTCTGGGTACTGTTTATCTCAAATCTTCTGGTCTAATTTTGACCTTATATATAATATAATATATCTTCAAGGTCTTCATGAAAGTTATATATCTTGAAGTCTTCTTTCAAACCATATAAGAATAACCTTGATCGGATATCTCTAGAGAAAGTTATATTAATTGTTAAACATCTTCTATGCATTGTTCATAAACTTCTTCTAGGTACAGTTCATCTTACATCTTCTTTTGACCCTCTAGATGATAGAATCTATCACCAAGGTTTTCATGAAAGATGTAGATCTTGAAGTCTTCTTTTGTATCATCTAAGAATGACTTTGATTAGATATCTTTAGAGAAAGTTATACTAATTATTCCAAATAGGTCTTAGACTAAAACTTCTTCTATGTACTGTTCATCTTACATCTTCTAGCCCAAGTTTGACCTTATAGATGATAGAATATATCTTCAAGGTCTGCATAAAAGCTGTAGATCTTGAAGTTCTATTTCAAACAATCTAAGAATGATTTTGATCTGATATCTCTAGAAAAAGTTATGCTAATTGATAAACATCTTCTATGCACTATTCATAAACTTCTTCTGACTACTGTTCATCTTATATTTTCTAGTCCAATTTTGACCCTATAGATGATATAATATATCTTTAATGTGTTCATGAAAGTTGTAGATCTTGAAGTCTTCTTTTAAAACATATAAGAATAACCTCAATCTGATATTTCTAGAGAAAGTTATGCTAATTGATAAACATCTTCTATGCAGTGTTCATAAACTTCATCGAGGTATTGTTCATTTTAAATCTTCTAGTCCAATTTTAACCCTGTATAGGATAGAATATATCTTCAAGTTCTACATGAAAGTTGTAGATCCTGAAGTCTTCTTTTGAACCATCTAAGAATGACCTTGATCTGATATCTCTAGAGAAAGTTATGATAATTGTTAAACATCTTCTATGCACTATTCATAAACTTTTTTAGGTACTATTTATCTTATATCTTCTGGTCCAATTTTGACCCTCTAGATGATAGAATCTATCTTCAAGGTCTTCATAAAAGTTGTATATCTTGAATTTATATTTCGAACCATCCTAAGATGACCTTAATTAGATATCTATGGAGAAAGTTATGTTCATTGTCCCGAAATAGGTTCAATATGATTGAGGACAAATATTGTTTTAGTTTAATGACTCCGAATGCTGGGCTTTAGAAGCGAGGTCTAGCAATAAAGACTACAGAGGATCTAACCTCTATGATAAGAAAACCCAAGGATGTTGAAAATATCATAGAAACTGTAGGAAACTTAAAGTTATATACTTTAACTCTAAAAAGGAAGTCTAAAGTTAAGGGAACCAAAATCCCCTCACAGTTTCCTTAATCTTAGTCTTAACTTGGAATGTTGGGGTTACTAATAACCCTGAAAAGAAACATGTGCTTTCAAATTATCTTCTTTCAATAAATTTAATGTTTATTGGCTTTTTGGAAACTAAACTAAAAGAAAAACAATGTAGGAGCCTTTGGTTTATCAAAAGCATCACAAATCTTGCTCATTATAATAGAAGGATAGTACTAGCTTATAACCTTACAAGTTAGTGGATTTTGATTATCAACATAATGACCAAGCATTACGCCTTTTTTTCTAAGATAAAGTTGGACAAATCTAGGGTGTGTTTTACCTTTGTATATATTATGAATTTATCTTTCTAGAAGGTTGATATATGGAATGAATTGGAAGATAAAGGCATAAATATGAATACACCATATATAATTCTTAGGGACTTTAGTAACACTCTCTATGAATTATAATCAAAATGATGTATGAACATGAAAAACCTTATAATAAGTTTAGATTTTGCATCAGCAACATTGTGATAAGTTAAATCGTGATAATAGATTTAACTTATGAAGGAAATATATTCACTTGGAGCAATAAACAACAAAGTAGATAGTTTATGATAAAGATGCAAGATAAATTATTGGTAAACCATCTCTAGTAAACGAAATTTCAAGTAAGGCTATTGTGGGTAATTACATCACCTCAAACCACTCACCATTTGAAATCCATAAATGACTAAGGTCTTTATCTAAATCAAACCTTCATGTTCATATATTATCTTACCAAACTTAAGGGGTTCTAGGAGGCAATAGAAAAAATATGAAAAAAGAAGTAGAGGGATTTGAACAATATAAATGTGTCAAAAAATTTCAAATATTGAAAAATAAACTTAAGGAATTATAGTAGAACTATGTAAACAACAAAAGCTTTGATATTAAAGACATCAAGAGATTTTTATATAAGCATAATATGATCTATACTTAGATCCTAAGAACACGATTAAAATCGAGAGAGAAAAGAACTCCCTAAAAATTATATCAGACCATTTGATGCTCACAAACTCCTTGATGAAATAGGATGCATCTGTTTTCTTTTTCATACCACCTTTGCTAGAAGGAACGAAAACAAAATCTCAAAATTGATTAAAAATATTGAAGAGAGATTTTAGGAATAAGAGGAGTTGAAGAGGGAGATTCACAAGTACTTTTGATAAGCCATAGGCTTATATAGTAGCTTCTGCTATTTTATGTAGGTTATCAGCTCTTTTATTCTAAAGAAATAATTTATAAACAAGCTTATGCGCAGACCTATTACCTCTCAAGATGTGGAAACGCATTAATGAGCCTCAACTGTTATAAAACCTCTAGTCTAGATGGATCTAAAGCTTTCTTCTTCAAAGGTTCATAAATTTGGATAAAAGTATAGCTCAACAAAGTTATTATGGATTTTTTAAACTTAGAATGGTTGCTAAAAGAATAAACAAAAAGCATATTTTCTTAGCCTCAAAGGTTCCCAATCCTAATTCACTCAAACACTTTAAGCTTGTAGCCTACTATAACCTCTTGTACAAGGTCATATCTAAAGCACTTGCCTTAGGGTTGAATGAAGTACTGAAATATTATTAAATAAATCATAAAGTGCTTATATTAAGAGAAGGGATATAGGGAAAAATATTCTATTAATAGATGAGCTATTAAAAGGCTGCTAGAGGAATGAACCCGTGAACACTTGTGTTATAGAAATTAACTTTTATAAGGCATTTGATTGAATTAGTTAGGAATTCATCATTCACTCTTTCATGCTATTTAGTTTTCCATAAAAATTCGTCACTTAGATTGGACATTTCCGATAAAGTCTAAGATAATCCATATTGTTATCTTTGGTAACAATTTGCACCCTAACATTTACAGAATGACACAATTTGTAACCTCATCCTTACTTTAATAGGTTTATGTTAGATCTCCGTCACATCACTATTAACTTGTACATGTGGTATGCCAGTTGGTAATTTTGGCCATATGGATGCTGAAAAAATATTAATAAGCCAAGCTTGGTTTGACCAAACTTGAGACTGGAGATGGGTTTAAGGAGCTATGGCTCAAATGGCCTGATCCCTTGTCCAAAATAATGCTATTTTGGAGAAACTTCTTTATATAGCATTGTTTTAGTCTGAAGCTTCTTTACGACTTTAAGTTTATAGCTTGAATGGCCTGACCTTGAATGGCCCGACCCTCTTTCTGAAACAGTGTTGTTTGAGAGAAACTTCCCAAAACAATGTCCCTCTTTTCGAAACAATGTTGTTTGAGAGAAACTTCCCAAAACAACGTTGTTTTGGTTTTAAGTTTCTTTAGGTCTTGAGATTCTAAAAACTTAAGACAGAAATAACGTTGTTAAGTTTCCAAAAACTTAAGACAAAACAACTCTTTTTCGGAAAGTTTCCCCAAAATAAAATTGATTCCGGATAAGTTGAGACTGAGCCGCACAGCTTAAACTCAATAACACTTCGATTAGGCTTGAGCTGCTACTTAGAGTATGGGGATATGCTAGAGAGATAAAAGACCTAGCCTGGCCCAACCTTTTGCGATTCCTATTTACAGATATAAGAAAAGAAATCTTAAAGTCACTAAAAAGTTTATATACATAATATTAATTATAGTGCATAATTTTGACGAACATATAAAATTTAAGATTTTTGTATTGTAAAATTAAATGTTCTACTTAAAAAAGTGAACACTTTTTTATAGTAGAGAATAATTAAAACCGTCAGAATATATAAAGATAATATTTAAAGTCAATCACAGTTCTTATGAATAGATGTCGTTTTTTTTAATCTTTTATGTTATATTTTAATTATTATATAATAAATGTTCAGTATTCTATATTTTTAGAATTAAATTCACTTTTTACAAAACATATATGGATAATAATTTTAATTACCTTAACATAAGTATATATTTTCTAATAAATATAACAATTTTCATAAATACATGTTAAAAATATTTAGTCAATATACTTTAATTCTTATAACATATATTAATTCTTAATATTTAATATGTTTTGCTCATAAATTTTATAGTATACATAATAGTAAAAATATGATACATACTTGTTTCAATAAATTAAATAATTAAACATTGATAAGTTTAGAAAGATAAATTTTAATAACACTCAAATTAGCATCTACATGGTTAGAATTGCACGGATAACATGTCATGTGTCATAGTTTAATAGTGTTATAACAAACATCATACGAAAACCTTAACATAGTTAGATTTGAGGTGCAAATTGTCTCATTTTGTAAATGTTATGGTGCAAAATAGTACCAATGATAACGATATGAGCTATTTAGAACTTAAATGAAATATTAAGGATGCACTAAAAATTCATAATAACCAAGTCACTGTCCGTGTGATCCAAATTGTACATATGGCATGCCATGTATCATAACTTAACAGTGTTATGACAGAGATTCAGTGTTATGACAGAGATTTGATTGAAACCTAATAAAGTTGGGCTTTAAAGTGCAAATAGTGACATTCTACAAAGGTTAGGATGCAAATTGGAATTAAGGAAAGTAGTAGGAGTTATCTTAAACCTTACGTAAAACGTTAAACGATAAATTGGACCTTTTGCCTACAAATAGCCTATTGTTGTCTTCTTATCACTTTCCGCAACATAAAGTATCCTCATCAAAAGCTCACATATTGATATTGAGACTAAAATTTATAGTCAAGTATAATCCTAAAAACCTCAATTATAGTATTAGACCTAACATGTTAAGATATAATTCACTTATTATTTATAAATATTTGTCTTAACTCTTTTTTTATTTAGATAAAAAAACACTAAAATAATAACAAATTAGTTGTAAATTTTGTAATGACAATGACATGAATTCTTTTCTCATCAAATTTAGAAAAATATATGCATGATTATAAGCAAAATTTAGTCACTTTTCTCGCATTCTATACAATTTTATCAAAGACAGGAAAGTATTTATCATATTCTAAATTGCCCAGCATTATATCAATATAACGTGCATTATAAAAAGTCTAATAAAAAGAATTATACTTACTTTTACAGCCTCTTTCTAGCTAATTTATAAGCGTCCTCATTATTAATGATAAATTGTATAATATTTTAGTCCCAATTTCATTAACGACTTTATCAAAGTGTCAACATGTCTTAAAAGATTTGATGCATGAATTAACTTTAAAAATATTTTCCCTTTAATAGAAAAAACACTACAACAAAGAAGCCTATTGGCCACGTAATAAAAATTGTAGCTAAAGATAAGCATTTAGTGACGATTTTGAAAAGCCTCACCAAAGGCTTGCCTTTTGACGAGGCTTTTGCCTTTGTCAACGATTTTGCAAAAGCATCACCAAAGGCTTAAGCAACTCTCTTTTATTCTTCTTCTTTTAGCTACACTTTCATTGATTAAGGTCACATACTATATAATTTATTTTAAAAACATTTGGCTATGAAAATAAATATTTTCATTCTTCTTCGTTTGATTATGAATATATTTTTGTAGTTCAGAAACCCAATCATAAGAAAAATTTAACACTTTTTATTTCTTAGATATAATTATGAATTCACTAACTTTCACTTGATCATTTTGTGACTGAACATCATATTCATAAAATAAAATTTAATATTATTCTTAATGATTATAAAAATGAAATTAGCTAACTACAATCTCATTTCAGAAATTTATAAAACTATTAAGTCAAAATTAATTAATATTTGATAGATTTATACTTTTTATTTTTTCTCTTTTAAAATATATGATTTGACAATCTTATATGGTGTTACAAAATTTTCAAATAGTTTTAACATGAAGTTTATAATTCTCATTATATTCAAATGTATTCTCTATCAATTCTATTTATATATTCTATTTAATATTTATTAATTATTAATTTGATTTTTAAATATATTGCATTTAGTTTTTAAATATATTGTAATTAATATAATGATATAAGGTAATTAATATAATGATATACATGAATCTATAGATAATAATTGTAATTAATACAATGATATATCAATGTATAGATACTAGATAAATTTTCTCATATCTTAGTTATCATATTATTCTAATTAATCATATTACTCTATTTATAATATATAAATTCTATATTATTATGTATTTTCTGTATTATATATAATATTTATAATATATAGAGTGTAATATATTGATAAGCCATAGGCGATGCTTTTGCAAAATCATTGCCAAAGGGTGCTAAAGCATTGTCAAAGGTTAAGCCCTTTGCATCGTTTTAGAAAAATCATTGCCAAAGGGTAAGCCTTTGGAGATGCTTTAGTAAAATCATCGCCAAATGCAGCCAGTACATTATCTTCGCTGAATATTCAGGTACCCGTTTACCGTATAGTTTAGTTAATTTGACTCATATAATTCCACATAATTTGAATTGCTTAATTTTAATTTGTAAATTGTGGTGCTCACTCATATATCATCAGTCATCTGCCAATTGCTCCATTCTGAAACCTCTTCTGCCACTGTCTACTAACTTAACCTCATCAAACATTTGAGTGTTATCCATGATGTTGAGAATTTGATATCGGTTACCCATTTGTGGTTGGAAAACACATAGGTTAGACCATGTCTGGATTATTTAGAATTTGATATCGGTTACCCATCTATGATTGGCAAACACATATGGTTTAACCATGCCTGGATTATTTTAAGATCAAACCACAAAGACTAGTTTTGACCATGTATAGTTTAAGTGACTCTCATATATTATTTCCATTTAGTGAAATGAATAATTAAAGGAATCAAATTCTTAAAAAATAAGAACGAATAGGAGCCATCACTAGGAGAATCTTGATTCAGAGGTAGTCTTTTAAAGAGAAAGCTTTTATGTGTATATATATATAGAGAGAGAAAGCTTTTATGTGTGTGTATATATATATATATCCAGTTCTCCATTTTTCCTTCTACCATTGTTTCTTATAAATCTTGCTAGTAAAATAAGAGGCAACAGCTATGAAGGTAATTAAGAGTCCAATTCCCCTTATCATTTGAGTTGCTTTCATTTTCCGTAGTTTTGCATTTCCGGTTTGGAATTCCCTACTGTAACTTATAGTAGATTTTTTCCATAACCTAGTCAATTACACTAGTTTCTGTCCATTTGTTTGTGAACTATAAGTGTACGATTGTCGAAGTAAGTAATAAATCAATAAGAACCAAATTGTGCCCATAAGGATTATGAGAAAGTTCAAATTTATGTTAGTTAACAATGTTTGAAATCGAGTTGAATAAAATTTTGAAAAATTAAAAGCAATGTAAATAATTATTAAAAACTCAAAGGAATTTATAAGTAACTTTTTTTAATGAAACCAAAATAACTATGAGTACGAAAATTCTAGGCAATAACTAATTAAGAAAAAAATGCAACAATTGGCTAATTAAAGGTATTAACGTCAATGGGGGAATGACTTTCTCTTAGGAAATGATAGTTTTGTCAACCTTAATATTGAATTAGCTATTCTCTATAAATGAATAATCCTAACCTTGTATGTGAATTCTAAGAGTAATTAATCATATTCTCCCAAAGGCGAATTAATCTATCCACTCTAAATATCACTTAGGAATTCCTTACTTAAGTTCTTCCTAGAGTTTCTTAAGTTTCAAACCTATCCTTCTATTTTCACCTCCTAGATTTCTTGGGTCTCCCAACTTTCAAGAAAATTCTAGCTAAAATTTCTTCAATCTTTTAGCAAAAACTTCCTTTCTTCAAAGGTAAATTTATATCAAGCAAACTTCCAATAATCCAAAGTAAGAGCAATTAAATTCAAAGAAAATAAATAAGTGTATGAATATTCAGTTATAGATTCCAACAAAATTTAATATTAAAGTATCATCAAAACATTAAATTCTTAAGAGAAATTAAGGTTATAAACCCTAGACAAACCGATAAAGCAATCAGATAAAAAGGCAGAACACAGCTCCAAACTAAAGCAGAATATTGTGGTCTCCAATCTCCTTTGCATGACTGCTTTGTTCTTTAGTGGATACTGCGTTTATTTTCCACTAGAGGCTGCGTTGTCTACACCGAATGACTAGAGGTTGCGTTGTCTGTGTAGAGTGGAGGTTATATCTTCAGTCTTGGTTCAAGTGGAGGCTGCGTGGTTTGTGAAATGGAGCTGTTGCGCATTGGAGGCCACGTTCGTGAGTGGGGCGAGGCTGCTTGAATGGGATGGAATGAAGGCTGCATGTTTGCGTGAGTAGGGATGTATGCTGCAGTGGGGCTGCGGCAGCGCGTGAGTAGAGGCTGTTCGGTGATTAGTGAATTGAGGCTGTGTTTTTTCAATAGAGGCTCGTTGCGTGGTGAATGAGTGAGGCAGGCTGCGTCTATTGTGAGTGGCCGCTGTGTGTTTATGGAGAGTGGAGTGGAGGCCGACTATTGGAGGCTGTGTGTGCTTTTCAAAAGGTACTCTGTTGTCTCTCGAATGAGGAGCTGCTACCCTATTTTCATTTTGCAAAATGTTAGACCCTCTAGCTATGACAACGCTGCGTTACGTAGCGTTTTTATCTAAAAAACACTGAAGCCTCCTCTTTGCTTTGTTCGTTTCTTTCTTTCTTAAAACCATGCTAACCCCTCCTTTATTTTTTCAAAAAGCTGGGCTCTCTCTTTTTCATCTTTGGCTGCGTTGTTTTCATTTTTGTCCTTTTAAAACACGTCGAACCCTCGTTTTTAAAATTTTGTTTTCTGCTCTAACGTTTTTCTCTTTTCTCCAAAACCAAGACCGAGCCCTCCTTTTGCTTTTCTTGGCTGTGCTGCATGTCTTCTCTAATTTAGTCACTTTTTACTTCTTTTCTCCAAAACAACTCCTAATATTTAAATATGATCCAAAAATAGTAATTTAGTAAATATCTACCCCAAAGTACTACACAATTAACTCAAATTAATTCATCAAATAATAACCTATTAGTATCTCTATCAAATACCCCCATATTTGAACTATTGTTTGTCTTTAAGCAATTTAAACATAATTAAAAAATTGCATCAATTCATTTTTAAAGAAAATCGAATGTCTGCATTTATTAAAACTTCAACAAACTCAAGCTTTGAGCTACTAAACATATCATAATTTTTTTACCAATGCACATAAATAAGGTCAAAAACAGACATCATTGATCAAAGGAACATATAAAATTCAGATGAATTTTTCTCACGTTTTTACTCAAATCACTCAAATGTTTAGGATTAGTGTTTCACTTAAGACTTCCTCTAAAAGACTGCACTATCATAGCCTTGCATATTTACCAATTCTCTACTATATAAAATACACACCAACTTGGATCAAATGGACTTATATTTAGGGTTGTAATGGGTTTGAGTTAAGTTAGGATAAAAAAGTCCCAGGTTAATTCAGAGGCATTAACAAAGTACTAAGTAAAAAAGACAACTAAATACAAAGTCTGAGATATGCAAATGAATACATGAGATTACTACTATTCATCCCTAAATGCTACTATGTTTGCTTCTTTTTTTTTGTCTTTCTTTTATTATTTTTTCTTTTTTTCTTTACTCTTTTTTAACTACAAACAAGAGAAAACAAAAGTAACAAAAATCAATAAAATATGAGTAGGTGTACTTCTATAAACATCTAAAAATAACAAGTAAGCTGAAAAGTCCAAACTATAGACCAAATAAACGCTTAGCACTTCATTATACTTGTGATCGGGTAAGGCTAGTTGAGATATGGGTTTTTAAGTGTTTATTTTGCAATCAAAAAGGGTAAAGGTTTAAAAGGGGTTGCAAGGTAAAATATATAAGGTGGGTCATTAAGCTAATGAATTTAAAACAATGAATGCCTTAATCATTTCCGTAAAACATGCATCTCGTGATTTTAAACCTGTTCAATGTAAGTTCTAGAGGTAATCTTCCTAAGGCGAAATGAATATAAAATGCATTCATGTAGGCTCAAAACCTCACATGTACTTATGTGAAAATCCATCAAAATTTTATACATTACCTAATCACTCAACTATCAAATTAAGGAGATGAGAACATAAGGACTCCCTAGATCAAAGAGGGCTCAGTGACTTGAAATTAGAATTCACAGCTCCAATCTTGCATTCCTAAAAAACAAAACAGATAAAAAGCAAATAAGGTACTCAAATTAAAGCAATAAAAAGAAACTGAGCAACAAAGAACTAAAATGAAAGGATAAGATTGGGATGCTTCTCAATAGGTGCTATGTTTAACGTCAATAGCTCGACGTAGCCATTTGATCACGAATCCTTAAGTAAAATGCTTGCAATGTTTCTCAACTTTTGACCATAATAATGCATCAATCTTTTCCCATTCACTTTGAAAGTTCTTCCATTACTTCCCTCAACTTCAATTGCTCCATAGGAGGTAACATTTTTCACAACGAAAGGCCTTAACCTTCTAGAGCGCAATTTACCTAGAAAAAACTTCAATCTCTAGTTGAAAAGCAGAACTTTTTCTCCTGGCGTAAATTTTTTGCTCAAGATGTGTTGGTCATGCCATTTCCTAGTTTCTCCTTGTAAAATTTGGAGTTCTCATATGCTTCATTATAAAATTCTTCCAATTCACACAACTGAAGAGATCAATTTTCAACCGATTTTTGCTAATCAAGATTTAACTTCCTAACTGCCCAATAAGCCATGTGTTCCAACTCCACTGGAAGATGACAAGCTTTACTAAAAACCAAATGATATGGAGATATGCCAATTGGAGTCTTGAAGGCCATCTTATATGCCCAAAGGGCATCATTAAGCTTGAGAGCCTAATTTTTCAGGTTAAGGCTCACCATATTCTCAACAATGTCCTTGATCTCTCAATTTGATATTTCAGCTTGGCCATTTAACCGTGGGTGGTAAGGTAAAGCAACCTTGTGACGAACTCCATATTTGGTTAAAAGCTTACTTGGAAGCATATTGCAAAATTGGGTACCTTCATCACTAATAATGGCCTTTAGAGTGTCGAATCTTATGAAAATGTTTTTTTTTAGAAATCTGATAACAACCTAGGCATCATTTGTTGGTGAAGCTATGGCTTCAACCTATTTTGATACGTAGTCCACTGCCAAAAGGATGTAGGATTGTCCACAAAATTTGGGAAATCGTCCCATGAAGTCGATACCCTATAAATTGAAGAGTTCTAGCTCAAAAATGTTGGTCAAAGGAAGCTCATGTCATCGTGAGATATTACCTATTTGTTGGCATCGATCACACATCTTAGTGACAGCATAGCTATCCTTGTGAAGAGTATGCCAATAGAAACCAGATTGGAGAACTTTTGCTGCTGTTCTTGTTAGGCCAAAGTGACCTCCATATGGTGATGAATGATAATGCTCCAAAATTCCTTGGACTTCATCTTCTGGGATACTTCTCCAAATCACTTGATCGGGGCCTCTCTTGAATAGTAAAGGCCCATTCCATAGATAACTTTTCGTATCAAATAGGAACTTTTTCTTTTGAGATGGATTTAAATCTAAAGAAATCAAATCTGTAGCTAAATAATTTACCACATTGGCAAACCATGGACGCTTTTTATTGACTCTTAATAACTGCTCATTCGCCAAAGTCTCTTGTATAGATATTGGTGGCTTTGATTCCTCAAGCTCTAATCGAGATAGATGGTCAACAACTACATTTCTGTTTCCTTTTTATCTCTGATCTCCACATCAAACTCTTACAAAAGCAGCACCCATTGAATGACTCGCGGCTGGGAATCTTTCTTTGCAAATAAATATCAGATCGTTGCATGATTTGTGAAAACCATAACCTTGGACCCAATGATATACAACCGAAACTTGTCCAAAGCAAACACAACTGCTAACATTTCCTTTTTTGTAATAGTGTAATTTTGTTGGGCGTCATCCAAGGTCCGGCTAGAGTAGTAGATAACCCTAAACATTTTGTCTCACCTTTGGCCTAAAACTGCTCCCACTGCGAAGTCACTTGCATCACATATAATTTCAAACGGTTGTTGCCAATCAGGTGTGATCATCACAGGAGCTAAAATCAAAATTTTCTTGATCAACTCAAAAGCCTTCAAGAATTTCTCATTGAATTCAAATTTCGCATCCTTCTCCAAGAGATTGCAAAGGGGTTTAGCGATCTTGGAGAAGTCTTTGATGAATCTCTGGTAAAACCCTGCATATTGAAGGAAACTACGGAGACCTTTTACATTTGTCAGTAGAGGAAGCTTTTCAATAGTTTCGGTTTTAGCTCGTTCCACGTTAATGCCGTGGGTACATACTTTGTGACCTAACACAATTCCTTCCCTCACCATAAAATGACATTTCTCTCAATTGAGCACGAAGTCGATATCTTGACATCTTTTCAACACTAGAGGCAGACTATGTAAGCACTTATCAAATGAATCACCAAAAACAGAAAAATCATCCATAAAGACTTCCATGAAGTTCTCAACTATATCAAAAAAGATCGCCATCATGTAGCATTGAAATGTAGCAGGAGCATTGTAAAGACTAAAAGGCATGCGCCTAATGCAAATGTGCCAAAAGGATAAGTGAATATGGTCTTTTCTTGATCTTCAAGAGCTATGGCTATTTAGTTATATCCCAAGTACCTATCTAAAAATTAGTAAAATACATGTCCAGTAAATCTGTCCAACATCTAATCTATGAATGACAAAGGAAAATGGTCCTTCTTGGTGGCTTTGTTCAACTTCCTATAATCTATGCAAACCCTTCACCCAGTGATTTTCCTAGTGGAAGTCTGAAATTGACCAACCCAATTAACTCCCTTAACACCCTAAGCAGTTTTTCTTCTTCTAAAGGAGTCAATGAAGATGAAATAATGACAGGAAAAGTTTGATTAACACCTAAGAATGCATATTTCAAATTTTTAGGCAAGGGTTTCAAATCAATCGATAGGTGCACATCTTTCATATCACTAACAACATCAGTATTAGTCACAAAAAACAAAGGATGAGTTTGATCAAAAATTTTCAAGCATTCAAAAGAATAAAATACCATCATAAAACAAGTATCATCATCATCCATAACATCTTTTCTAAACATTCCTTCTAAAGATGTCAATAATGAGTCTTTAGATATAAAGGAAGGAAAAGATGTTACCACACAAGAGGATATGACATCCATTCGGTTATAAGTTAGTGTATCACTTGAATGTTTGAGCAATCTGTATATATTGAACCTCACCTTCTCACCATTTACATGTAAGGTTAGTTTCCCCTGTTGTACATCAATCACTACACTTCTGGTGGCCAAGAAAGGTCGCCCAAGTATGATCGGGATCTTTTTATCTTCTTCCATGTCCAGCACCACAAAGTCTGCAGGGAGAATGAATTTCTCTACACGAACAAGAACATCTTCTATAATACCTCGAGAATAAGTGAGGGAAATGGAATGGTTGGCTAGTTATAGGCAAATTTTTGATGGCTTGACTTCTCCTAATCCCAACTTTTGGAAGATGGAAAGAGGTATAAGATTTATACTTGCCCCCAAATCGTAAAGCACTTTACCAAAATATATGTTGTCGATCTCACACGAAAATGTGAAGCTTTTCGGATCTTTCAATTTCTGTGGTAACTTTCTTTGCAAGACTGCACTACACTCCTACATCATCAATACCGTCTCATAGTCTCTAAATCTACTCTTTTGGTAACAATATCCTTAACGAATTTTGCGTAATTTGGTACTTACTCAATAGCTTCAATTAAGGGAATGTTAATCTCAAGTTTCTTAAAGACTTTAAGGAATTTTGCAAATTGATCATTGATTTTCTTCTGTTGAAATCTTTGAGGTTATAGCAGCTTAGGGATGATTTTTGTTTGCAGTTCTCCTTCTAGTTTCTTCTTTGAGTTAACTTCCTTCTTAATTTGTGTAGGTGCACTTGTTTCTTCACAAGCATTCTTTCCTTCGTTCTGGTTAGATTGAGTGGAGCTCTATTCTTTAGGTTGTACTTCTTTCAATTTTTTTTCCACTTCGAAGAGTGATGGCCTTGCACTGCTCTCTCAGGTTAGTTTCAGTATTACTTGGAAATTGTCCTCTGGGTCAAATTCCTAACAACATCTACAAGTTGTCCCATTTGAACTTCTAATTCACTGTAACCCTAATACTGGTTACTTGCATCTTTCACTTACCCATCTCCTTCTCATTCTTGCAGAAACGGTTGCTTGTCTCAGTTACAAAAATGCCAATCATTTCTTTTAATGAGGGTCTCCATTTTTCCAGTGATGGTCCATATCTGGATGGGTGGGGAATGTTCATTTGAATACCATAGTTATATTAGTCTTTAGAGTTGTAGCCTTGACCATATTGATTTCCCATTAGTTGTGGCTTAAATCCCAAGTTCCTTTGCTTATCAAACTGGTCTTGTTCCACCCCCTCATTACTGGTGTAGAATGATTAACTAGTAGCTGCCATATGCTCATTCTGTCTTTCCTTTGACATGAATTTTGAAAATTGATTGGTTAGGATTACCAATTGAGTAGATAACTAAGTCACTTAGTCCACTTCTAAAATTCCTCTCTTTCCATTAGTTCACTCGAAGGGCCGCTAGTAGCTGTTCGAAGCCATATCTTCCAACAATGCACATGCTTCTTGAGATATTTTTCTCATCAGAGTACCACCTGTTGCTGCATCTACAATGATTCGAGTCTGGCCATTCAACGCATTGTAGAACATTTCCACTTGTACCCACTCTTGATATCCGTGATGTGGACACTTTCTCAAAAGGTCTTTATACCTCTCCTAAGCTTCATGAAATGGTTCCAAGTTATGCTATCTAAACGTACTAATCTCAGCTCTTAACTTAGCAGCTTTACCAAGTGGAAAAAAATTAATCAAGAACTGATATGCCACCTCTTGTCAAGTTTGCATTCTATCAGTAGAAATTGAATGAAGCCAATTCTTTGTCTTGTCCCGAAGAGAAAATGGGAACAAAGTTAGCCTAATGTCATCTTACATGGCCCCTTCAGTCTTGATAGTGTCACATAATTCCTAGAAGCTTGCAAGATGATCATTTGGATCCTCCATTGATGCCCCTCCAAAATGATTTGTTTGAACCAAATTGACGAGTTTAGGCGAAATATGAAAATTCTCAACATGAACATTAGGTTTTTTGATACCGTGATAATTGTCTACCACTGTAGGCTGAAAATATTCCATGGTAAGACATTGTTGTAATTGTTCTTATTCATTTCCATTATCTCCTCTTCTTTTCCCTCCGTTCAAATTAGTTCCACTAAGTCTGGCTTCCAAATGAGCTAATATTTGAGCCATTTCATTCCTCTCTCTCTGAATCCTCTGAAGTTCTTCTGCTTAATTTTCCATTTCTTTTGCCGACAAATTGACTTCACTATTCTTTCCAACTTTGGGTTGAAATGTCTTTCTTTCCCTCTGGTGGTTCGGGGCATACCTCTTACACACAAGCTACATAAGAAAATGAGAATGCAAAAAGAAAAAGAAACAAATAAGTTATTTTAGGGATAAAAAGAAAACCATCAAGTAAATATCAAAGTAGCCATAAAAGCAAACGTTCAAACATTAATCCCTAATAATGGCGTCAAAAACTTGTTCGTGAACTGTAAGTACACAATTGTCGAAGTGAGTAATAAACCACTAAGAACTGAGTCGTGTCTATAGGGATTATGAGAAAGTTCAAATTTATGCTAGCTAACAGTGTTTAAAATCAATTTGGATGAAAATTTGGCAAATTAAAAACAATGTAAAGATTTATTAAAAACTCTACCCAATTTAATGCAACCAAAATAACTATGAATATGACAAATATATGCAATAACTAATGAAGAAAAGAGTGCAACAATTGACTAATTAAAGGTATTAACATCAATGGGGAATGACTTTCTCTTAGGGAATGATATTTTTTCCATCCTTAAAATTCAACTAGCTATCCTCCATAAGCGAATAATCCTAACCTTGTATATGAATTTTAATAGTAATTAATCCCCTTCTCCCAAAGGTGAATTAATTTATCCACCCTAGACATCACTTAGTAATTCCTTACTTAAGTTCTTCCTAGAGTTTCTTAAGTTCCAAACCTAACCCTCTATTTTCACCTCCTAGGTTTCTTGGGTCTCCCAACTTATAAGAAAATTGTTGGGTCACATTTCCAGAGCCCAACTATTTGGAAGTCATAAAACATGAGCGTACTATCCTGTGGAGTTATTTCCATGAAATCTCCTTAGCCAAAACCAGTTCATCTTCATTCTTATAACACCCCAAAAGTTTCCTATTTGATCAATATAGATCAAGATATGCTTAAAAGGCCAAAGTATGTCCATAACCAATTCATGCTCTTTCAACCAATTCCCTCGCTTTCTTTCCATCAATAATTTTCAAATCAATACCAAAGGCTACCATTTCTTTTTCTAATGACACAAAATTGTTCAATTTGGTTCAGAAATCTGAAAGTTATGCCCCAAACATTTTTGGACTGTTATTATACTGAAATAGTACACTATACTCAACTTCAATACCAAAATTGAAAGTCTTAGAGACAGAATTAAAACTCCATTTCTTAGCTAATTTGTATCTATATGTCTCTAGTTTATTTAGAAATAAGAATAATCCCATTTAAAGGTCTACAGATCAAAATATCATCAAAAAACCGAAGCATGTTCAGTATAATATCCAATTCATACTCTTTAGACATGTTTTGGTACAAAAGGCATAACTTTCACTAGAGTTATCGGATTGAGGTCGTTTAAGGATGATTTCGAAGAGAAATTCAAGATCTACAACTTTGGTAAAGACAGAAGATATATTTTTCCATCTAGAGGGTCAAAATCATGAATTTCCGAAAGTGTACAGTGTATGTACATTAAACGGACATACACCTCCACTTAATGGACATACACGGGCTCTAGGGCATCTTCTAGACCCGTGAAGGTCCATTTAACAGACCTAATGTTTGTTTAATGGACATAGACTGACCTGGGTACATTTTAGACCCAATAAGGTTCGTTTAATATATCTAAAGTCCATCTAAGGAACATAGGTGAGACAAAACTCCCTCAAAAGCATCTCCAATGGTTCCTACATCCATTCTAACATCACTTTCACATATAATCTTCACAAATTCACTTCTTACAATGCAATATCACTCCTTAAACATTCAATTAAACTCCCAAATCTCAACTCAATTGAATCATCACATACAACTAATTCTCAACTTTCACTATATCTGTCCTATATGCATCCTATACAGCATTACCAACTTATAATGATCATACGTCTCAATTACAATATCCAAAAATTTCATACTTTATATCATTGGAAAGCTAGAAAGATAATCTATAACCTTTAAGAAGACAACTTTATCTAATTCAGCCTACAACAATACAGTTTTTCCCCAGAAGTCAGAACACAAAATTTACCCTTATGCATGATTGAAAATGCAATGTACAAACTTTGAAAGTCATGAGCAAAACCATTCAACTACCAATATTGTTTCATTAAAATCTCTAATCTTTACTCATTTAAGTTGTCACTTACAACTACTTCTCATCATGCAAAAAAATCCTATCTTTCTTTTCCAGAACATCCCATTTATATATACAACAACAATTCATCTTCAAAATTCATCATCTCAAGTTGATAACTTCTTCAAGTACACCTAATTTCAACTCAACATCATCCATACACAATTCATATTTCATTAAAATCATAAGATAAGAGTTTAGAAAGCTTTAATGGCATTTCATGCCATAATACTTCATTTCGGAAAATCCCCAAAATACAAAAGATACTTGAATGGTAATTGCTCAAAATGCAATTATAGCCTTGTTTTACATAAATTACTCTAAAACAAAATAAAACACGCAAAGTCGGAGTGATGCCTTGACTCTCTTTCACTCAATCTCTTGCTCAGCACCTGAATAGGGGAAGGAGAGTAGGGGTGAGCTTAAAAGTTCGAGGGTAACAGTTTTATAATCTGTAACAAGTAAAAACATTGAAAAATTCATTTCCATTGTAAAATTTCACATTAAATCATAAAGCACATATTTTCCAAATTCTCATTTATCAAGGCATTTATAAGCAACATAATTCATGCATTAAACAAATTTGTCAACATATAAGTACAATAAAATGGTTTGGGTGGATCCAAAAATAGAACGTACTACACATTTCCACATAATGGTCCTGTGTAGCCGTGAACTGAACGTACTATCGCAATCTCACTCAATGATCTTGCGTAGCCATGAACTTATGGGAGTCTATGAAGGAGCTCTATGCCACTAGTGGGCAGGCAGGAGAAGTCTTTAGTCAAAGTGCACTTAACTTAACTTAGGGGATCACCACAAACCCACATAATCATGCATTTCACGTCTTGTAAACATATTGCCCAAAATGACTCATTTTCGAAACTTGATTTCATAACCATAATATCGTTTCAAAAATCACTATTCTTTCAAAATCGTTTCCATTATTCATTTCATAAGCCAATTTCACAATTCATATACAAACATGTAGCACATTCTTAAAACATTTAAAAAGCAATAAATGCACATGAAATAAAGTAGTTGAAAATCATTTATTTCCATTTCATGAAAGGAACTTTAATGGCTTATTACTTAATTATAAAAATGTAACCCACCTTGAATCTCTTGCTTAAAGACTTGCTCAAAAATGCCTCTCCTTTTACTCCTTTTGCCTTTATTGATTTCCTTAACATTGACAAAATTCCTAAGTCAATAGGAACTCGAATTTGAGGACCCAAAGAAACATTTACATAAAATTGATCCTAGAAAGCTTAAACCTATGCATTTCCTAAGCTTCAAGAACTGAAACCTTTCCAAAAATCCAAAAGATTAAGAATGAGCTTACCTTGAGTCTTCACCAAATAACAAGATTCTTGACTTAAATGATTCTCTTTCTCTTTCTCTTCTTGAACAACCTCAAATTCCCTCTTGAAAGCTAAAAGAAGATGAAACCCTAGCTTTTTCTCCCTTCCTTTCTCTCATGCACAAATTCTCTCCTTCTTCTCTCTTATTTTCGATTTTCACTCTTCTCTCCCTATTTTTTTCCTTCTTAACAAGCAAGACAATATATTCTTTTTCCTTTAATACCCTTAATAAGTGTGCAAAGTCCCTTTTACCCTTCCTTTAATGCCTTATAACTTAAATGCTTAATTGAACCACCGAAAGCACCCTTATACAATCTTACTAGCTTAACACTTTAATTCAATTAACCTATATCTTATAATCTTACTAACATTAACATAATAATTAACTCTAGAAAATAATTCCATAAAGACCTCATAATTAATTTAAATCATGCTTATTCACCAAGAAATTTTTTTTTGAGGTCAACATTTCTCCCCCTCTTAAAAGAATTTTATCCTCGAAATTCTTACCTGACTGATCTAGAGGCAGAAGTATATCTCCTCATATTAGCAATAATGTCACCTCAAATTCAAGAATCCAATTATTTAGTTGGGTACTTTACATCAAACATAATGCATATACTCCCAATAGCATATTCTACATTTTATGCTTGTATCTCTGTCAGGAATAGGACTTCATTACTTACTTCTGAATCATTACATATTCATTTTTTTGGTTTATTCCTTTATTGATCATTCTTAAATTGAATCATCTGATCAACTTAACCTAATTCAGGGAAATTCTTCTTTGAAAGAAGGTTTCTTGCTAGTTTCATCGGTACCGCTCAAGAAATTCTTATCAATCAATTGTCTTCATCATTACTTGTCAAACATTCTTAGTACCTTAAAAAAATCAATTTCAGCTATTCATAATATCTCAATAAGATCAATCCTTACTATAACTTATATGATTAGAATATCTTTTGTAATAAGGCTTAGTGAAGTGTTAAAGCAAATTTATTTACTCTAATACCTTGGTATATACCAAGAAATCATTAGATCTTATCTAGAGATGTATTTAGGACAATTCACCAATTGATCACTATAAGCACTTGCACGTCTTACTCTAATTCATCTTAGACTTTGAACTATAAGAACTATGACCAGCAATTATTCAATAAGTCATAAATTGCTTCCTATCTCACCTCCACACATATAATACACATATGCTTAATATTTTCACTTGTCATGGTGATCCCATGATCAGATGTGCACTCACAATAACAATTTAAAATTATGGATGTATAATCATTATGAAATTCTGATCTCAATTCCACTAACACATTCTTATGGTGGATCATAACTCTAATTAAACAACCATTCCAGTTCTAAGTTCATTCTCATAAGATCACAATAAATTTTTTTTTCATCCAACTTTGCTTATACACTTTAAATCTCGTCATTTCTACCATATCTCTAATTTTCCTTAATCAATCCACAACAGTATATTTACATCTATTTCACATTTGAGGATATATTACCACAATACATTATTAATGTCATATTTAATAATGCATCCCCCCAATACAGATATATTGAATCATTATATGTCATATTTACCCATGTATTATTTCTCAGTTCTAAAATATCCACAAAATTTTCATTTTCTCATATTCTGATATATCATCATTCTTCTTACTATTTCTATTAGTTCAAACTCTTAACAAATGCTCATACATGTGACTCATAAACATGCGAATCAGACTAGGAATCAGTTGCTGCAACAGCTAAGACATGTCAAAAATGCATGTAACTTGATACGTATTTCCAAAAACGCCTATATAAGATACTAAACCTGGAGTTACTCTGATGCCATAAGATGTTGGGCCCTGTTTCTAGAGCCCAACTATTCGAAAGTCATAAAATGTGAGCATACTATTCTATGGGGTTATTTCCATGAAATCTCCTTAGCCAACACCAGTTCATCTTCATTCTTATAATACCCCAAAAGTTTCCTATTTGATCAATATAGATCAAGATATGCTTAAAAAGCCAAAGCATGTTCATAACCAATTCATGCTCTTCCAACTGATTCCCTCACTTTTTTTCCATTAATCTTTTTCAAATCAACACCAAAGGCTACCCATTCTTTTTCTAATGACACCAAAATCGTTCAATTTGGTTCAGAAATCTGAAAGTTATACCCTAAACATTTTCGGATTCTTATTATACTAAAATAGTACACTATTCTCAACTTCCATACTGAAATTGAAAGTCTTAGA
Organism: Erythroxylum reticulatum; assembly: GCA_025504915.1. Classification (NCBI taxonomy): domain Eukaryota; kingdom Viridiplantae; phylum Streptophyta; class Magnoliopsida; order Malpighiales; family Erythroxylaceae; genus Erythroxylum; species Erythroxylum reticulatum. Next base: position 26,018,184 of record JANSVA010000001.1, read on the forward strand.
GACTGAATTAAAATTCTATTTCTTTAGATAATTTGTGTCTCCATATCTCTAGTTTATTTAGAAACAAGAATCGTCCCATTTGGAGGTCTACATATCAAAATACCGAAGTATGTTCAGTATAATATCCAATTCACACTCTTCAGACATGTTTTGGTACAAAACGCATAACTTTCACTAGAGTTATTGGATTGAGGTCGTTTCAGGATGGTTTCGAAGAGTACTTCGAGATATACAATTTTGTGAAGAAAAAGAGGTAGATTTTTTCATATATAGGGTCCAAATCATGAATTTCCGAAAGTGTACAGTGTATGTCCGTTAAATGGACATACACCTCCACCTAACGGACATACACAGGCTTTAGGGTGTCTTCCAGACCCGTGAAGGTCCATCTAATGGACCTAATGTCTCTTTAATGGACATGGACAGGCCTGAGTACATTTTCAGACCTAAAAAGGTTCGTTTAACGGACCTAATGTTTGTCTAATGGACATAGGTAAGACCAAACTCCCTCCAAAGCATCTCCAATGGTTCCTACATCCATTCTAACATCTTTTTCACTCATAATCTTCCCAAATTCACTTCCTCTAATGCAATATCACTCCTTAAACATTCAATTACCAAATTGATTTCATTAAACTCCCAAATCTCAACTCAATTGATTCATCACATACAACTAATTATCATCTTTTACTATAGCTGTCATATATGCATCTTGTACAGCATTGCTAACTTATAATGGTCATATCTCTCAATTCTAATATCCAAAAATTTCGTACTTTATATCATTGGAAAGCTAGAAATCTATAACTTTCAAGAAGATAACTTTATCTAATTCATCCTATAATAATATATTTTTTCCCTAGAAGTCAGAACATAAATTTTACCCTTATGCATACTTGAAAATGCAATGTATAAACTTTGAGTGTCATGAGCAAAACCATTCAACTACCAATATTATTTCATTAAACTCTCTAATCTCTACTGATAACATCCCACTTATATATATAACAACAATTCACATTAAAAATTCATCGTCTCAAGTTAATAACTTCTTCAAGTATACCTAATTTCAACTCAACATCATCCATACACAATTCATATTTGATTAACATCATAAGATAAGAGTTTAAAAAGCTTTAATGGCATTTTGTGTTACAATACATCATTGCACAAAATCCCCAAAATACAAGAGATACTTGAATGGTAATTGCTCAAAATGCAACTACAGCCTTGTTTTACATCAATTACTTCAAAACAAAACAAAATATGCAAATTCGGAGTAATGCCTTGACTCTCTTTCACTCAATCTCTTGTTCATCACCTGAATAGGGGAAGGAGAGTGGGGGTGAGTTTAAAAACTCGTGGGTAGCAGTTTTATAATCAGTAACAAGCAAAAGCCATTGAAAAATTCATTTCCATTGTAAAAATTCACCTTAAATCATAAAGCACATATTTTCCAAATTCTCATTTATCAATCCATTTATAAGCAACATAATTCATGCATTCAACAAATTTGTCAACATATAAGCACAACAAAATGATTTCGGTGGATTCAAAAATAAGATGTACTACACATTTCAATATAACGGTTCTGTGTAGCCGTGAACACAATGTACTATCGCAATCCCACTCAATGGTCTTACGTAGCCATGAACGTATAGGAGTCCATGAAGGAACTCTATGTTAAGTCAAGAGGACTTCACTTCTATTAATTTTGATGACAATCAAATAATAATAATATTAGAAAGGTATGAACTGTTTTGATAAGTTTGTTAAATGTGCAGAAAAATGTAAGTAATACTTAGCTAACTCGGAAGGTGCACGGGCAACCCCAAATGAAGCGCAACACCAGACGAAGCGGAATAGCAGATGAGACATAATAACAGAAAAAGCATTGTTCTAGACGATACAAAAGGAAGATATTCTAGAACGTTAGACAGTTAGTTAGTTGGAGTTAGTTACAGGACTTAACTAATAACCAAATCTAGAAGATTCAAAAAGTAGTTCTCAAGAAGAAAGTTGGAGACTTAGGCTATAAATACTAGTTCTAGTCGAAGAATAAAAAAGTGGGAATGCTTTTACGTTAGCAAATATTTTGTATTCAAAGTGCGAAAGAAGTAAGCGAATACATCTATAACCTAAAGCTCAAAAATACTTTTCTTAGAGAGAGAAAGGAAGGTTAGAACTTAGAGAGGCTAATACAGCTGATAAAGAATACTTTGTGAGAGAGACCTAAAGAGGCTCTGCAAGTGTAGAAAAAATACTTGTAAAGGTCAAGAGTATAGTGAAATATTAGACTAACTTTGAGGACTACATGTAGCCCAAGGCTTAGGGTGATCCAGTATAAAATCGTTGTGTCTATTCTCTAACCCTTACTTTTAATTTTTTATTATTAGATGAGTTGATAATATTACTTACGATTGCATTGCTTATCAACAATAGTAAAGTATTTTAGTAATCATTTGAATTTTTTGTAAAGAAACTCAAGAAGTTTTAAAAGATTAATATTTTAAAAAAGATTACACAATTCAACCCCTCTTCTTATGTAGTTTACATATCATATTGGATTTCTATATTAAAAATGATTTGCTTCAGTTAGTATTAGAGCAAGGTTTCCAAGAAACACTGTTACAAAGTGAGGACAAAGATCTATGGCTGAATCACATGCTTTTATAGTTGAAGGTGCCTCGGTCACAAGACCTCCTGCATTCAATGATGAGGATTATCATTATTGGAAGGACAGGATACGGCTCTTCATAGAATTCTCATATATTGATCTTTGGGATATCATTGAGAATGGTCTATATACACCAATAGATGATGAAGGCAATATGATCTCTCATGACAAATAGTCAGCCGATCAAAGAGTTCGATTTTAGTTAAACTCAAAGGCCAAGTTCTTTTAAGTTGTGCCCTAAGAAGAAGTGAATATGATAAGGTTCACGGATGCGTATCTGCAAAGGAGATGTGGGCCAAATTATTCATTGCACAAAAAGGCACAAATCAAGTGAAAGAGTCCAAGATTAGTATTCTTGTTCATCAGTATGAGCTGTTCAAGATGAAAGATGAGGAGACTATTGATCAGATGTTTGGACGATTTTAAACAATCATTAACGGACTTAAAGCTCTTGGGAGAATCTACAATAATCAAGATCATGTAAGAGCAAGCTGAAGCTAGACGAATTGCTTGGTTTACTGAAGATACATGAAGTAGAGCTTGATGCAGAAGATAAACCTAGAAGAGATAAGTCTATTGCATTAAAGGCTGGTCAGAAGAATCAAAAGAATCAGAAAAATAGAAGTACATCTTCAAAAGAAATAAAGATTGAAGAAATCAAGAATGATGATGCCAGTGAATTTGATCAAGATTCAAGTGAAGATGATGATGAATTATCCTTCATTTCAAGAAAGATTCGGAGGATATAGAAAAAAAAAGTGAAAGGAAATAAAGACTTTTCTTTTAAGAAAAATAGCAAAGATGAAGCTAAGAATGAGAAAACATCTATCATCAGCTACAAGTGCAACAAACCAGGACATTACAAGTTTGAATGTCCATTACTCAAAAGAAAATAGAAGAAAAGTAAAGAAAAAAAAAGAGCATGATGGCAATGTGGGAAGATTTGGACTCATCTGAATCTGACTCCGATTTAGAAGCCTCGCAACAAGCACATATATGCTTGGTAGCTAAAAAGGAATGCAATGATGAGGTAACTTCTAACTTTAATGATCTTCAAAAGGCATATTTCGAATTGTTAGAAGATTCACATGCTATATTAAAGCAATATAGCATTTTGAAAAAGAAATTTGTAGAAAGCTTGAAGAACACAGAAGTGTTGAAGAAAGAAAACGTTTGCCTTAAGAAACAAGTAGACGATATGAAAAGGAAAGTAACTGTAGATAGATCTGAGGAAATTAATCAACTGAAACAAAGGACTAATGGTCTTTCAAAAGATTTATCAACATTTACTGAAAGTACTAAAAGGATGAATGATATGATTAAAAAATATAGACATCCAAAGGATAAGAGTGGTTTAGGGTATACTAATAGTAATGTTCGTCATAATAAGAGTTTTGCTCCTAGCAGAAAGAAAAAGAAGCAATATTCTTCCTATTCGAGGAATTATCATAAGTCTAAGCCTAAACGACCCAAGAAAATATAGGTACCTAAGAAAGACATAATATAGACTACAGATTTACCTTCTTGAAAAAAGCAACCAGCACTAATGGTACTTAGATAGTGGATGCTTGCGACATATGATGGGAAAAAGGTCTATATTCCTAGACCTCCATAATAAACAAGGAGGATTAGTAACTTTTGGAGACAACCAGCAGGGAAAAATAGTTGGAATCGACAAAATTAGTAAAGATTTATTTGCGTCTATTGATAATGTTCTGCTAGTTGAAGGATTAAACATAATCCAACTAGTGTAAGTCAATTATGTGATTCTATCTTTGCAGTATTCTTTAATCAAAATTTTTGTGTAGTAAAAAACAATGATGATTCCATATTCTTTTCTGCCAAGAGACGAAACAATCTCTATAGCATTAATTTAGATGTTCTGAAAAGTCAAAATGTTTCATATTTTATATCAACAGATGAGGCAAAATTGATTTGGCATAAAAAGCTAGGTTATATTACTTTTAAACATATTTCCAATTTGGTTAGACATGATTTGGTAAGAGGATTACCAAAAATAAGTTTTAACAAAGATTTTTTTATGAGAATTGTCAGAAAGGAAAACAAGTCAAAATATCTTTTCTTTTAAAAATTTTGTAACTCCGTCTAGGCCTCTAGAGTTGATACATATAGATTTGTTTGGTCCAACTAGAACATTAAGTCTTCGCAGAAAGAAGTATGTGCTGGATCGGAAAAAGAAAGCATGCCATATTTGGAGAACCGGTAGATTTCAAAACTTTTTAGAAATCTTATTTGCAGCGGAAGCAATATATATCCAAATCATCATGTCAATCTATAC
>JANSVA010000001.1:26081617-26102699 GCA_025504915.1 Erythroxylum reticulatum
AGCCCTATTATTGTTGAAAAAGGATTATGTGGCATTATTCAAATGATTCTTTATTAATTATTTTGGAGTTAAGGCCTTACGGACCTTAAACTTAGTCATCTCATTAAAGTAATATTTTATGAGAAACACAAGATTTTTAGAATTTGATGGAAATGTAAATTTTATTTTTACATTTATTGTTAATTAATTATTATAGTCAAATTTATGAATATCGTACTGAAATTATTATTTGTTTTGGTTGTGATATTGTACAATGCTAATTAATAATATATATCATTTAGAATAATTCATTGAAATTATAAAATAAATTTTAATTTATATAATTAAAAATATAAAATAGTACTCCTATTATATAATTACCATTTTTAGGATCAACAGCTATTATTTAATTACCAAAAATCATTCTTATTCCTGTCTTTTTTCCTAAGTGCATGATCGTTTCTTTTTTTAACTACAATATGACTTTTGTTTTACTTCATAAAGAAAATAAATTCAAGATGGTAACTCACACATTATGTATATAAATAATATGAAATTGTTTGCATACTTTAAATTATTATCATCAAACAAATATAGCAACACAATGAACCATATAAATTAAGTCTATTAGCAATTCAAAACAAATACGTTAGCATTATTCAATATAAGTAATAATGGCCTGCTTGTTTGACAATAATTATAGTTAACTTGAACAATTTGATGAAGCTATTGTTTGCATCTCAAATTAAATCTTAAATTCTTATAATCAATAAATGTAAAATAGAGAAGTAGGAGTCGATCTCACAAGAAATTCTAGTTTGACTTTGACAATCATTAGAAAATAAAATATAATTAAGATAATATGAAATCTAGTGACAAAGACGACAAGGAAGATAACAAACTGAGAGTTATTAATAAAAACAAACTTTGATTTATAGTTGTTTCCATCTTTTGAAAATATGATTGATCATCGACACAAAATAATTATTTTGTCAATCATATATTCGATGTGAGATTAAATATCTATCTAAAATTAGGATTACCTAATTGAAAATAAATCATTCAATCAACTTTTATTATTTTACAATCTTAAATATGATCTAAATTTTAATTAAACAATAACTTTAATAGAAGAAAAACTATTGAAGCAAGATAACACAATATTTTTAATTGTTTTTAATCTAGTTCAATGTTTTTCATAAAAGTAATAATTTATGATGTAACAAATTAAAACTTATTGTTGCTAATGATGAAAAATATAAATTTAATTTATCCAAACTTTAATGTAGCAATTGATTATTTCAATTAATAAACTAATCACTTACATTAGAAATTGATTGAAAATAATCATAAAACAAAAGTACTGAAAGACAATCCAATATATGAATAAATTAAACATTTCGCATTAAGACTCAATTGTCTCCTAGTCATCAAAGTTCTAAAAGGGTTCCACTTCCCTCAACAAAAACAAAGAAAATTAGCCAACATGATTCATAATTAATACTAAAAATTGGATGATTAGCTCCCTCATCTTAGCCCTATTTATAACCATTTAAACTTCTTGTGAAAATTTTGTCGTTGTGATTCTTTCAGTCCTAAAAACAATAATTTCACTAATATTTCACCTAAACTTGGCCAAGATAAGATTCAAACAACTTTTAACATGTTTTTCTCTTATAAATTCAAAGTTTGGAAATTGTGATTTCCACTTAACGTGCTCATGCTTAAGATCACACTAAAATATTTTTCCAAATTTCAATTTGATTATAGTCATCTAGTCCAAATTTGCAAATAAAACATTTTGCTAACCTAAATCTTCTTGATTCCCCTTTGATTAATAGTGATATGACTCTTTTATTTCAAACTTTCAAATTTGAATTAAGAATTGATCATTTTCTTAAAAATAAATAGTTTGAACACATTAAAATAATATTATGAAGGATTTGACTTCAAAAAAATAGGCAAAAATTATAACACATCACAATTTATTAAGTAAAGTAAGGTTAACACAATAAACAAACTCCATTAATAAGACTAAAATCAATCAATTATAAAATCTAAAATAAATACCTAATCCTTTAAAATAAACAACATAGAAATATAGATTTAATTCAAACAAAGAATGTGTGACATCATAAGCATCATATAATAAAGTCACTACAACAACAAGAATTTGTGGCCATAAACACAATATATATATCCACAAAATATCTACTTAAATCATATTGGCCCCAACTTTTATTTGGTACATAGTCCTTATCTTAAAAAGAGAATCTCATCATCACCATCATTCATATTTAGTATATCAAATGCCATGTCAATAGTTTTTCATCCAGGATCTTCTTCCAATTCACTTTCACCTATAAAATTTGGTTCATTTAAAACCCAATCTACTAAGAGATCAATATAAAGAAAAAATTTAGATTAATATAACTATATGTTCTATTGAGAATCTTCATAATTATAAAAAATACTATTTATAAAAGTTATCTTCAAATTAATAGTGATAATAAATAAATTATCTTTCTAGAAGTTTTATTTTGTATCAAATAAATACCAAATTAATCAACCTTATGTAATCTAATATATTTTATCTTATAATGGAAGAACTTAAATGTTCTCAAATTTCTTTTATACCCATTCTCACATTGGCTAAGAATCTAAATTACAAACCTTTGCAATTCTAAAATACTAATTCTGAATTGGTCCCACTAAGTAACTATAAGACAACATAAGTAATTTCATAAATAAAATTAAGTGATGATTATTTTTAAATAACACAAATAAAAAATGTATACTTGGATTAAGTTTGTATCTTTAACATATTGCAATGTGCACCTTAAAATCATCTTATACATCCTTGTATGAATATATTTTTGAGCTAATGAGGTCTTGCATTATGTTATTTGAAATAATTATTAAGATTAAGAACATTCATATATTAAATTCAAGTCTCTTTATGAAACTTAGTCTAAAATAGACACTTTGATTAGGAAATGCATTAAAGCAAACAACAAAGAGAAAAGTCATTTTTCTCACCTCTCATTAATAACTATAAGATAAGATGTGTACAAAGAAGACTTATTTTTTATATTCTGATTATTTCCTTTGTCGTTTCTATAATATCACATAAGTAATTCATTATTAACTTCTCATTACTATTAGCCAAACGAAGTACTCTTATCAAAGGCTCATGAACTCAAATCACAAATTATTAGATCAAAATTCAATATCATCAAGCATAATCCTAGAAACCTTCATTCTAACATTAGACTTAATATGCTAAGATGCAATCTGCTTATTACTTGTAAACATTTATCCCAATTTATTATTGAGTTGAAAAAAAACAATGAAGTGACCATAAATTATTTAAAGATCTTATCGCAATAAATTCCCACAATTTGTGAAATCTTTTCTTATGAAATTCAAAACCTATGCACAATTATTAATGAACTTAGTCACTTGTCTCATTTTTTGCATAGTTTCATCAATGATATGAAAGCATCTACCATCTCATATATTTTTTAGCATCATATCAATACAATTTGTATCATAAGGAATCTAAAAGAAAGAATTATACATGCTTTTATAACTTCTTCCTAACTGCTTTACAAGCAAGATCATTATTAATGATGAATTGTACAATTTCTTGGCTTAATTTCATCCATAAATTCATCATATATGTGTAAAAAAGTATCAACATTTCTCATAAGCTTTGATGCATTAATTGAATTTAAAAATATCCTTCCTTATAGCAAAATAAATTAAAACTTTTATAATATACTCATGTCTCCTATTTGTCTATCTATCATATATGATTGAACACTTATAAATTACCTAAGTCCTTCTTCTTATACTCAAATAACTTTCTATTTCACTAATATAATTTTTTGGAAGGTACCCATATAGTCATTAATTGAAGGAGCTTTAAATCCTAAGCCATAAAAGGTAGTAACATCTGGTAATAGTAAGATTGGTTAGCATTGAATTACACACTTAAATTAAGCCATTATCTAATAATTGTTATTTTCATACTATGAGCTACTTATTTAGATTATAATGCACAACGGATGGAAGGTTGCCTTTCAAGAATTTAATAGAGTAATAAAGTTAGGCACTTATCTTATTCTTTTTTCTCATATCAATTGCATCAATCCCATATTCTTAGGTAAGAATAATAACCTCATTATTGTCAGTATCATCCTCATCGATGTAAAATGGGTTACCACTACTAAATTTTTATTTAAGTCTTTGTCTTATTTCTTTCTCTTTCTTATACTCGTAAAAAAAATTTCGTTTGTCATTTGACATCATGTCCAGCTTGTTTGTAAAGTCTCATATCACCTTTGATCACAACTATATGTTTATTTAACTTAGTGAATCCTCCACCTTTCAATGTTTATCATAATAAAAATATTTTTGTAGTTTTTCATATCAAGAACTAATCTCGTATAAGCCTATATTGAACCATTGAATCTTCCTGAAGATGTTGAATTATTATAAAATTTTTAACTTTTCTTATTTATCTATAAGAATATATGCAATTAAATAAGTGTCATAGAACATAAATTCATTTCTCAAGACATTAACTTGGTCCCTAATAATTATGTAAGCTAATATGGGTATTTCCTATTTAGATTATCCACTTTTATTCAATGATAAGAAAATTTATAATAGTGAAGGAGAGTGTTAAATAGACAAGCAAGCTTGCCAATAATCGAATGACCCACTTCTTATCAATAAACACCCTTTCTTAACTGAAAATTGGTGTTCTTCTTCATGCACATCAATGCGTTTTCATAACATTGGTGCCCAGTAGCTAAAATATAAAAGTTCTTCAATCTATATTGGTGAATTATGAAATGCTATCAAGCCTAACACGTCACTACAAGAAAATTGTTATTTAGTGACGGAAAACATTTGGATTTCATTGGTAATAAAAATTTGTGTCAAAGTATTCTGACGGAGCATCGGAAAAACGACTGTTGGTAAATTTATCGACAGAAATTTTCTTTTCGATGGAAATTCAATTCCATAGGTAAGTTTACTAACGATTACTCTTTGTTTCATCGGTAAATATCTTACATTTTACCGACAGTTTTTGGTGTTCCGTCAGTAAATATAATAGATTTTACCGACATAATTGTATTTTTCATTGGTAAATAATTTTAATTTTTTTAAAATCTGACATTAAATATAGGCGGTCTGCTATACTTCTGCATACCAACATGGTTTACTTATTCAAATGCTCTGAAATGAAGATTTTTACAGGCTGTCACTTGTATAGAAAGCTTGACAACAACTTCTTTGTTCTACTACCAACAATTTTGATGGGAGTTAGAAACAATGTTCTGAATTGTTTAGCTTCTTTAAGCATCCACAAAAAGAAGAAGAATTTTATGCTAATCTTCTAACACTATTGAAGATCAACAGATGTAGAATTTTGTTTGTAAAACTAAAGTAGGTTTAAATACTCACCTAAGCTTGATAAGGACAAAGTTGCCTTTATGTTATTTGGATCACAATACTTTAAGAAATAGGGATAGAAATAACTCTATACAAATATACAAGAACAACATATAATAAGTGGGATCACAAATCAAATAAGATTTTCAAAACAACCAATCTTAAACCGAAAGGAATTGACGATTTGATGATACCATAAGCATGTGTGCAATAATACCTCCATCGAAGGACATGATGACAATGGCCAGAGAAGATAACACCGATGAGCCAGAAAATGAGTCCACACAACAGAGAAACTGGAGAGAAGAAAACCGAAGAGGAGACACAGGAAGAAGGAAGAAGAAGACGTAGGTGGGGGGGGGGATGTCGGGTGAGTTTAAATTTGAAAAGAATTTATCGACGGAAATTTCCATAGGTAAATTCAAAAAAATTTTATTTCGCCAATAATTCCCGTCTTTTTACCGACGGACATCTAATATCGTCGCTAAATCCTTTACCAACGAAAATTTTATATCTTCGCTAAAGTCCTTCGCAAAATTTGTCGGGATGATTTCCCCCCATATTTAGCGACGGATATTAGTATCATTGCTAAACAAAAATTTTCCTGTCAATTTTACCGACAGATATCTTATACCATCGCTAAATCCTTTACCAATGGGAATCTTATACTATCGCTAAAGTCCATCGTAAAATTTACTGAGATAATTTTTCTCCATATTTAGCAACGGATATTAGTACCGTCGTTAAACAAAAATTTTTCCGTCAATTTTACCAACTAAAATGAATTTTTCTTTGGTAATTTGCAACGGTATATTTTTCGTCGATAATTTTCCGTCACTAATTCTCGCTTTTCTTGTAGTGCGTGAAAACCTACAAAAGTAATAAAAGAAGAAGCCTAATAAAAGCAAATAGATTCAAAAAGCTAAACTTTAAAGCAAAGGTTGCATGTATTTACTAGGGTGTCTTTTGAATGTTTTTGTTTTTTACTCCGTTGTAACAAAAAAAAAAAGTTAAATACCCAAAGTCGCAAATCTAAACGGAAAAATGAAATTAAAGACAATTACCTTTTTAGAGGACAATATTCACAAAGAAGCCTAAACTTGGTTTGGCAAAAGGGAAAATATATATCAAAGGATAATAAAAACACTAATAAAATGCAAAAAATTATAACAAATTTTAGAGAAGTAAAGAATTCAACAAAAGATAAGTTTCAACGACTGAATACAACACAATATAAGATTACTTGTTAAATACATAATAGTGGAATATGGTAGGAAATAGTGACCCATGACAAGTGATGACTATCAATTGTGGCAAGCAAGGCGACAACAACTGTAGGTAAGAAAAAAAAAGGTTTTGGTCTTGCGATTTTGGGTGGAATTGAGAGTGAATACCTTTTTTTATTGATATATAGTATGAAATTCAAAATTTTTGTTACAATTGAATTTTTAGAATTAAATATTTTTTATCAATTCACTCATATAATCCCTTGAAGTTGATTTGTGACATTTGTTCCCTATCTTACTATCAAGACTATATTTTGGATTAGTTAAAGTGCATATAAATTAGTAAAGAACATTAGGTAAGTCTAGGGGAGAAAGTTTTGGTCTAGTGTGATATGAAGTTAATGGAACTAAACCGAGTTAGGCCACTAGAATGACTTTATTTTGGGATAACTAATTAAAGTGATACCGTTTTTGTCTGTAAGTTTAAAAAACCAATTATTTTGATTACTTATACTAAAACAACGCCCTATATAAAACGATATTGTTTTGGTATAATTGATTAAAATAATATCATTTTAGTTTTTAAATTTAGAAAATAATTGTTTTAATCAGTTATATTAAAATGCTATTGTTTTAGTAGTGATCTAATAAAAAAGAGTCAGACCAAGCTCAGGCTGCCTCCAGTCTAATCCGTTACTCTTCCTAACTAAGATATTGACCAAAGTTATTAATATGCTCGCTATAGGGTGGTACAATTAGTGGTAGGACTTTTTCAATTGCCTTTCCTGACTTACCTAAGAGACTTTATAAATATGGTTGGTTAAGAGTAAATACATATTGTTAATATTAATTGGATTGAATTTGTTATTTAAATCACATATTTTACAAGTTATTATATGCATATGATAATTTATTAAGTGCTCTTAAGAGTAAAAAGAAGTTATTAATCACGTAAGTGACAATTAATTTCATTCAGCACCCGTATTAAGAACAAGAGTACTTCGGCTAGTAAGAGTTATTGGGTGATTCTTTTGTTCTTTCAAACTTGGTTTTCAAACACAGGGAATCCGTTGAATTGGGAAAAGAAGTCATCTCAGTTTCCAAAGCAGGAGCATTTTTCCTCTTTTTTTATATGACTCGAGACCTGAAAGACCAAAATGAACGCTGTAACAGATAAGTTTATGTAATGCGAAGGATTTGTTAAACTGTGTATTTATTAGTTTAGTATGTAATACCAGAAACAGGCAGAAAATACAGAAGTGTTGCAGGCAATGTGGTTTCGTAAACAGTGGTGAGCAAAGAGTGCCCCACCGCCAATGACTTGAAGAAAATCCTCGGATCCGGCTAGGCTCTAGTATTTTTCTGTTCACGTTATCTTGTTCATGTCGTTTTTTGTGCTGCGTATTTGTCAGTGGACATTATTGGTGTTTTTGGTCCCGTGCGCTTTCTTTTTCATAATTTCTTCCATATTTTCTGGGTTTACTCTCATTGTTTGTTCAGCTGTTTATGTTTTCTGGTTTCATTGGATTAGTCTTTGGGTATAAAAGGTCTTGGCTTTTGTGTTATATGGCACACTCTTGAACGACTCATATAGAGGACACTCTCTGCTCATCGGCGATGTTATGTCTCTTACTGCTCTTCTTCTTCCGTTGGACGGCTACTTGTCCAGGTTCTAGTATGGTTTGCAAATGGCGTCGCGTTGCTTAAGGAGAAGTGCATTTGGTGTGAACTTCTCGAGATGCCACCTTAGGAGTTGTTCGTATTGTCTGACAGAGACGCGACATAACCGCGTACAGGATCCTTTTTTCAATCTTTGATAGGCTTTCTTTCTCTCTCTTTGATAACACATCACGTCACAATAACTCTATTGATATATCAAATCTGCAGCTATAACATTGCAGGTTTGTCATTGTTGAAGGAGACTAATCAGTTATAGTTTCATCAGGCTTCAATCTTTATTCTTGTAAGTACGTCCGATTACAAAAGTCCAATCCTTACAACACAGGTATGGTTTATCATTATTTATTTTTATTATTACAAAATCCCAATCCTTAAAACATTGGTATGGTTTGTCATTATTTTTATTATTATTTTCTCAATTATTATTAATTATTATTATTATTTTACCTTTTTTCACTATTATCTTGTCACATTTGCATGTAGGCCTACTGGAAATAGCCTTTTTACGATATAGGGGTAAGGTTACGTACCATCAGACCTCCCACACCCCACTTCAATGCGGGACTTTGGGGTATGATGATGATCTAATGACTTCTTTGCATAGGTCTAGTCCCTAGTCAAGCTATTTCAAGTGTTTTGAAGCTGCATATGCCAATGAAACTCTATCTTACATTGCTGAAAAAGACAAATTGCTCCAAGGAGAAGAATTCAGGAAGCCTATTGCCAAGACGATAGTAAGATGCAAGCTAATCACTATTGTTGATTGAGGGTATTGACTTTTTCAGATTGGTAATTATGTTTGATCGCTGCAGGAGCTAATTCACTTGAGGTTAAAAACATGAAAAGCATTATACCTGTTCTACTACGGAAAAATGAGGTAGCCTGAACTCCTGAACATGCCTCCTCAGTCTTCACCACTCTTCGCAACTCGCGCAAGAGAAAAAGTAAAGACACCACAGTTGATAACAGAGGGACATTGTTTTCCACCGTCCATAATAGCCAAAAGAAACCTCCATGTGAGACTTCAGAGGGTTCCTAACTTATTCAAGAATTTTAAGGTATATGTGTTTAGCATCCACAGCTCAGATTGGAGTTGTGCGCGACATGGCATGCGCCAAAGTTGGCAATTGTTTTGCTCATAAACTATCAGACTGCACAGGGACGATGAATTTACTAAGCTTGTCCAAAATTACACATAGCTTCTCTAGAAGTTGAATAAATTAAATTGGAAGGTATTACAGTATAAAGTTTTGTAACAATCATCAAATGCTAATGTGACAATGACACGCTTGAATCCCCTGATAAAAAGAAAAGAAAGCAAATGATGCGGGGATGAACAGAATTGAGTTTGTGGGCTACAGGGATTAAATATATAGGCGAAGTAATAAATGAGAGTCAAGTCAGCCTGATCCAAATAGTCGTGGCTTAGTAGAAACATAAAGTACGTGCCACAGTTTCCCAAAAGAAGCAACAAAAATGTGTCCATGTTCACAAACAGTGTTAAAGTCCAATAGCCTTTAATTGGTAAGCGGCACAGTGGCACAAGAGACACGTAAAGCACTCCCATACATTCGTCTTTATCATACATACTGTATATATATACCCGTACCATTTGCCTCTTTGTCTTCGCAATCAAATCACATTACTTCCTCGCTCTTCAACATTTTCCTGCCTTTCTGGGAAAAAAAAAGAACATTTTCCTGCCTTTTCCCTTTCTCTCATCGGCAAGCAGCCCTTTATTGGCTATGATTTGTCTCTTCACTGTAACATACATCAGAAGCAAGCTTCACTATTATGCAGGTGCTGGTCTATTGGAGACTCATGATTCCATCAAGAAATCTCTCAAGTTGCCTCAAAGTTGCAGTATCTCTTTCTTTCATCTTTTTCCTCATCATAATCTCAGCTCCAATATTAGGTAAAACAGAAGAATGAACATTAAATTTCTTACCTTTGTTGTCATAATTTTACTTCTATTCATATAACAATTCCCTGCATGCAAGCTCTTGTGAGATTTTAATGCTGTTTCAGTAAAGAAAACAATCTTCTTTTTTTTCCCCCCGTAAATTTCATCGTTTTCCCTTCCCTCTTGAATCTACAGTTCACGGCTCTCTATCTTCAACCAACAGTAACAATTTGCAGCAAAGAAGAAAGTTGGTGTTGGGTTCGAGGCCTCCAGGTTGTATTGACAAGTGTATGAATTGCAGGCCTTGCTTGGCTACACTGGTTGTTCCTTCTCGTCAGAGAAAGGGTTTTACTTTTAAAGCATCAGCTCATGGAGATGATGGTAGTTATTATCTTCTATCTTGGAAATGCAGATGCGGGAATAAGCTTTATCAACCTTAATCTAGAGCATACCGTTATCCGTTTATAGTTATCAATCTTCCGTCTGTATGGATTTCTTCGAGTAATAGTATTAGAGGTTAATCATTAGCTGTTGAAGTTTGTATGTATGTTTTTCCTCTCTACCCAACACCTTGTTCCAATCCTCCTCTGCGTCAAAAACGACGTCTTGAATGGAAAAAAAAAAAAAAAACCATAAAACGAACATCGTTTTTTAATGTGAAACAAGGTTGAAACATACATAAAACAACTTCATTTTTTTTACGCAGAATAGGGTTAGAGGAGGGTGTTGGGGATCTTGTGCAGTTTTTTTTCCTATTTTACTCAGTAGATTTACTCACGTTCAATGATCAGGAATCATCTCACATTTCAGTTTACATAAAAAATGTGACAGGACTACTCTCTGCCGCTCTTGTACAAAACAAGAAACGACATATTTTGGATTGGTGCAACCAAAACAGAAGTGAAAAATATCGAGTTCCCAGTCCCGTCATTTTGGTGTGTTTCACAGACAGTGATAATACATAGGAGCCATCGACTGGACAGAACTAGGGAAAACATGTAAGGTGGAAGGGTAAACACTGGTATCGACTTCACTATTTCAGTCTGCATATAAAAGTGAGCAGTGGCTTTCTGGGGTTTCCTGTCCTTTGGTTTTAGTTTCAGATCATAAGATAGCTTAAAGTAATGGTCCAAGTTTGAGTTGAACGGTTGATGTCTCCTGTAGGGAGCAGTATCAGACATGTATAAGATCTTTTTTGCTATTCGTTTATACCAGCGATTCGTACTTCAAATAATAAAGATAAATGCAGGTTCGATCACTTTTTGCAGCCTTAATCAAGGATCATAATCTCAATATGCATTTCCTAATTTTACATTCCGTGCAATTTGGAGAATTAACGTCATGGTCTTTTTTCAAATTTTTATTTTTTATACCTTAATTGTTGAAGAAAAAAAGACAAAAATTACAAACCTTCTCTGACCATTTAAAAAGGGCTGTAAGTTATAACCACAAAGTTTATTATCTGTATTATTATTGCAACCCAATTAAGTATCAACCGTAATTTTCTCTCTCTAGTTTATCCTCCTATGCCCATTCTCTATCTACCAATTGCTTCAACTTCAAGCGCCATTATAACCAACTTGTTGGAAGTCCCTCCATTTAAGAAATTTCATATTGAAAGTGGAAGGAAAACTTGAGTAAATTTCTCCTCGTAAATAGACACCAAGAGAGAAGACTTAAGCATTTCAAGTAAAGTATTCACAGAAGTACAAGCTTAATATAATAGAGAGTTTTGTGCTTGATAATTTAGCACTAGTATTCTTCTATTTGTGAGATATTTTTCACTCTTATTGTATTTCCAATAGTTTAATCTCTTGAGTATTTGGTATATTATCTATAGCCTTATCTAGAGAAATTGTGTTGTACCTATTATTTTAAATAGTGAAAATATTTTAGACTACGGTTTCGTGATTTTTACTTTCCATATTGGGAAGGTTTTTCACGTAAAAATTTGATGTATCTTTCTTTAGTTTTATTTCGGAGTTTCTGTGGTTTTCTCCGCTTGATGATTTCTTCACAGGTTTACAAATGATGAGAGAGACTTTATTCCGCTACTTTGGTGTGTCGACCTCTTATCAAACTAGTATTAGAGCCCGATTTAGGTGTGCAAGTCTAATTATCGTATGCTCTGTGGTTGCCACTAAATAGTGGATCCTCCGCATTAGAAAATAAATTGGATTACTATTTGAAGATATTGGACACTATTCACGTGTATTGTTACTATTTATGTGTACGGTCACTATTCACATGTACGGTTACTAAGCCAGTCATCCTTTATAAATGATGGAAGTTAATACAAGCAGAATGATCATTCTGAACAGAGGCAACTTTCAAGTATGGGAGAAGATGGAAGATCTCTTTTATATGAAGGGATACAATAAATCGATATTCAATATCACAAAAGCTAAAGGCAAATCTGACATTGATTGGAGTCTATTACATAGACAAGTATGCGGATTCATCAGAAATAGGTAGATGATAATGTTCGGAATCATATCTCTGATGAGAAGGAAGTAGACAAGTTATGGGTCAAACTCGAGCGCCTTTATGCTCGAAAATTTGGCAACAACAAAATAATCTTGATTAAACAACTCATGGACTTGAGATACTGAGATGGAACACCAATGATGAATCACTTGAATACTTACCGAGGGATCATTAATCAAATGACCACCATAAGGCTCACTCACGATGATGAACTGCTCAGATTATGGGTTTTGGGATCCTGATTGAGCTCCTAGGAGACGCTTAAAACAACACTCTTCAACTTAGCCCCTGAAGGTGTAGTCTCAATGGAAAAGGTTAAAAGAAGTCTTTTAGAAGAGGAGTCTAGAAGAAAGACTCAAGGCTCATCTCCCGAGTTCGATGTCTTAATCACGGAGACAAAGGGGAGAAGTAAAAGCAGAGGTCCAAGCCAAAGAGACAGATCCAATAGCAGGCCCAAAAAATTTGCCAACATTAATTGCTTCTACTATGGTGGAAAAGGCAATATGCAGAAGAATTATGAGAAGCTGAAAAGAGAAGGCAAGAGGAATTAGGAATCAAAGAGGACCATCGCTGAGGATCTACTTGTGATTTGTGATGAGGAGATTAGCATTATATGAGACGAAAAGAGTTGGTTAATTAATAGTAGCACCTTAACTCAAGCGACTGCTTAATGGGCACTATTTACATGTTATACATCCAGATATGATAGGCATGTGAAGGTGGGAAATAATGGCTTTGCACAAGCCATTGGCATTGGAGACATTTGCTTAAGACCAATAATTGCACGAGATTAGTACTGAAAAATTTCAAACATATTCTAGATATCAGATTCAGTATCATATCTGTGGGAAACCTTGATGATGAAGAGTTTTGCAGCACATTCTATAAAAATGTATAGAAACTTACCTAAGGTGTCATGATTGTAGCCAAGGGTAAGAAGCATGAGACGTTGTACATGATGCAAGCCAACACTCTTAGTAGCAGTATTAATGTTATAGAAAATGTAGATGCAACTGAGTTGTGGCACAAAAGACTCAGCCACATGAGTAAGAAGGGCTTAGTAGTGTTAGCTAAGAGGGGACATTTATCTGGTGTCAAGAGTATGTGTCTTAGAAAGTGTGTTCATTGCTAACATGAAACATTATGAAGTATACGGTCCGATGAAGACAAAGTCACTTGGTAATGATCTCCACTTTCTGACTTTTATTGATGATCACACAAGATAGGTTTGGGTTTATACCTTGATGTCGAAGGATCAAGCATTAGAGATCTTCAAACAATTTCAAGCTTCTGAATGATAACGGGGGAGAGTATTCTAGTCCATTTGATTATTATTGCAAAGAGCAAGGCATTTGGAATCAGAAGACACCTCTAAAGATGCCACAATTGAATGGTTTAGTAGAAAGGATGAATAGAACTCTGGTGGAGCGATTCAGATGCTTATTATCACAAGTAAAGTTGCTAAAACAATTTTGGGGCAAGGCATTGAATATAGTAGTGCATGTGGTGAATCTCTCACACTTTGTTCCATTGCAGTCTAATATGTCTAATAGAGTTTAGTCAAGGAAAGATGTCAAATATGATCATCTTCATGTCATTGGAAGCAAGGCATTCATGCACATTCCTAAAAACGAGAGATCCAAGCTTGATGATAAGACAAAATGGTGCATCTTTTTAGGTTATAGCCTTAATGAGTTTGGTTATAGACTTTATGATCTGGTCAGCAAGAAGCTGATCCGAAGCTGCGATGTTGTATTTGTGGAAGATGAGACCATCAAGGATATCCAAAAGGCAAAAGATGTAACACCCAAAGATATTGATGATGTGCTTGATTTGGATCCAATTAGCAAGGTACGAACACAAGAGAATGTTAAGGAGAATACTCAACAAGATGTAGCTGATGAGGATGTTCCTTTACCAAAAGAGGCAAATGATGGTGAGGATGACCGAGCACAGGAAGCAGAGGATCCAGCTCCACTCAGACAATCTGATAGAGACAAAAGACCTTCTACTCGGTACTCTCTAAATGAGTATATGTTACTGACAGGGAAAAACTTGAGAATTAAAAGAAGTAATGGAAGATGAACACAAGCAATTGTGGGTTAAAGCTATGAAAGAAGAGATGAAATCACTCATTGAGAATCACACTTTTGACCTAGTAAAGCTCCCTAAAGGAAAAAGGGTTTTGAAGAATAGATGGGTGTTCAGGGTAAAGCATGAAGAAAACTTGTCACAGCTATGATACAAAGCTAGACCGGTGGTCAAGGGATTCAGTTAGAGAAGGGTATTGATTTCGATGAAATATTCTCACAAGTGGTGAAGATGTCATCCATTCGAGTTATCCTCAACTTAGAAAATGTATATGGAGCAACCAGAGGGTTCCAAAGTCAATGGGAAAGAAGATTATTTGTGTAGGATAACGAAAAGTCTTTATGGCTTAAAACAAGCACCGAGACAATGGTACAAGAAGTTTGAGTTAATTATGGGGAAAAAAGGCTATAAGAAAATGACTTCTGACCATTGTGTTTTCATATAGAAATTCTTTAAATATTAGTTCATTATTTTACTTCTTTATGTTGAAGACATGTTGATTGTTGACAAAAATATTACTAGAATTGAGAAATTGATGAAGTAGTTGAGCAAGTCTTTTGCTATAAAAGACTTAGGGCCAGTAAAGCAAATCCTTGGTATAAGGATTACTTGAGACAAAAGTAAAAGGAAGTTATATTTGTCTCAAGAGAAGTACATTTAGAAGGTGTTTAAAAAATTCAACATGGAAAATGTTAAAGTGGTTAGTTCCCCTTTTGCAACCCACTTTAAGTTAAGCAGTAAATACAATCCTTCTACAGAAGTATAGATAAGAGATATGTAGAATATTCCTTACTCCTCAGTAGTAAGAAGTTTAATGTATGTCATGGTATGAACAAGGCTAGACATAACTCAGACAGTCGCTATGGCTAGTAGATTTCTCCCAAATCCAGGAAGAGAACATTGGAATCTTGTAAAGTGAGTCATAAGATATCTCCAAGGTACTTCCGACTTGAGTCTCAGTTTTAGAAATGAAAAGCCTATATTAGTAGGCTACGCAAATTCAAATCTGGGCGGTGATGCTGCTATCAGAAAGTTTACTTTAGGATACTTGATCACTTTTACAAGGGAGTAGTATTATGGCAGTCAAGATTACAAAAGTGTATTGTGATACATATTATCAAGGTGGGGTATACTGCAGCAATAGAAGCATGTAAGGAGTTACTCTGGATGAAAAGATACATCTAATAACTTGGCTTCAAGCAAGATAGATATGTTATGTATTGTGACACAATTAAAGTGCCATCCATCTTGTTAAAAATCCAGATCTCCATTTGAAATCAAAACATATCGAGATAGGATATCATTAGATCAAAGATGTTTTGAATTCCAAGTTGTTAGCACTTACAAAGAGACATAAGGATGAAAATGGTGCTGATATATTGACAATGGCATTACCAAAAGATAATCTCAAAGTTTGCAGATTGATCGTAGGGATGACAAGTCCTTCCAACTGATATGGAAAATGAGGATTCTCTCCTTTATGATGATTATCCTAAATGTTAGGAGGGGGAGATTTGTTAGAAGTCCCTTCATTTAAGAAATACTAAATTGAAAGTGGAAGGAAGGCTTAAGTAGATTTCTCCCTATAAATAGACACCAAGATGGAAGACTTAAGCATCCCAAGCAAAGTATTCAGAGCAATACAAGCTTAGTAAAATAAAGAGTTTTATGCCTGATAATTTGGCACTAGTGTTCCTCTATTTGTGAGATATTTTTTACTCTCTTTCTATTTCCAATAGTTTAATCTCTTAAGTATTTCGGTGTATTATCACTAACTTTATCTAGAGAAATTGTATTGTACCTATTATTTTAAATAGTGGAGATATGTTAGACTACGGTCCTGTGATTTTTACTTTCCATATTGAGAAGGTTTTCCACATGAAAATTCGGTATACCTTTCTATGATTTTATTTCAGGGTTTCTGTGGTTTTCTCCACTTGGTGATTTCCTCACAGGTTTACAAAAGGCGGGAGAGATTTTATTCCACTACTTTGATGTGTCTACCTCCCATCACAACTTCGAAACCTCCTCCCTCTCTTTGCCGACTAAACTCAACAATCCATTTATTCTTCCGACCATACAAAGGCAGCACTAACATCGATTGCTCCTCCATTCACAGGCTTTGTCTCCCCAACCTGCCCCGCCACTTGATTAGGACTCTAATCGGTTCAAAGGTTCGATTTTTATTAGGTTTGTTTTTTCATTTGAGTTTTTTTATGATATAAGTCAAGGTACATATGATGAATTTAAGTAGTCAAAGTTAGGATTTATTTAAATGAGATTAAACTATGGATTTACGATGTCTAAGATTCTAGTAAACACTTAATTATGTGATGGAGTTATGTTTGGGTATGTTTATTTTACTATTTGAAGTTGGATATTTTTGACATTTCCTATAAAGTTGGACAACATTTAATTGCATTTTTCGATTTTTCAATAACTTATTGGCTAAGTTACGTAATTTGATCTGGATAAAAATAATAAAGTGGCCCAATAAATGATCTAAATTAATGGGTCGAAGTTCGAGTAAAAAATAGATTCTGATCAGTATGAATCAGACCCATATCGGGCCTTTGATAGGAAATCTCGATATGAATGCTATATATAACTCATGCAATTGCTTATATCATTCGTAAGCATAAGGATTCTCTGACCTGTTAAGAGAGCTTACACTTTGAAGAAAGGCTTTACCCCATTCCAATGAGCAAGTCCTGTGAAGATGGGATAAATGCACTCTCGTTTCGGCTTCAAAAAGCTTATTTGAAGTTATGAAATCGAAATAAGGTATTTTCTGCATTTCTTCATTTATTGCCATTCTACGTTCAACATGGGATACATAACTAAGGTCCCGTTACGTGTTACACGTGGCATTATAGCGGTGATGTAACCGGGTGGTTAAAAATGAAGATATTTCAATTTTTTCTTGCTTATTGTTGCATGAAAGTAATATACACGTGTTTAGCCTTAAAAAAGGGCTAAAAATGAGCCCAAAAAAGCAAAAAATCGACCTAAATCTCTTCGAAAATCACCTCTTTTCAGTTAGGGATGAAGACTCAGGTGAACAGTATCGCCCCATAGGGCAGTACATTTGGCACATGCGTTGTATGCACCAGACAGCGGTTAACACATGTGTGCATGAAGGGGTGCCACGTGTCAGCATGTGAGTCAATAAGTAGGCGTGGGCGCATGCAACATATGTGCCATACAAATTAAGACGCGTCGCTCTGTGGTGCGTGTGGTACACACACCACTTCTCTCCACGTGCAATTGACGTCAACGCTACAGTGCGCTGATGCAGTGCTGACATCAACATATTATAGGACAAAAAAAAAATTCGTATTTTTCGTAAGGGTACCCCGGGGTGGTTTGGGTCAGATTTTAGGTCCAGGAAATTTAGAAAGATAATTTTTCTATTTTCTGGATTTATTACATTAGTAATAAATTAAATTTGACTCCAAGACTATTTGGTCAATATCTTATTAACCTAGGTATAGACCATTGGAATGCAGTCAAGCAAGTGCTAAGATACTTAAAGGGAATCAAGGATTGTATGTTGACATATGGTAAAGTTAACAGTTTAAACCTCGTAGGGAATCTAGATTCATATTTAAGCTATGTGTTCGGATGAACGAAAGTCCTTTTAAGATTATATTTTTATATTTGCAGATGGTACAATGTCATTTAAGAGTGTCAAGTAGACAACATGATTTCCTCAACCCTGTATGCAGAGTGCACACTATAGGGTTGCTTCACAGACAGTTTGGCTTAAAAACTTAATTTCTGAATTGTTTATGGTCGATCCAGTTGCTAGACATATTCGGTTGTACTGTGATAATCTCGTTGATGTGTTGTTTAGTAACAACAAAGAATATCACAGTGGTCTTTGGAGGTCAAATATTTGATTATAAAGGAGTCGATACGAAAAGGTGATACTAAGGTTTAGAGCATTTAAAGACTAAGGAAATGTTAGATGATTCTCTAACTAAAGGATTTCGCCCACTTGTGTTTGAAAGACAAGTATATAGTATTAGTGTTTTGAAGTCCTTAGACACTGTTAGTTAAAGGATCATTATGTGTGCTCCATGTACATTTGTATAATTTTGATGTATTATGACAGTATGGTGGTTCATCAATAAAGACGATCATCGTTTATCCTCAATAATACGTTTTATCATACGCAGTCATAATATGTATGAAAGTCTAAATATTTGTGTCAATCTTAAGCATTTAAAGGTCATTGGGCATATATACAGATTAACCCTGAACCTATGTCATTAGACACATTAAGTTTTATATGGATATCAATAAAGTTTGACATGACATAGTGGGATATATGTTTTTAATCCTATAAAAGTTCTCTAATGCGGTTTAACATTCAGTAAGAGAACATAAAGGTTTTCTCTAATGCAGTTTATCATTTGGTGAGAGGAAACAACTTTTCTCTAATGCTGTTTAGCATTCAGTGAGAGAAAACAGATTTTTTTAATGCAGTTTAACAAATGCAATTTAGCATAAAGTTTAGAAAATTGAGACCTACAAATAAAAATGATACATATTAGATCATAACGATATTATCTTAGTTTGTCACACTCCATTTTTCCATTCATGTTAGTGAGATATTAGATATGCATGATTGTATTGGATCTGTGTAACACATGATACATGAATTTGATACTTTTTAGTATCGAAAGCCTTACAAGACGGAATGATGAGCTTTTGTTATCTTTGGATCAAATGTTTTGTTTTTAAACTGTTTTAAAAACTTGAGTTAATACCGCAATTAAGTATTGTCCAAGGGGCAGAATGTTGGATATTTTTGACATTTCCCATAAAGTTGGACACATTTAATTGCATTTTTTAGTATTTCAATAACTTATATAAGTTATGTAACTTGATTTGGATAAATATAATAAAGTAACCTAATAAATGATCAAAATCAATGGGTCAAAGTTCGGGTGAAAAATAGATCTCGATCAATATGGACAATACCTATATCGAGTCTGTGATAGGAAAGCCCGATATGGATACTATATATACAGTTGCTTATATTATTTGTAAGCATAAAGATTCTCTGACCCGTTAAGAGAGCTTACGTTTTGAGAAAACTGTAGAAAAGTTTTACTGCGTTCCGATGAGCAATTTTTGTGAAGACGGAGGTGGATTCGTGCTCGATTTAACTTCAGAAAGGTCATTTAAATTTATGAAACTGAAATCAGGTATTTTTTACATTTATTCATTTATTGTCCTTTCATGTTCAATCCGAAATATGTAATTAAGGTCTCGTTATGTATTATATTTTATTCATATGTTAAATATAAAATGTTTTATGGAATGAATAGCTAATTATTTCAAATACATTTATGGGATTTGCCTCATTGTGTTAAAATTTGTGTCTATTTGACTTTTATAAAAGGAAACTAATTGAACTTGCTGAGTTAATTGGTGTTTTCGAAAAGGCAAAAACCAAAAATTAGTGATGAAGTTGGAAACTTCTTGTTTAGGTAATTTAAGATTGAATGTACTGTAATTATTGCCTATTGACATATTAGTCTGTGATAACTGTTAATCAAGTTAGCTGCATTTAGCGTTTATTGGTATCTTTAACGGGTTTCCAGTTAATTCTAACAAATCAACTTGTTTTAGGAAAATATTTCCTTAAATTTGTAACTTTTTTTGTCTTATTTGTTTATCTTAGTCTGGTTGAATGTTTTTTTGAATATGTTACACAGTACGTACTAAGTTTGAGAAATGAGATTCCTATTGTCTTAGCGCAAATGATGCAAGAAGGAAATTTTAATCTATTGAAAATTTATTTGTCCTTTTGAATAAAAGCAGCAAGAACGGAAGATATCGAGATTTGTTTTCCCTACGAACTTTTGCAGTTCTCATTGTGGGGGGAGGCAGATGAGATTCAAAGTGTTCATGAGGTAAAACTGTCATGTCCTGGCAACTGCCACTACAAGAAAAATGTTAAATTGTGACGGAATATTATCGACGGTATGAAAAATCGTTGATATTACTGACCGAAAATGCATATCCGTCGGCAAAGTTGGTTGTCGAATAAAAGTTTAGCGATGGAACAACATTCCGTCGCTGAATGTTGTGGAGGATATTTACCAACACACATTTAATTCGGTAAAGTGGTCGATAAAAATGTCAGATTCACGCCCTTCATTAAAATGAAAACGATGTCGTTTTGGTTTAAACCAAAACGACGTCGTTTTTATTAATTATTAAACCCTCCCTTCTC
>JANSVA010000001.1:26102799-26116886 GCA_025504915.1 Erythroxylum reticulatum
AATAAATTATATATATAATATAACATTGTTATAATAATAACACAATAAGGGAGTTAAAAAAATACTCAGTTCTTACCGACGGAAATATATTCCGTCGGAAATGTTGAAGAGATTTACTAACGGTAAACTCAGTCGTCGGAAAATTGGTTGAGGTTACCTTCGGATCACCGATGAAAATTAGTCCATTGCTAAATTTCACCGACGGTATCTCACTTAATTTATTCCGTCGTTAAATTGATTCCGAAAACAAGTTATTGTCGTTAATACCTTCGATAAAATACCGACGGAATTGGACGGTAGGTAATTTTAACTACGACACCTTTAGCGACTGATTTCTGGGGAACCAAATTCTGTTGGTGAAGAAATTTACCGACGGAAATGCCTCATTTCCAGACGGAATTTTCCGTCAGTAAATTGATTATTTCTTATAGTGTGCTTATCAGATGCACGGAAATAGATGTCTTTAGCGGCTCTCGCTTGAAGAGATATACCTATTTCTTTCAGTCTCCCCGGACGGATTCTGTTTCTAGTGATTAGTATTGATGTGGATGGAATATTGATCAAGAATGGATTAGATTGCTGCAGGACTAGCTTTCTCCATCCCCAGGCCTATAGCATTGGCCACGTAAGTTATATTCATCGTCTTCTTTAGTCCAGCTACAAAACTTGTCCATCAACCTCTCAAACTTTCATAGACACATTGCGCAAAGGCAAATTGTACATTTATAAGGATACCATTATTCATTAGTTTCTGAGAGTAGATTGTCATTTTCAGGTTGCAGTTAAGTTTGTGATGCCTACGTTCACTACTCTTATTTTCACTGGTAAACCGAAAATGTGTTTTTCCTTCAGGAATCAATTTGATTTTAGTTGTCCCTTCTCTCACTTTCCATATATTTGTAAAATTGTCTTTAGTAGCCACAACCGTGAACAAGCTTATTTTAGGAGATATTCTGATATATGGGTTCACCCTCAGTTACTGAGAACTTGGATTATTGACGGTCTTTCTTCTCCGATCTATTCTTGTTGCTTGAACTTTGCACTACCGTTTAAAATTTCAAGGCGTATTTGTTTTTTTATTTATATTTTTAATTTTATTTTTAATTTTTAATTAAAAATCTATTTGTTTGAGTTTATAATTTATGTTTTTAGTTTTGGTTTCTTCGGTTATCATAAATTATGAAAATCATAAAAAGTAATTTTTGTTTTCTATTCCTATTTTTTATAATATAATTTACTATCAACTAAATATATATTATTTAATTAATTTTCAAATATATATATATTAATTATTATTAATAAGAATTATAAATAAGTTAATTTAGTATTATATATAATTTAATACATTAACTTAATTTATATAATTAATTTCAATAGTAAATATTAAAAATAAAATAATTTTAGTTTAATAATTTGTAAATTTTAAATATAATTTATTTTAATAATTTAAAGTAAATACTAAATTGCAAATAAAAAATTTACTTGTTTGTATTGTT
The DNA here is from genome assembly GCA_025504915.1 of Erythroxylum reticulatum. Classification (NCBI taxonomy): domain Eukaryota; kingdom Viridiplantae; phylum Streptophyta; class Magnoliopsida; order Malpighiales; family Erythroxylaceae; genus Erythroxylum; species Erythroxylum reticulatum. The sequence continues at coordinate 26,104,296 of JANSVA010000001.1, forward strand.
TATTTTAATAAAATATTATATAAGAGATTAAAATAAACGGTTAATTACTAAAAAAATCTCAAACTTTGGTTAATTTTGCAATTATAGCCCTAATTTAAAAAGTAATACTCAAACTTTCAATATTTTTTAATTCTAGCCCGACGTTATTGTCTTCGTTAACTTTATTGATGTGGGTTGCCATGTGTTCCAGAAACTTAATTATTAATATAGGTCAACAAAATTAGCACAACTAATGAAGATTAATGAAATGATGTCATTTAATCGCAAAACTAAAATGATATCATTTCAAAAAAATGAAATCCCCTAAATCCTTTGATGTTGTTTACGCTGTTTACTTAGCAGAAAGTTTGTTCTCACAATCTATCATCGTTTTAGTTTGTGCTCCTAACGTTCCAAACCACTCTTGCACTAGTAAGCCCTTTATTTAATACCTTAGTTCTTCATTTTTAGTTTATTCTCCAAATGTCGCAAGACAATCTCACATCACAACAGACCAGCAAGTTCTTCATTTTTAGTTTGTTATAGCATTGCAGCAAACTATTTTTGCTCTCACATTATAGTCAAGCACGTCAAGTTCAGATTTTTTTTTTTGCATTCGTATTGTAGCAAGCAGTTCGTTGTAGGATTGTTTATTTGTATAGATTTTGACGATCATACATACAATGTGTTATGGATACGAAGAGGCATATTTTCATGTTAAGAGGAGAAGTTGTAGACAATATGTTGTAACTCCTCCATTAAAAGTGGAAATTTTAACTTATTTTAAAGTTGGAGCTGAAGTCAAATAGTTAAAAAAATTTATTACACTAATTAAGATTGTCAACTATATTCCTAATTAAATAAAAATATATTGTGATGAGTCATATGTAATTTTCATTTTTAAGAAGACAAAAACCATAAACAATCGAAAGTATATAGAATTGAAGTACTTTGGGATTAAAAGATAGGTTGATAATGTTGATGTTAAGTATGATGCACTTCTCTTTAGTGTTTATAGTTGTGCCAATTTGAGATTTCTTAGTTGTTGCTTCTTTTTTTCATCTTGGAATTTATATCATGTTGTACTTAGTCACATTTAACTTGAAATTGTTAAGGTAGTTATTTTAGTTGTCTATCAAATGTTTTTTTATCTATGAAAACTTATTAACTTTTTGTTTGTCTTCAATATGTACAATGTAGCAAAAAAGAGAAAGGCTACCAAAAACTAAAGACCCTTCATCTAGTATTCATAGCTGTCCAATTCAAGGACCCACGCAATCAATATCAATAGGCTCAAATTTTTCATCTTCTATATTAAGAAGAGAGAAGAGAATGGCTAGTGAATATTAGTTATAGTTTTATAGTTTATTTGTTTTTAAGTTATATAACATTATAATTCCTTTTGTTTTATAGGCAAGTAGAGGATACAAAGAAACATTTGAGGAATTTAGTGGGAATACCTACTTTACAGTAAGTTATTTAAATACATATTTACACTACTTATATGTACTTATAAGGGAGATGGTAATATTTAGCTAATTGGTTGTTTATATTCTATAGATGGGTGGGAGTCAACGTCAAGGGCTAGAACCTTTGATTACTAATGTAACAATTACTGAAGCTTCACAAAATACAACTATGAATACAACTCAAAACTAGGAGGTGGATCAAACTAACGAAAAAAAGATTTGCTCCTAGGCAATCTCAAGTTGTAGATGATTAAGAATCTGGATACCAACTTTTGGTTATGTATTAGTGTTGGATGTGTAGTAGTTATCATTTCCTCTCTTTTTTTAGTTCATACGTTACTGTTATCTAAATTTTTTTTGCATTTCGTTGGAACTTTGAATTGAATTAGCACAAATGAATAGTGTAATGCCTATGCCTTTGATTTGGCATTGATATTTACTAGCTATGATTTATTGTTTTGAAGAGGTCTCTTAATTTCTTTCTTGACATAAGAGTGAAGCTTTTATCTTTGGAAAGATGCTCATTGTTGACAACAGGAGGTTTGCAAGTTGTGAAATTAAAAATGTGATTAGATTAGATGTAACGAAAAAAATTGTCTACTTTTATGTAAGACATTATAAAATCACGTAGGCATTTATGGCAATAATTACTTATAAGTACTACCCGAAATTTGGTTAATAAAGGAAGAAAAAGTACTAGAAAATTCTACTCATCTAAATGATCTTTAAGTCCTATCTTAAAAACATAAATCATCACAATAAGGGACGTTATATCTAATAACTAGAGTAAAAGGAAGAAGAATCCTGAAAAGTAGGAGTGTGTAAGGAACATTATCTGTTTATTTATTACTAGATCTGATGCCCACCTAATCACATGACCTTAGTGCCCCCTATAACCATTTTCTTACCAAACAACCAAGAGACCACCTCTATTATTGTTGTTAGAGAGAGAGAGAGAGATGTCTAAAGTAAACTTAACAACTAAATATTATGGTGGCAGTGATTGAAAAAAAAAACAAAAGACTCTCAGTAAACGTGATAGTTACATTTGTTCTTCTATCTATTACAATGTCTCCATTTTTTTCGTACTTACATCCGACATCTAAGCTATGAAATCACATAAGACCTATAATGTAAAGGTATAAACACATATATTTAGGCCTTTTGTCAAATTTACATTATGTAGATATATCATTATATATACTTCTTGCGAGAAACAATAAATCTTTCTGACAAGACTCTTACCCCAACTCACAAAACATGTTTGGCATATTTTCGAACAATAACAAACCTTCATCTCTTTTACAAATGCTAAGTACCTACAAGATGCCTTCAATTTGAATATTAATTAAAATGAATTTATACTAACGGCATTGTTAAAAACAATAATTGAAATATTCACTTTTGTATTGAAGTATTCATAAAAATCTTGACCAATGTCAGTCTTAACATTTGATATCTGTAACTTAATTTTCTCATTATAATTGGGGCAATCAATATTCAAAATCTGATTATTTTTAGAATATAATAGTGTTTTAATAACGTTATTTAAGTCTTTTATGTACTTTCTCCTATTAATAAATAGAAGATGACTATTATAAGGGGGTTAGGCCGTCATATTCTCAAATTCTCTTCTTCCTCTATTTTTTCTTCTCTTCATCTCTCTCTTTACAACTTACATGGCATTAGAGCCAGGTTTATTAGATTTGATTCCAATGACATGAATTTCCCTTTAGATTCTTTTATTCTTTTAGTTTCCTTTCTTCTTGTCAGATTTGGGTATCATATCTTAAATATTAAAAAATCTTCAGACTTTTTTTTATTGAAGAATACATGAAGCTTTGTATCATAGGTTGATCCAGTTTGGTCTGAGAAGATACCTGGTGTTATCATTACGAAAAACCAGGATATTATATAAAGAAGTGTTGGTTGCTTCATAAGACACCCCATTCAGCTTAGTGTTTTGCAAATGCTACCTCTGAATCTCTTAAAGAGAAGCTTGTACAATTATCAGCTGATGAGTATACTAGCTTAGTTCAATCACAGGGTGCTATATAGGATTCTGCTCCTACTTCGTCTATGACTATTCTAGTTCAATTAGGTAACCCTACTACTTTCCTCTTTTCCATTTCCCACATATGGGTCGTCGACTCAAGTGCGAGTGAACATATGACTAGCACTACAGGTACTTTGTCCTCTATTACACCATTATCTGATCTATTGAATGTTACTATTGCCAATGGTACTACTGTTTATGTTCTTGCCTTTGGTAAATCCAACCCTGTTCCTTCATTGTCTTTATCCTCATTTTTATATATACCCATTTTCCCTTTCAATCTCATGTCTATTAGTAAGATTACTATGGCTTTAAACTGCTTTATTTTTTTCTTAACACATATTGTGGTTTTTAGGATTTGTTGATGAAGAGGATTATTGGTAGAGGTCACGAGTTAGGGGGTTATGTCTTCTTGAGGATGGTGATGTAGCTCTTTCTGCAATGGCTACCAGTCCAAAGTTAGAGTCTCCTTTTCATCTTCATTGTCAACTTGGTCACCCGTCTTTGGCTACATTGAAGAAGATTTTTCCTTCTTTAAGTTCCTTGTCTAGTTTAGAGTGTGACTCATGTTAGTTTGCGAAGCATCGTCTTGTTTCTTATTTTCCTAGAGATCTTCATTATCAACTTGTTCACCCGTCCTTGTCTACATTGAAAAAGATTTTTCCCTCTTTAAGTTCCTTATCTAGTTTAAAGTGTGAGTCATGTCAGTTTGTAATGCATCATCTTGTTTCTTATTTTCCTAGAGTCAATAAGAGAGTCAAATCTCCTTTGAGTTAGTGAATTCAGATATTTAAGGTCTATGTCTTATAGGCCCCAAAATTGATTTTCGATATTTTGTTAGTTTTGTTGATGATTACACTCATATTACTTAGATTTATTTAATGAAAAGTTGTTCTGAGCTATTCTCAGTTTTTACTAATTTTTTCAATGAAATTTAAACCTAATACAATGCTAAAATTCATGTTTGCAAAGTGACAATGCAAAGAAGTCCTTTTCTAGTCCTTTGTCTGATTTTATATGAAAATAAGGAATTATTCACCAATCTTTTTATGTGTTGACTCCTTAACAAAATAGGGTAGTTGAAAGTCAAAATCGTCATTTACTTTAGGTTGCTAGAGCACTTTTATTTCAAATGAAGGTTCCAAAATCTTTTTGAGCTGATTTCGTTTTAATTGCTTGTTACTTGATTAATCATATGCCTTCCTCTATATTACAAGGTGACATTCCTTATTCAGTTTTATGTCCTACTAAGTCTCTTTTTGTTGTGCCTCCTAAAATTTTTAGTTGCACATGTTTTGTTTGTGACACGTTCATAAATATCAAAATTGGATCCTTGATCTCTAAAATGTCTGTTTGTTGGCTATTCCTAGACTAAAAAGGGTTATAGATGTTTTTCTTTTGATCCGAAGTGATATGTGGTTTCTAATAATGTCACATTTTTTATTCTAATTTTTTTTCCTCTTCTTCTCTAGATGAGTTTGTTAGTGAAGATGAGTTTTTGTTTTATTATGCTAGACATGTTCCTCCTCCTTCTGTGTTGGTGGAAACTCACCTACTGGTTACACTAGTCTACTTTAGGCAACCACAAATTACTTCTCCCACTCTTTCTGATTGTGATGACCCTCCTACCTTCCTTCCTCCACGTTGTCCTCCATCATATGATCCTAGTCTTGATCTTTTTATTGCCTTGTATAAAGGTAAATGTAGTTGCTCGTATCTTGTTTCTTCTTTTGCTTCCACTGCTAATTTATCACCCCTTCGACAAGCATTTGTTACTTCTTTAGATTCCATTTTTATACCCAAGTCTGTTATAGAGGCTTTGTTCCATACTGGCTCGAGGATAGCCATGGAGGAAGAGATGGCAGCTTTGGAGTACAATTCCATATGGTATCTGTGTTTCTCCTAACAGGTAAGAAAGTAATTGGTTGTAAATTGATGTTTACTATTAAGATGAATGTTGATGGCACTGTTTTGCGTTGAAAGGCTCATCTCATATTGCTAAGCTTGCTTAAACTTAAGAGTTGATTATTCAGATACTTTTTTTCCTATTGCTAAGCTCGCTTTAGTACATTTGTTTATTTCTCTTGTGGCATCTAAACAGTGGCTATTGCACCAATTAGATGTCAAAAATGCCTTTTTACAAGGTAATTTATCGGAAGAGGTATATATAGAGTAACCCCTTGGTTTTGTTGCTCAGGGGTAGTCTAGGAAGGTATGTCGCCTTCATAAATTCTTGTGTGGACTGAAATAGTCTCTTTGAGCTTGGTTTGGTAGATTTAGTGTGATATTTATGAAGTTTGGCTTATGTCAAAGTGTATATAATCCCTCTGTGTTCTTTTATCAATTCGTTGTTGATTGCATTTTACTTTTTGTATATGTGGATGATATTTTTATTACTGGGAATGATAATAAAGGCATTGAACAACTGAAATTCTTTCTTCAAAGCAAGTTTCAAACTAAGGATTTGGGAGGTTTGAATTATTGTCTTGTATTAAAGTTACCAGATGTAGATAGGGTATATTTCTTTGCTAAAGAAAATATGTTCTTGATCTTCTCACAGATACATGTATGCTTGGATCTCTACCATGTGACGATCATATGGTGCCAAATCTTAAACTTACGACTGAAGGTGGTGATCTATTAAATGATCCAGAATGACATGGAAGATTGGTGCGAAAACTCAATTATTTGGTTCTGACATGCCAAACATTGCTTTTCCTTTTGGTGTGGATAGTCAATTTATGTTCTCACCATGGAATATTCATTAGGAGGCAATTATGCACATACTTCGATATTTGAAGGGAGCTTCAAGGCATGGAGTACTTTATCGTGACCATGGTCATTTAAAAGTTGAAGGATTATGTGATGCAGATTGATCTGGTTCTCCAGTTGATCAAAGATCCATATCTGGCTACTATGTTTTTATGGGTGGAAATCTCATATCATGGAAAAGTAAGAAACAATCAGTGGTTACATGGTCTAGTGCAAAAATAGAGTATCATGTTATAGCATAAACTACATGTGAGTTGATGTGGGTGCTTTAATTGCTTACAAAATGTGGTTTTCCTAACTTAAAGCCTATGAACCTTTGGTTTGATAATCAAGCTGCTCTTTATATTGCTTCTAATTCAATATTTCATAAGAGGACGAAGCATATTGAGGTGGATTGTCATTTTATTAAGGAGAAATTGCAATAAGGGTTGATCTCTACTAATTATATAAGAAGTAGGGATTAACTCGCAGATTTATTTACTAAGTATTTACCTGGGAGTAAGGATGAAAGTACTTGTAACAACTTGGGCATGATTAACACATAGGCTCTAGCTTGAGGGTGAGTATTAGAATATAATAGTATTTTAATAAGGGAATTTAAGTCTTTTATGTTTATACATAGAAGATGACTAACCTAGGGAGGGTTAGGCCATCATATTCTCAAATGCTCTTCTTCCTCTCTTTTTTTTCCTCTTTATCTCTCTCTCAACAACTTACAATTATATATATAAATTACAATATTAATTACAATTAAATCTAATTAAATTATCACATTTAACAAAAAATATATATTAAAATTATTTTACCGATGAACATAATGCTTTCTATCGACAAAATTGATAATATGCCCTTTTAACTTCTGCTACATTATCAAAACAATAATAAATAGCACCATTGAATCCATTAACGATACCCTGAAAGTCTTCCCAAATCAAATATATAGCAGGTGCATAAGTTACAAAAGCTACATGTACATTATTTATGCTCATATTTGTTTATCCTGTTATAATATCATCATACAATTATTTAATTACTAGCTTAAATGTGCTTGTAATCATTGCAGAATTCTAATCATTTACATATCATTGTAGCACCAAAACCTTTGATTGGATCTTACCACTTACCTCATTTATAGGAGAATTTGTGAAAAGAAAAATTGGATGACAATATTTACCATATTTAAAGGTCATTGAAAAAGGAACAATCATTTAAGGGACTAGAGATCTATTTTGCTAGAAGAGCGTAACCAGATTTTATAATTAGTAAAGATTATTCCCAATAGCAAGACTAGATTTTTTAAAACACTAATAATCATGCTAGGACACCTATCTTTGTATTTTTTAGTGGAGAATTGGAGGATTCTTCATCCAAAATGAATTTCTGAATCCTTACGCTACCTAAGACGATTCTTAAGACACTACATATGTAAAATATCTAGAATTAGAAAACAAGCCTCCATTCACAAAGAAGCAAGAGATTTCACTATCTAGTTTGAAAAACCCATCCTCATATTACAAAACAATGGAAAGCCCTGTCTACCTTGATTTTCACCATCTTCTTCTAAAATGTTAAATAAGAACTTCAAAAGAGAAGCAACTCAAGGTATTTGAAGTAGTAAATCCCCAAAATATAATTTTCCATTTCCGTCTAATTAAATAAGAGAGAGAAGCAAATACATTTAGTTTATAACTAAGATGACATCCAAATTCACCATAAACAAAAGATTCCTAGGTACTTAATACAACATAAGAAACAAAAGAAAATTATGAATGCCCATAATTCAATAACTTGAAAAACGAATGACTTTACCTATTTTTCTTACCTAAAACTAAGGGCTGAGGGGTGAGGCGAACAATCTAAAAGTGAAGAACTTATTGGTACGTTGTGACGCGAGAGAGACTTAGGACATCGAGAGAATAAACTAAAAATGAAGGGCTAAGAGATTAAACAAAGGGCTTGCTAGTGCAACAGTAGCTTAGGACATCGAGAGAACAAATGTAGGCTTGAGGGATTAACACCGGGAGAATAAACTAAAATAATACTAGATTGAGAGAACAAACATTGGGTTGAGTAAACAGTGTAAACAACATCAAAAGATTTATGGATTTTATTTTTTTGAAACGATGTCATTTTAGTTTTGTGATTAAACGTCATCATTTCATTAATCATCATTAGTTATGCTTATTTGGCTGACGTGTATTAATAATTAAGATTTTGAAATATGTGGCAAGTCATGTTAACAAAGTTAACGAAGATACTAATGTCAAGCTAGAATTGAAAAAAAATTAAAAGTTTGAGCATTTAATTGTCACTTTTTAAAGTTTGGACTATAATTGCAAAATTGATCAAAGTTTGAGATTTTTTGTAAATAATCCTAAAATAAAATTTATTTGATTTATTTTTTATAAAAATAATTTATTTAAAATTTAATATAGTATGTAATTATTAGATATTTTAACAACTAAATAAGTTTTTATTTTTATTTCAAATATAAATTAAAAAAGGAAAAAAAATTAAAAATTACAATAGAAAAATAGAACTTGTTTGTTTCTATTTATGTTTTTGGTTTTTGGTTTTTGTTTTTAAGTGTAGTATCAAAATCTATTTGTTTGAAGTTTTTTTTTTCGTTTTTGTTGCTTCGAATTTTCAAAATTTATGAAACCAACAAAAAAATATTTTGTTTTTTGTTTATTTTTTCATAATTTGATTTATTATTAACTAAATATATATAAGTTAATTATTTAATATATTAATTACTAGTAAGAATTATAAATAATTTAATTTAATAATATTTATTAATCAAAATAACTTATTGATAAAAATTACCTATAATTTTTTTTAATTAAATTATATGAAACTAATATAGTAATTATTAATAAATATAATTAATTTTAAAATATCTTAAGAATATATAAATTTCAAATAAAAATTTATTTAATAATTAAAATATATTTAAAAGTAAATTTGAAATTTTAGATATTTCATTTAGTAAAATATAATAATTTCTAATAAATATTAGATAAGATATTAGAACAAATTTAATTAATTAAAAATAATTTATTTTAAAGTTTTATCTAATATGTAATTAACATCAGTAATAAAAATATAACTATATTGACGTTAACAATTAAGCAAGGTTTTGTTTTTATTTCAAAGAAAAATAGAAATTAAAATATAAAAACTGTAAATCATGACAAAAAAATTAGAAGTCTAACCAAATAGCCTCTTATAATTAATCAATCTTCTGGTTATAACGTCCACTCAAGATTGTCTTGCACATTATTGAGTTGCCAATCCTGCAATCCTTGTGTCAGGCTCCACAACTCCCTGAAATCTACCACAACTCCCTGAAATCTACTTCCACTATTGTAATTCACAAAGTTTTAAGATTTTTTAATGAAAATTTAAGTGTATATCAATTCCATTTCATAATTTGTAAGTTAATTCTTAGTGCTAACATATTTATACAAAATAACTTTTATTTACATAAAATTTAATGATTAAAATTTTTATTATATAAATAAATTCTTAATTCTTATGTTAAAAATCATTAATAAATTTTATTTATAAATAATATATATATTAAGATTAAAAGAATTAATTATAAATATAATTTTAATTTTTGTGAAAGTCTTAAAGATGAAAATTTATCTTTGACGATATTAAAACTATCAAAGGTTTCTAAAGCTTTGCACTAGTTGGCCAAGCATCTTTTATCACTTACTTTCAGACTTTGGTGCTCATAGAAGCTAGACTGCTTGAATTTGTCAGTTTCTATTGGATTGGATCACTAACGAATCATAAGAATAGAGATTGGACTAAAAAGAAAAAGCCAATTTCTAACTGTAAGTATTAGGACATTTATAAAATATCTTAAATTTGGACGTCTTGATAGAATCCCAGTGAGTTATGGTTATGGACTCCCCAAGCCAAGGTATTTGCTTCTCTCTGGATGCATATCCTACACAACTTCTTTTGTTTTAAAATCACATGAACCACTCTCTTTTCTCCTCTATGTACTAGGAAGCTAGAAGAGTCATGATAGTGATGTTGATGGCAATTCTTGTGAAGGGTTTTGAGACAGTATGGGGAGAAATTTGATCGAATTCAAGGAAGCCCATACAATTAGGACATTATATCTCAACCTAAAACCTTAAGATACTAGATTATGAGCCTTATCTTTATATATAACTCACTCTATCTATATATCGCTTTCTGATGTGGGTTGATTCCACTTGTGAATTTCCAACATCTCCTTCTCAAAAGTATATCTATCCATATCGGACTAGCTCCCTCTTAACCCATAACTCATGTAAAGCCGTTTGAGTCACTTCGACCCAAATCTGTGAATCTCTATTCATCAAACTTCGTCAATCTAGCTTTGATACCAATGAAGGGTTTTGAGGGAGTCTTAAGAGAAATTGGATCGGATACAAATGAGCTCGTATATAACTAAGACATATATCTCAACCAAAAACCTTAAGCTATTAGGTTATGAGTCATATGTATATAACTCACCTTATTCATATGTATATTTTCGATGTGCGATGACTCCACTTGTGAATTTCCAACATCTCCCCCTCACAAGTGGATCTATCCATATCAGACTAGCTCCCCCTCAACCTATAACTCATACAAATTCACTTGAGTCGTCGTCGTCGTCATCATGATTATGATTATTATCATTATCATCAACATTCAGTTGAAATCCCACTGAGTCGTAGGGTTTGGAGAAGTCCGATAATACATAGCTATTTTCGATAAACCCCCATGTAATGCGGTGTGACAATACTACAAAATTGTAAATGAATATGCAAACATATTCAAAAAGGTACTAAAAAAAGTTAAATGCAAAAAAATGCCAAACATACAAAAAAATAAAGATAACTAATAAAAGGAAACATAAAAGGTAAGACAATACAAAATAACATACGTGTAGAATATATCAATGATTGACAATAAATGATAAGATAGAAATACAGACTAGAAAAGACCTGGATAAGAGTACCTCCAAACAAGGCTGTCACTACCTTAGTTACGCTGCTTAGGAAACAAACTAGGCTAAAGTAACTATGAGATAAATACTACACAGTAAAATGCAAAGAACAGGGTTTAATATAACCTATAAGTAGGCGAATGTTCTCTTTACAAGAGATCCTTTACCTATATTCTAGTACGTTATATTACGGGCTAACTTCTCGGTAAGATATAATCTACTCATATCATTTTTTATCACTTCCTCCTATTTCCTTTTAAGCCTTTTTTTCTTCTTTTTATAGTATCTAAGTATTATTTTCTCCCATAACTTATGTAAAGCCATTTGAGCCTTGGGAGAAATTTGACTGGATTTAAGTGAACCTATATATAACTAAGATATCATATCTCATCCTAAAACCTTAACACATGGGTTATGAGCTCTATCTTTGTATGTAACTCCCTTTATTCATATATCTCTTTCCGATGTAAGATAACTCTACTTCTGAATTTCCAACATCTCGTTCATACATAAATGTCTGGAGATAACCATTGTCTTAATTTTCAAACCTTGATTTTTTAAGCATCAATCAATCAACTTTTATTTCGTTCCATTGAAACTGATTACACCTGCAATATTTATTGTCCGAGAAACTAAAACACTTAGTTGAATACGAAGTAGAACTCACTTCTAATTTTAGAAATCTCATTTGTATGAGTGATTTAATTTTCACGAAACCAGTTATAACATATTTGAATGAATCTAACGGATTCCAATTTTAGTTCAGTATACCATAGCTAGTTAGTGATGGGAAACCATGTCAAGATCCGATCCCAGCCGCAGCAAAATAATTACGAAACTTTTTCGCAACCTTTGATTTCTCGAAAAACAAGGTCTCTTCAATTCTATAAAATGATTACGACAAATCATAATAAAGCGAAAACTTAATTCGTACCTTATTTCGAAGCTTGATCTTTATATTGTTGTATCTCTCAATTTGTTTCCGAAACTGATTCGTCTCAACCACTGTAACTGCACAAGTGTTTGGCCTCTAACGGTATCCACAGAACAGGTTGAAAGAACTCTATAACTCTAACAGAGAGAGAACTCTATAGAGCTTAAGCCTATTTATAATAGGTTCTGGACGTTTTGGTAATTTCATTGAAATTAAATTCTAATTTCAATTAAACTTTAATTAGAATTATTTGTAATTCTAATTAAATATCAATTATGTCTAAATAAAATTCAATATCTTATACTGACCCTTATTTATTAAATATCTCATATTTAATCATAAAGTTTTTCAAACTTTACAATCAAGTCCAACTTGATTAAATTAA
>JANSVA010000001.1:26172392-26192227 GCA_025504915.1 Erythroxylum reticulatum
GCCATTTTAGGCCATACCTTAACATAAACCTCAATAACAAAAACATTTTTCGCCTATCTTAATCTCATCTAACTATTCACATTCAAAATTTTCTTTTTACTTATTCATTCTAATTTCCTCATTTTCATGTTACTTGACACTTCAAAATTTCAAGGAAGGTTCGGGGTAAAACAGAAATGGTGCTTAGCCAAGCATTACTTTGGGAGCACTCACAACTGTAGATACACCGACAGCATCCATGGCAGTAGCAACCAAATGATGAGAGCGACAATGAGAAGTGAAAAATGGGTGATGGATAAGGTCGAGAGTGAGAGATGAAGTGTATGTGTGTCAAAGCGTTGGCTCTCTCTTGTAATGAATATCTGTAAAGTGTTTTCTGCATAACCTAATTTGACATGTTTTTAAATGTTGCGTTGCAGGTTAGGTCGAAACGGTGAGAGATTTTCCCAAATTTGTTCGGGTTTTTGATGTTTCGTTGCGGCGACAGGCAAGCTCATCGCAGCATTGCATGTTTTCTGGATCCTTCATCGCAGAGAGAGAATTAATCTTCACCACGGTGAACTTTTCCTAAAATTTTTGCTTAATTCTTCGTTCTTTGTTACTGCAACAGATGGGCTCGCCGCTATGAACTTTTCCCGAAGGCTATGATCTCCTGTTGACTTCAATTCAGCACGTTGACTCCCTTCTCTTTGGGGATCCTACAATCAAAAATAGCAATTTGCACTATCAATTGTTCTTAGAAAACTTAAGAAATGCAATTAATACCAATTATGACAATTTTTACTATCAAATTGCATAAAATAAAAATGCACACTCAAGGATTAATAAGCACAAAATCAAGAATTAGGAGTCAAAAAGTATGGTAAAGGGTAAGAAAGTGTTGCCAATTTAGATAATAAACTTGGTCTCAATCAGTCGTTCATGGTTGTATGATAGAGATATGCAACACTAAGGGAGAGTCAACACTTATTCTTTGTTCTATAAAGGACAAAAGTTCACACTCAATCCTAAGCCACCAGGAGAAAGAAAGAAGAAAAGTCAAGATGATCTTAATGACAAATGAAGGAAAGGAAGAGATTATCCAACTCCTAACATCACACGTTCCCTTTAACCTTGAAGAAGCTAAACCGAGCCCCCAAAAGCCACTTTCTTATAAGGTACGATCCTTAATTCTTGAGTTTGGTATAGTTTTCCCAAAAAATCCTCCTAAAGCACTCCCTCCATTAAGGAAAATCCAACATGAAATAAACTTTGTCTAAAATGCAATCATACCCTATGAGCAATCTTATAGAATGAACCCAAAAGAGCATGATGAGTTGCAAAAACAAGTTGATGAGTTGTTAGAGAGAGGCTTCATTCGACCAAGTACTTCTCTATGTGTTATTCCAGCCTTTGTTTTTCCTAAAAAGAATGGAAAATGGGGGATGGTTACTGATTCAAGAGTCGTCAATAAGATAATCATCAAATATAGATTTCCAATCCCAAGGTTGGATGACATACTTGATTGGCTTCATGGAGCTAAGGTATTTTCTAGACGTGATCTTGCTAATGGGTTTCGTCAAATTAGAATAAAAGAGGTTGATGAATGGAAAATTGCTTTTAAAACTAGGGAGGGTTTATATGAATGGTTGGTTATGCCTATAGGACTTTCTAACTCTCCTTCGACTTTTATGAGATTAATGAATGAGGTTTTAAAGCCATTTCTTGCAAAGTTTGTTGTGGTTTATTTTGATGACATTCTGGTGTATACTAGTAGTATACATGAGCATGTCATGGATTTGAGGTTAGTTTTTGAAGTGCTTAGTAATGAGAAGTTGTATGCTAATGTAGAGAAGTGTCATTTTTGTGATTCATTTATTTCATTTTTTAGCTACATTGTTTCTAGTGATTGAATAAGTATGGATCCTTCTAAAGTGCAAGCCATTATTGATTGACCAACTCCTAGCAGTTTGTTTGATGTTATGATTTTTCATGGGTTTTGATCATTCTATAGGAGGTTTATAAAGCATTTTAGTTCAATTACAAGTCCCATTACTGATTGCATGAAGAAAGGTGTGTTTAATTGGACAAGTCAAGCTCAAATTACCTTTAATACTCTTAAAAATCTGATGACAAAGGCCCCGGTTCTTGCCCTGCCCAATTTTGATGTTCCATTTGAATTAGAATGTAATGCTAGTGGTGTTGGAATAGGAGTTGTTTTAAGTTAAGGAGGAAAATTGATTGCATTTTTTAGTGAAAAGTTGTGTGATGCTAGAAAGAAGTATTCTCCTTATGAGCAGGAATTTCACGCATTGGTTAGAGCTCTTAGACATTGGAGTTACTATTTGCTTCCTAATTCATTTATGTTGTATACTGATCATGAGTTTTTGAAATATATTCAAACACAATCACAATTGAATAGGAAGCATGCTAGTAGGATGGAATATTTGCAATCTTTTGATTTTGTGATCAAACTTAAGTTCGGCCATACTAATGTTGTAGCAGATGCAATTTCTAGGAAATATCATTTGTTGAGTTTCATGCATGCTCATGTAATAGGTTTTGATAATATCAGGGAGTTGTATGAGAAAGATGATGATTTTGGGGAAAATTTTTAGAAATGTAAATTGGCCAGAGGTAGTTTTCAAGATTACATGGTTCACAATGGTTATTTGTTTAAACTTGATGCTTGTTATGTTCCAAAATGCTCTCTTAGAGAGAAGTTCATAGAGATGGTCTAACTGGCCACTTTGGTAGAGAAAAGACTTATGAATTGGCCCATCCTAAATTTTTTTGGCCCAAAATGCTCAAAGATGTGACTAAACTTATAGGAGGATGCAACACTTCCCAACAATCAAAGATGACCAGTCAAGCCCATGGCCTATACAAGCCCTTTCCGATTCCCAATACACCATGGGAGGATGTCAATATTGATTTTATTCTTGGTCTTCCTAGAATAAAGAGAAACTTTGATTCAATAATGGTTATGGTTGATAGGTTTAGTAAAATGACCCATTTTGTAACTTATAGTAGGACTAATGATGCATCCCATATCATGAATTTATACTTTGAAAATATTGTAAAATTGCTTGGAATTCCAAAAAGCATTGTAAGTGATAGGGATGTAAAATTTGTAAGCCCTTTTTGGAGACATTTGTAGGGTAGATTAGGAACGAAATTCAAATTTCGTACTTCTTTCCACCCACAAACCGATGGACAAACCGAAGTAATAAATAGGAGTCTTGGAAATATTCTAAGGAGCCTACTGAAAGGAAGAATCAAGAATTGGGACAACATGTTAGCACATGCTGAGTTTGCCTACAATTGTTCCAAGAGTAAGACTACAAATCTATCTCCATTTAAAGTTGTTTATGGTACTAATCCTCTTGTGCCTATTACTTTGAATCAAGCCACATTTAGCTTTCTATCGAACATTTAAGCTAAAAATAGGGTCCAGGAAACTGTCAAGCTACATAAAAAGGTAAAGGCCCATATCATGAAGAAGAATGAAGAGTACAAGTTTAGGTCCAAGTTGAAGAAGCTCGTGGAATTTAAAGAAGGTGACTTAGTTTGGTTTTATTTAAGGAAGGAAAGATTTCCAACCAAAAGAAGATCCAAGCTCATGCTAAGGGTCGAAGGGCCATTCAAGGTTCTGAAGAAGATCAACCAAAATGCCTACCAGATAGATTTGCCAAGCCACTATGGAATTTCAATTTCATTTAATGTAAGTGACTTAGCAAAATATGTCAAAGATACAATGGTTCCAAATGAAAATGTTCAAGCCTTTGAAGATAGGAGGACCATCCAGGTTAGCCATAGAAGATATTGAAGCAATGAGCCTTAGGGTAGAAAAGGAAGCCGCTGATTAAGAAATCAAAGAAGAAATTAGGTTGAGTTGTTATGAAGTTTTAGGCCTTCTGGAAACCATTTAGGGATTATAAAGCCTTAGTCCAATCTGATTTAATTGAAGCTCATTCCCAGCTCATTAACGAGTCTAAGGCCGGCCATGAGAAGTCAACTTGCTGCCTAATAGAGTGACTTATTGGCTAGTTTTCAACTATCTTATCTATCATTAAGTTTGCATTGAATAAGAGCTACTTAATGCTTATTTAGTGCCATTTTTAATTAGTTTTTTTTCTCTTAATGACAAGTTAATGGCAGATGTTGTGACCCATCTTAAGTATGTTTTAAAGCCATTTAAAGACACAAAGAACGTGTGGCCTGTATGTGGTCATCCACATTCTTCTAGCTTTTGTTTGCTTATTTAAGTCAAGTTTCTTTCCATATGTAAAGGGATTTTTATAATAACAGAGTGAGAGCTTCCTTTCAAGTTTTCACAACTCAAAATTCTTTTAGCTTTATTTTACTTGTTAATTTCGTTTGGGTTCATAGCAAACCAATTGCTATAGTTTGGGTTTGATTGTTTTCCAAAAACAACTCAATTTCTACACACATTTCGTTCTACTACCTAGTCTGACCAACTCGTGCTAAATCAATCATATCTTCCAGACCACACATCCAAATTAAGTCAAACTATTGGAAAGCTAACTCAAATTCCTTAAATTTCACTTTTTACTCTTCAGCCCAGTTTGTCCTTAATCCTCCACAAAATCACCCAGAATACAGCCTAGCACCAAACACCTCCACCACCATCACTTAGCCAAATTCTACCAAACTACTCTAGCGACCTCTTAGCCACTCTAGTCACTCCAATATCCTTGAAACGCTATCAATCATGCTTAGAAAAAGTTTTGTACTTATTAGTTTGGCAAACTTAATAATTTCAAATGTAATTTCAGACACCCATTTGAAATCCCTTTTAATGAAATAAGGACTACAACTTTTTGATAGTCCTTTACACTCCTGAATGTCCCCCTAACTAAACTTTCATACATCATAAACGTAATTTTGGTCCTAAGATCAGTTTTATACCCTAACACCATCCTTCTTTTCCATCTCAGAATTCTTTTTGTCCATTGATAGGAACCATTGATCAGATTGCCTTATGGTAGTTTCCTGATAAAATTTTGGACAATATAGTCCATGTCTCAACTTCCTCTTATTTATTCTTATAATTGTGTTTGAATTTGAGATAGGACCAAGGTAAAGAGTTGCACTCTTGAGACTCGAGCGAGGGCATCAATTAGATATTTTTAGCTACTTTTATATCTGATTTTAAAATCATATCTTAACTACTTAGGAACCAACCTTTTTTTTATGTGTATCCATTTACAACTCTAATAGGAACTTTAAACTTTTGTTATATATGTTAATAGTAAAGGTTTCTTCACTCAAGTATTGATTCTAATACTTGACAACTATGATTGTTGCTAGGAACTCATTCTCATAAGTGGATAAAATTTGATATTTAGTTTTTAAAGTTTTATTTGTGAAAGATAAGGGATGTCCTTCTTGACTCAGTATTGCTCCCAACTTGTTTCCATACACCACAACTTCAATGGAGAATGGTTTAGAGAAATTTTGCAATACGAGGACGGGTGTAATCATAAGGGCTTTCTTCAAGTACTGAGCATGCTTCCTTCTTCTTGTCAATCCATTTGAAAGTGTTTTTTTTAAGTAACTCTATCAAAGTTTTACTTAAAATGCCAAAACACATGATAAAGTATCTAAGATATCCAGTATTTAAAGGACTTGGCCAATTGGAAATGGATTATATCTTTTTTATATCTGCAAAAACTCTAGAAACTGATATTACATGTCCTAAATATTCCACTTGTGAAGCACTAAAGTTGTATTTAGGTCCTTTAAGTTGGAGAGATTATGAATCAAAAGCCCTAAAGCTACCTTGAGATGTTCCATATGAGCTTTGAATATTTTTCTATATATGAGTATATCTTTAAAAAATCAATATAAACAACCTATGATGCTTGTGGAAGGAGCATTAGTCAACCTAAAGGGCACCACAAGGAATGCATAATACCCTTCATATGTCCTAAAGGTTGTTTTATAGATAATTGTATAGTGTATGCAGATATGAAGATAATTAGAGCTTGGGTCTAACTTAAAGAACCAAACTGCTTCATATAGTTCATCCAAAAGTACTTCAATGATTTTTATGTGGAATTTTTCATCAATAATGTTCTTATTTAACTCCTTGTAATCCACACACAAATGCTAAGAATTGTTCTTTTTCACCAACACTAGAGGTGAAGAGAAAGGGTTGTGGCTGTGTTAGATGACTCCTTACTATAGAAGGACCTAAATTAATTCCTCAATGACGTTCTTTTGTAAAATTCCATACCTATAGGGCCTAACATTGATAGATTGTACTCCTTTTAGAGGAATTTGTGATCATGTGGCCCTAGTAGAGGCAATCCTTTTAGTTCAACAAATAACGGTAAAGTTTAATCCATTTTTAACTGATTTTCTTCCTTAAGGGAATTGTTCTCTATAGTGAGTTCCTAAAATTGTTGCTTTATAGGATATATGAACCTTAACATACAAAGTTGACTATTAAGCTAAGTTTTATATAACATCCTTGCAAACTTCTTAGGAGTTACAAAGTCAAGTTGTCTAATATTGTCTCTCTTAAGTTGAATATGCCTTTTACACTGAGTAAAATTCTATGGTTTGTTTGACAAAGTTATGTAGGATATCGTTAAGAGTGAATAGCTACTAAAACCTAAAGGCTAAGTAGTATCCCCTAGAGTTAATACCAGTGCATTGAAAGAGAAAGTTATCCTTTGAAGCTGCCATTCAGGCTCTTACATAGTCCTTCACAAATCAATTATAAGTCACCTCCTGTTCTCACTTTGAGGTCCTTCACAAATCAATTGTAAGTCACCTCCTATTCTCACTCTGAGGTCCTTCACTTCTAAGTATTCATAAGTACACTTTTAAATCAAAATGATATTTACAAAGTTATGTATACATCCATTCTCAATACAAATATGTATTGGTTCCC
This sequence comes from Erythroxylum reticulatum, assembly GCA_025504915.1. Taxonomy (NCBI): domain Eukaryota; kingdom Viridiplantae; phylum Streptophyta; class Magnoliopsida; order Malpighiales; family Erythroxylaceae; genus Erythroxylum; species Erythroxylum reticulatum. The sequence continues at coordinate 26,179,297 of JANSVA010000001.1, forward strand.
TCTATGCATCCCCAAAATCCTCATCTATTTGAAATCACCTAAAGAAATCCTTGCCATAGATTTTAGAGATAAGATTGAAGATTCTTCTAGCTCCATTTTTGACATTGATTCTGCTTCATATTATACAAGAAACATGTTTTATTATTTCATCTTACACTTTTGACCAAGGGCATAGTTGTCATTACATCAAAAACAAATTCCCTTATGTCTTTTATCTTAAAACTCCTTACTGTTAAGCTGTTTCTTATGCTTTTATGGGGATTCGTAAGTAATGGATTTCGAAAGTGATCTAGGAGTGAATAGTAGTCCTTCATGACAGTTGATTTTTTTTGAAAAGTTCAAGAATTGTATTAAGTCAATAGATCCTTATAAGAACGAGTAAAAACAATCCAAACAACTCAACGACAGCATTTAGTTAAGAGCTTGATACAAGCTACAAATGATGACGTTTTAGCCTTACAACATCTTTAGATAAAGAAAACCTATAAGAAAAATGTATCATATGAAAAAAATGGGGTAAGCGCATTTCACATCTTAACTCATTCACCCTACCCTACTAAATTAAGGTTGGGGTGGACGGCGTCCTCTAGGTTCGACAGTCGATCAACATCAGAAGAGCATTTCGTGATCACCACTTGAGCTTCATCCACATCTTAGATTGGAGTTATTGTTGGACCCCGTTTCTAGAGCCCAATTATCTTGAGTCATGAAACATGAGTGTATTCCAATGAAATCTTCTTAACCATCATGGGTTCATCTTCACGTCTCTGATACCATAAATGTTAGGTCCTTAGGTCTTAGTGGGCGAACAAGAACTTCTGCAAAGATCCTTTGGGAAAAGTTTGCCCTGGCAAAGATCCAAAATTTCCCCCCACTCCTCTTGGGAAAAATACGCCGCAATGAACCTCATATCTTCGCCGTGGTGAAGTTCCAGGATTAACCCATAATTGCTCTCGGGAAAGGCTCGCTGCAGCGATCCTTATGTTTGGGTGGCGGCGCCACTAAACCCCTAGAATCACAACCCATATTCCATTTCATAACAATTCAACTACCAACATTATTTCATAAAGCTCTCTAATTTCTACTCATTTAATTCCTTACTTACCACTAAATCTCATCCTTCACAAATTCCTATTTTTCTTTTCCATAACACATCTCACTTATATGTAATAGCAATTCGTATTCAAAATTTATCAACTCAAATCAATAACTTCCTCAAGTACCTAATTTCAACTCAAGCTTATCCAATACAAAAACTCATATTTCATTAACCTCAAAAGGAAAGAGCTTTACAAAGCTTTAATGGGCATGTCAAGACACAATACATCAATGTCTCAAAAATCTCAAAATGCAAAAGTTACATGATCTAATAATCCTTAAAATACAACTAAAGCCTTGTTTCTACAAATGCTAGTTTAAAAATACAAAAACATTGCAAAAGTGGAGTGATGCCTCGACTCTTGGTTACTCGATCTCATGCTCTTCACCTGAAGATGGGAAGGATAAGGGGTTGAGCTTAAAGCTTGTGGGTAATAGTTTATAACGGAAAAATAAACAAAACCTTTAAAATATATTTGTCAATACAAAGTTCTAATTAAATTCATAAAATATATCATTCTCAAATTCATAACCAAAATTCACAAACTACAAATCATGTATGCATCAAACATAAGCACATCAGAATGCTTTGGATAGATCCATGAACATGACAAACTACACATTTTCACATAACGGTCCTATGTAGTCATAAACTTGACGCGCTATCACAATCCCACATAATGGTTTTACATAGTCGTAAATATGAGGAAGTCCATGAAGGAGCTCCGTGCCACTAGTAGGTAGATGGGAGAAGTCTTTAACTTGGTCAACGTTCACATGACATTTTTTAATGGATTATACCAAACCCACATAACAGGTAATTCATGAATTGAAAACAATTTGCCCATATGGCATATCTTAGAAACTTGTTGTTCGTGAAAATAAGATATTTCGAAAATCATTTCCGAAAACTTGATTTTGTAAACATGTATCTTTTCAAAAAGAATCATTTTCAAAGTCTTTTATAAATCATCAACACAATTCGCATATCAAACATATAACAATTTCACAGTCCATTCAAGAAGCAATAAATGCAACATCTATGATGCAATTGAAATCATTAAACTTCCTTGATTCAAAGAAAACATTTAGCGGCTTATTCACTCTATTATAAACATGTACCCACCTTAAAAATCCTTGCTTAAACCTTGATCAAAGATGCCTCTCCTCTTGATCCTATTTCCTACTTGATTCCCTTTATCAATGACAAAAATTCTCATTCATAGGAATACAATTTGAGGACCCATATATAGCATATTCACTAAGATAATAGTCAAACTCTTCCAAAAGTCCCAACCTTTGGGTCAATTTTCCATGATCATTCCGATCAGGTCAATGACAAAATTTGTTAATGCTTCCTTCAAGAAAACTTTTCCTCATTGTCTTAAGTTTCTAATGAAACCAAAATCATTCAATTTGGTTTAGTACTTTAAAAGTTATACCCCAAATATTTTAGGACTATTCTTATGCTGAAACAGCATTCTATGCTCAAATTCCATCCAAAATTTGAAATTATTAGAGAATGAATTGAGACTTGATTTCTTTATAAAACTTGTAGCCCTATGTCTCTATTTTACTCCAAATTAAAAATCATTCCATTCAGATAGTTATAGAAAAAGTTATGCGTAAAATATCAAAATATATTTAAGCTGTTTTCGGACAATCAAAGTTCACCGCGGCGAACTACAGAGTTGGCTGCGGAGAACCATGGGGACTTCGTTGCGGCGAACCAAAGAGTTGGTCGCGGTGAAATTTCACAAAAACTCAATTCTTCTCTCAAATTTTTTTAGATTCTCACTCTTCACTTACATCATTTTCACTCTCATTTTACTTCTAACCATCACCAGAACATGCTTCATTCATCAAATCAAGAAAAGAAGTATGCTTATACTTACTTGTTTATCTAAAGCTTCTTCAATCACTATGAAAACCTAGCTCAGAAATGACTAAAAATAAAAAATGATTCTTTAGTTCTTTCTTTCTTCTAGTACAAACCCCACACAAATCCATTTCTCTAAACCCTTTTCTAGCAAAGCAAGGAGAGATGATTGCCTTAGCAAATCCTTTTCCTTCTTCTTCTTCTTCTTTCCACATTTTCTTCCTCTCTCTTTCTTTCTTATTTTCATTTCTTCCTTATTAAAATACACGACAACACTCTTCTTCCACTTGTACCCTAAATGAATGTGCAACGTCCACTTTGCCTTTCCATTAAGCCTTATAGCCTTTTATGCTTAAATGACTTGCCAATAATGCCCTTATAAAATCTTACTACCTTAACTAAATTAACCCATGCAATAAATCCTACTAACTTTGACATAGTAATTAACTCCAAAAATAATTAATCTATCAAAACCTCAAAAAAATTTATTTAAATCATGCTTAATTCAATAAAACAATAAAGAAGATTTCAGGGGCCAACAGTTATGTTCAAAGTTTAGAGTTAAGCCGTACATCTAGAGGGGAAGGAATCGTCTTTCTAAGTATTTTCTTTCAAGTTTACGATCCACTTGTAATTAAAAGTAACCTTTTCTGTAAGTTAATTAACTAATTCTCCATGAAGACGTTAGACTAGGGTTAACTCTTTCTAACATGGTAGAATATAGTAGATGCTCTCTGATTCCACCTATTAATGCATACAGTACCTCCTTTTTGGATCATGCTTTATTTTGAAATCATCTGTAATTCCTCTCACACCATATCTCCTTGATGGAGGAGGTGAAGTATATAATATAAATATGTTCGTTTTACTTAGAACTATGATTCAACTTCATGAGCCATTCAAGCGCTTATGTGAAAGTTAAGCCTGAATTAGAAATTAGAAATAACTCATGTATCTTCTCCCCTATAAACTGGGAAAAGGGACAGTGAAAGAATATATGATTCCTATATTCTTCTTCTATCTCACATAGTACACAGATATAATCGGTAGTAATGAAGTGCATTATGTCCATTATGCTTAACTTATTAAGCATAACGAGCCATAGAAGAATAGAGTAACTAAGCCTGAGTGACTTATGCCGGATGATAGGAGACCATATCTACCTAGGGTTGTTTTGATTCTGCCACTTTCTAAATCTAGCAATGTTGAAGGTGTTTGGAGACAGATTGAGACAAGGGAATATGTCCTCCTTATCTTGGTTTGGTTGGTAGTTAGGAGTGAGATACTACAATTCCGATGGAATGTTCCATTGGCCCCTTAATAAGATGGAGTTAACTTTACTGTTAATAGGAAATCCATTCCATATCTAAAGAGCTTGGTGACATCTAATTAGAGGACCTTTACCTATCTAATTATCAAACCATAAATAGGCCTTATCACCATTTCCCACCCTGCAATACACCAAAGGTTCTAAGATAGGTCTTAAATTCAACAGTTGAATCGAGGGCAAAAAGAAAGAAGGTTTTATCGATATAGACCAAAGGTCAGATCCTTTTAGGATACATCTATGAAACCACTAGATCCATAGAGACTTCTTTTCCAATAGACTATTCAACAAATTTTTGATTAATGTTGATTTATTAAAAGAGTTAATATGAATCAATCATAATCCCCCTTCTTCTTTTCTTTTGCAAACTTATGACCATTTAAACTTAGCAAAGTGACTGTCCGAGTTTAAGTTTCCCCATAGAAATCTTCTAAAGAGCTTCTTAATGGTTTTGATGACATCATTAGCTAATAATATGTTTGAGGACCAGTAAACATGAAGAGAATTTAGAATCAATTTGATAAGCTGAAGTCTCCCACCAAAAGAGAGAACCTTACAAGACCACATACCCAATCTTCTCTGTATTTTTTTTATCAAGCGAAAGCATTTAGTAAATTGGATTCTTTTTGTGGTAATAGGTAGTTCTAGATAAGTCAAAGGAGTTGGCTTCCTTCTCATCCATGTGATTGCAAAGATATTGTTTTCCATCATAATAACATTAGCAGCTAAATGTAATGACTCCTTGTAAGATTAATCTCCAAACCTGAAAGGCCTTTGAAAATAGACAGTGTCGACATGAGTAATTCAATAGACTTCCCATTGACCTTGGAAAAAAGCAACAGATCATTCATAAAATATAGATTGATTAGCCCTACCCTCTTGTATTTACTATGAAATTTGTATTCCTTACTTTTACCTACCTTTTGTTGGATCAACTAGCTCAGGACTTCCATGCATATGATGTAGAGATAAGGGGAGATAGGATCTCCTTACCTCAAACCTTTTGCACTTTTAAAGATATTAGTAGGTGTGCTATTAATGATAACAAATTACGTAAAAGTGGTGATACTAGCCTCAACCCACTTGAGAAACTCACTAGGGAAACCCAAAAGTCGTAAGGTCTTAAGGATAAAATCCCATTCCACATGATAAAAAACTTTGTTGAAATCAACTTTAATGATACAATTAGGAGGGTTGTTCTTCCTTTGATATCCTTTCATCAGCTTTTAGATTATAGAAATGTTATCCCCAATTCTTCTACCATATAGAAAAGCACTTTGATTATCAAAGATTAAAAAATCCAAGACTAGTTTTAGCTTGTTTACTAAGATATTGGAAATAACCTTATAAAGGAATTTGGTGCATGCAATAGGCCTATAGTCATCCAATGAAGAAGAACAAGTGGACTTGGGGATCAAAAAAATATAAGTTTTATTGGTCTCCTTTAGTAGAACCCCCTAGAGAAGAATTCTAGAATAGCTCTTTTAATCATAGGACTAGTTTCTTGCAATGTCTTTTGAAAGAAATATCCATTAAACCCATCGAGTCCAGGAGATTTATTAAGATGAATTTGAAATACAACCTCTTCTATTTTTTCTCTTCTACTAGTTTAATGAGGGTTGCTGCTTGTTGCTGGGATAACTTGTTATGAATAAAGGAGCAAAGAGGGACAAAATTTACTTGTGTTCGAGAAGACCCATAGAAACTCTTTAAAAATATCTTTTCTTCCTTTAGAAGGTTCTTTTATTAGGAAATTTCCTCTCCATTTTGCAATTTAAGAGACCTAATCCTATTTACGTTTCTTCTATTTAAAATAGAGTTGAACAAAAACTTAGAACACTTTTCACCATCTTTTAGCTAATTGACTTTAGCCCTTTATTACATAAGAGTGTCATGATCCCTAACTTTTGATAAGTAAGACATTAGTAAAGACCTCTCGGTACTTAGTAAGATAGAGTTTGCAGGATCCAACTCAAGCTCATGCTGTATCGCCTATAGATCTTCCTTAGCTTTTGTAACTGCTTATTGTGTTGAAGGGGCTCTTCTACTCATTAGAGATTTCATCTCCCTTTTGATAGCATTAAGCTTTTGATTACAAATGAATTGTTCTGTTCCCTCTACCATAACCTCCAAATCCTTCTTAAGAGCATCAGTGAATCCATCATCATCAATCAGAAGGCTGTTAAACTTGAAAGGACCTCTTCTAACATGGTGTTGGAGGAGATTCTCTATATGCATAGGCGTGTGGTTTGAAAATAAAGGATCAAGAAAATTAGTTACACTATTAGGAAATTGTGCAATCCAATCCTTGTTCATTAATATCTGATCTAGTTTTTTCCTTAAAGCCTATCTCCTAGACTGTTTATTACTCCAGGTGTAGAAGTGACCCTGTGCCTTTAAGTCAAAGACTTCAATTTTATCCACACAGTTACTAAAGTCAGCTGAGAAGTTTCTCAGGCTATAATTCCCATCGGCTTTAGTTCTATTTTAAGTTGGATTGAAGTCTCCACATAAAAGCCAAGGGTCATTTACAAGCTTCTAGAAGTCTATTAACTATCCTATAAAAATTTCCTCTGGAAATTATCGTTAGCACCATATATAAAAGAGGAAAAGATGTCAACATTTACCTGAAGGAGTTTATATTTCAGATGAATAACTTGCATCTCCGTTACAATAACATGGACATCTACCAAAGTAGGATTGTATCCAATAATAGTTCTCCCATACCTATAGGTTTAGTGATTGGAGATGAATTTCCATCTAGAACTTAGCTTATTCAATAAACCAAAATTCTCAATTCTGATTTTAGTTTCAACAAGAGAAAAAATCTATGGTTTAGTGCTATAGACAAAATCCCATAAAGCTGAAAGCTTTTTAGGACAGTTGATCCCCCTCACATTCTATGCTATTATTTTCATAAATTAAAAGTTTTTATTTTTGGAGCCCTTTCCTTTGCTCCTATTGGATTTCCATTTAATGGCTATCAAAAATTCCCCAATGAGGGAATCATCATCCTTATTATCCACCGAAGTAGGACAACTATTTTCCATTTGAACCAAACCATTAAAGTCATTATGGTTCATAGATAGTTCATCTGCACTGATCTCATCACCTGTATCAACAGTTTTTTCTTCAACAGTCACCTCTAGAGCTTATCCCCCAGTAATATCTTCGACAATATTTTCTTTTCCACCCTCAACTGCATTTAATAATCCTTTCCCATCGCTTGCTATAGCATTTTCCTCAAGCCATTCATTAATGTTGTTGCTTGGAATAGGTTTGTCAATCAGTTCATTCTCTAAGTTAGTGATCCCTTTCCCCCTTAGCTCCTCATAATCACCCTTTTGAAAAGTTTTACCTAAAGGGATCCAACTTTTACCTTAAGAAGCAAGTGAGGGCTTCCACTAATATTGGACAAACACATTATCCTCATAAAGAGATCCATCAAGCCCCAATCTCATAATAGGAATAGCTTTTGGTAAACCATGGGAAAGATCCATATTAATACATATTCTAACATACCCCAACCTCTTCCTATTCATAGTATTATCATCCAAACGTAGAGGCTTAACTAGGAAACTAGTGATTATACTCAATCCTTTTGTTGGCCAATATTCAAGAGGAACATTATAAAGATTTACCCACATTGGAACTTGCCTCTTTCCCTTACAATTAATCTAAAAACTAGGCTACTAAAGTTGCAAGAAAAGTGGGAAGTTTGTCACATGCCATAACCATTCTTCTATAACCTTTGATGCTTGAGCTTTGGAATAAAAGATGAACATTATATATTTGTCTTCAGCTATTAATTCCAGAACAAAACCTTTGTTTTTCTATACTGATTGAGCCCATTTTGAATGATAGAAAATGCAAGTCTTTTGTCCTAGAGAAACCCTATAAGAGAGTTCTCCCAAGACTTAACACCTTCTTGCAGGATTTCCGCATCAGGGGAGACAATGACATGACCATCTTTAGTCTTGGGAGGGTAGAAATGTAGAGAGAGATTTATGGAGGAGCCCTCTACCACTTGCTTCCATGTTTTCCTCACAGACAATGTAGTTGAAGAAGGAGGTAAGGTCTAGGTTATGGCAGAAGAGAGTTGAAAGGATGATGGGGAAGAAGAGATCTGATTGAAATGGTTAGTGTAATGGAGAAAGAGGATCAGATGCTGCAACATAGGTAGGGGAAGAGGGTAGAGGAGGAAAATCCTCCTTAGGGTTGTTTTGTTTTGTAGTGAATTGAGGAATTTTCATAGTCTACATAGTGAACAACCCTTGTTAGGTGACTAAAACGAAAATGGCATGAACTAAAAGAGGAAAAGAAAAGGGTGAGAGAGAAAAAGGAAGGATAAAAGACCTTAACACTCTTGCCACAAGATAAGGGAATATTCAGATCTGAAGAAAAACTTGGGAGGGGGCGAAGAAGGGAGGGGCAAGAGAGTTTATGTGAATGAAGAGAAGGAACAATGAAGTACAATGATAGTAGGAGAATAACAAAAGCTTAGAGATTAGTTAGGAATGAAGAAGATTTGCAGGAGAGAAGTATAAAGATTAGAGAGATGATGGAGAACTTCTCTCTGACACATTGACTGTTGAATTTTGGTATAAAATAGTAGGGTAGTGCATTGAATGTGTTTGTTAGGACTCGAAGATGCATGCTTGGTGGTTGCTTTATATTTTGGAAAATAAAATAAAGTTATAGATTTTTTTGGGGTCATTGTGTAGGCTTATTGCATGGTTTTTAGGTTTTAACATCTAGGGTAGTAGCTTAATTTTAAGTTTTAAGCCTTTTAGGAAGAACCCAACCAGATATGCGTTGGGATTTTGAAGCCTAACACATTTCTTGTTTGGTGTAGTTCCTTAAAGTCACATATAGGATCCTTAAAAGCTTCTTCCCCGAACCTTTGGGTGATGTTGTGATGGCCACTAGGTACTTGTTCCAAATAGGCTGGAAAAAGTTGAAGCCATTTTTTCACTTTCCCTATCGTATAAACCCATGCAATCTCACCTTTATCTATATGAGTGTGCAATCTGCTAGAAATTAAACATGATTTATATAGATACAAGCAAATATGAATCATGAAGGAGTTTAATTATACATTTATCTAGAAGTTTGTATTTATGAATTTAGAGTATTCATAAATTTAGAGAATTCATGTATTTAGAGCATTATGGATTTAGATAATCTATATTAATTAATATGTTGCATGTATATAAGAGTTCATTGTATTGTGGCTCTCTCTTGTGTCTTATATATACCTTGGTGGTATTGTCATTTAAGTATGTAAGGAAATTTAAGAAATTGAGAGTGATAGTGATGAGAAACAAATTGTATCAAATTAGAAGAAAAGTTAATAGAAACATGTTTTCCTCCTAAAATTATTGTTTTTATTATGTTTGAGTGAATTCTCACCACCAAATTTCCAACAAAGTAGTATTAGAGTTAAAGTTATAGAGAGTTGGGTGAGAAAAAATGGCTAACAACAATTTTGTCCCTTTTCAAGTATATCGTCTCATTAAAGAAAATTATAGAAGTTAGTGTATTCTCATGAAAGCTTTACTTAGCTCTCAAGACGTATGAGAGATACTTGACAAAGGATACACAGAACCAAAAATTGAGCTTCTTTGACTCAAGTTCAAAGAGATGCTTTGAGTAATATAAGGAAGAAGGATCAAAAGGCTCTCACCATAATCCATCGAGCAATTGATGATGGAACGTTTAAGAATATTTTTTAAGCAACCATTACTATGCAAACATGGCAGATCTTAGAGAACACTTTCAAAGGTGTTGATCAAGTTAAGAAAGTATGGCTTCAAACATTGAGAGGTGAATATGAATCTTTACATATGAATGAACCTGAGTTAGTTATAGATTATTTAATAAGAGTTTTAAAAGTTGTAAATGACACTAAGAGATATGGTGAGTTAGTTATAGATTATTTAACAAGAGTTCTAAAAGTTGTAAATGACATTAAGAGATATGGTGAGAATGTGAATGATAGCTAAGTTGTTAAAAAGATCCTCTGTTCCCCAAACAAAAAATTCAATTTTATCATTGGAGCTATTGACAAATCAAAAGATTTGAGTACGATGTTGGTTGATCAACTCATGGGTTCTTTACAAGCCCATGAAGAAAAACTTTTGAGAAAGAAGAAAGACTTCATAGAGTAGCTATTACGAACAAAGATATAACTAAAAAGCAAGGAAGATAATCAAGAGAAAAGTCAGTATGAATAAGGTCAAAGTAAAGGCCATGGATATGGAAACTGTCGGGGACGAGGAAGAGGAGTAAATTATGATTTAAAAAAAAGAAATGAACATGGCAGCAGCAATCAGCATTTTAATTCATCACAAGGTTGTGGAAGACAAAGTTACTCAAAGCCATATGGAAGATAGAATTATGATAGAAGGTATGAAAAAAGCCATGATGAATGTTATAACTCTCATAAGTCTGTCCATTATTTATGGGAATGCAGAAATAGAGTGGAAGAAATGTCAATTTCATTAAGGAAGAGAACAAACTAGTGAGCCAACCTTACTTTTGGCATGTAAAGTTGAAGAAGCATTTGAAAGAAATATTTGGTATCTTGACAGTGGTGCAAGTAACCATATATGTGGGTGTAGATCATTATTCATAAATTTGTAAGTGGTAATATTACCTTTGGAGATGAAACAAAATTCTAGTGAAAGGGAAAGGTAATATTCTAATTTGCCTGAAAATTGGAGAATTTATTTCCAATGTTTATTATATGCCAATATAAAAATAATATTTTGAGCTTGGGATAACTGCTGGAAAAGGACTATAACATTTTCATGAATAACTATAGTCTTTCAATTAGAGATCGACATGATAACTTTATTGTCAAAGTACCAATGATGACAAATCAAATGTTTTTGTTAAACGTTCAAACTGATGTTGCTAAATGTCTAAAATCTTGCTTGAAAGATACATAATGGGCTTGGCCTTTGATGCTTAGGCATTTGAATTTTGGTGGCTTAAGATTATTGCCAAAAAAGAGCGTGGTGAATGGATTAGCATACATTGAGCATCCAAGTCAGTTTTGTGAAGGGTGTATTTTTAGAAAACAATCAAGAAAGAGTTTTCCAAAAGAATCTTTTTCAAGAGTAAAGAATCCATTGAAGCATGTGCATACAAATCTTTGTGGACCAATAAAACCAAGTTCTTTCAGTAAGAATAATTATTTTCTACTATTTATTGATGATTTTAGCTAAAAAAACTTGGTTTTATTTTGTAAAAGAATAATCAGAGGTGTTTAAGGTATTTAAAAGATTTTAAATCTTTTGTTGAAAAAGAAAGTGGTTATTTTATAAAAGCTTTGAGATCTGATAGAGAGGTTGAATTTAATTCAAAACAATTTAATAAAGTCTATGATGAAAGTGGAATTCAAAGACCTCTTATAGTTTCATGGACACCTCAACTAGGTCCATATATAAATATGGCACGAAGTATGTTGAAAAGTAAAAAGATGCTGAAAGAATTCTAAGCTGAAGCTATAGGATGTGAAGTATAGCTTTCTAATTGAAGCCCTACTAGGAGTTTATGGAATGTGACTCCTCAATAAGCTTGGAGTATATGAAAGCTTAGTGTTGCTCATCTGAAGATTTTTGGGAGCATTGCATATGCTCATGTACCGGATCAAAAGAGTTCAAACCTTGATGATAAAAGTGAGAAATTTGTTTTTATAGGTTATGATTCAATTTCAAAAGGTTACAAACTCTATAATCTAAGCACTGGAAGAGTTATTATGAGATGTTGTTTTTGATGAAGAAGCTATATGGGATTGGAATGATCAAGAAGAAGATTATGCTTTCTTTCATTTTGTTGTAGAAAACGATAATGACAAGAATGAAGCACCTCAAGAGCCTATAACACCTCCATCTCCAAATCATAATCAATCACCTCCATCATCTTCAAAAGGAAGTCCTTCCACTGGATCCCGTGGTTGGAAAAGTTTGAGAGAGATTTATGATGAAACTAAGGAAGTAAACAATCTCACCTTGTTTTGTCTCTTTGTATGTAGTGAACAAATTGATTCTGCATGAGCTAGTATGGACAAAAAGTGGGTGAAAGCAATGGATGAAGAAATCAAGAAATTAACAAGAACAATACTTAAGAACTTGTTGCTTTTCCAAAAGGCCAAAAAGCAATTGGAGTCAAATGGGTGTTCAAGACTAAAAAGACCTCTAAAGGAGAAGTGGAGAGATGTAAAGTGAGATTAGTTGCAAAAGGCTGCAGTCAACATCGAGGTATAAACTATGAAGAGGTTTTTTCTCCTGTTGCTCGCTTGAAGACCATAAGATTGATTATTTCCTTGGTTACTCAAAAAAATGGAGGATTTATCAGATGGAAGTCAAGTATGCTTTTTTGAATGGCTACTTGGAGGAGGATGTTTATGTATAACAACCTCTTGGTTATGCTGCGAAAGGCCAAGAAGACAAAGTCATAAAGTTGAAGAAGGTTTTATACAGTTTAAAGCAGGCCCTAAGAGCGTGGAATAGCAGAATTGACAAATACTTCCAAAAGAATGGATGATGGAGGACCATCAAGCCAAGTCATACAAGAGGTTGTAAACATGGGCCTTGATCCGGTTAGTCCAAATGAAAGTG
>JANSVA010000001.1:26192327-26215615 GCA_025504915.1 Erythroxylum reticulatum
ATAATAATAATAATAATAATAATAATAATAATAATAATAATAATAAGAGTTATAAAATCAAGCAAAATACCTAAGAGATAAGTACTACCTATTTACAAGTTTAGGTTGACTATAATAAAAATTACAATAATCCCTTTACGTAGGATCTTTTATTTAAACCCTAGTACACCAAAGTTTTCTATTGCGGGTTATGTCTTCAGTAAGTTCCAATATTGCCATATCAGTCTTGATTACCTCCCCCCAAGTTTTCTTAGGCCTCCCTTTTTTTTTCCTCTTACAGTCGTTGAGTACTATCTTCTCACACTTTCTCACTAGAGCATCTGAGTGCCTCCTTTTAACATGTCCAAACCACCAAAGTCTTGTCCCTCTTAATTTGTCAATAATATTAGCCACCTTCAATCTGTTCCTTATCGTTAAATTCCAGACCTTATTTCTTTCAGTAAGGTTACACATCCATCAGAGCATCCTCATCTCCGTTACCATTAGCTTATAACTATACACTTGTTTGATTGGCCAATTTTGTGTTTAATATATGTTCTAATAAATTTGAAATATTAGTTCATGATCTAATTTCATAGCTTAAACAATTGCATTATAAAAGGTTAATTTTATAAGTGTTTTAGAAGGGTTCATTGCCTAGATGCTAATTCTTTATATTAATTTTTTTCCAAGTGATTTCTTTCGTTTCTCTGTTTAATATTGCTTTCTATTTTATTTTATTTAAGTTTTATTTTTAATTAAAACCAAAAATCAATCTATAGGCTAGATAATAGGAGACAGGTAATTACCAGTAATCATTGTCTTTCTGGGTTTGACTCATATATACCGATACTAGCCACAGCTATGTCATACACTTATGATAATTTAACATTGGCCTTAAGTATAGAAAAGACAAAGTAGAAACCATCTTGCATTTGGATTGAAACTTGAAGTTAGGCAGCTGAGACATTTTGTTTCTATAGGAGGTTGAAAACTTCCCTACATATAATGAATAAGTTAGGGAGAGAGGGTCCCCATGCTTAAGGCCTTTGGATCCCATAAAGATTTTAGTAGGAGTGCCATTGATTATAATTCTAAAAGATGGAGAGTTAATGCCTGCTTTGTTCCAATTTATGAACTTTTGAGGGAAATTCAAATCTTCAAATGTCTACAACATGAAAGACTAGTTTACACTATCAAATGTTTTATGAAGATCCATCTTAATAGCATAAATTTATAGAGAGTTTTTCCTAGCATATCCCTTCATAAGATCCTACAAAATTAAGATATTATCACCAATATGTCTTTTGCTCAAAAAGGCATCTTGATTTTCACTGATTATGGAGTTCAAAACCTATTTCAATCTATTAGCCAACAACTTTGCTATAATCTTGTATAGAAAGTTTGTACAAGCTATTGGCCTGAAATCACAAAAAGAAGCTAAATTGGGAGATTTAATAATTAAACATAATATTGTTTTGATGATTTCTTTAGCATAACTTCCTTATTAAAGAATTCATGCATTGCTTCCTTTATAATTTTACCAGTCTTAGTTTATGTTTTATGATAGAAGTTGCCATTAAGCTCATCTAGTCCATGTGTCTTTCATTCCATTCATTTTAAATACCATTATCTCAATTTCTCTATCGTTCACATTTTTGATTAATTGTTAGCATCTAACTCAAATATCCTGGTAGGAATAAAATTCCTTAAAACTTACACTGATGTGCTTATAATCCTTTTTTATCCCAATAGTCTTTTAAAGAATTTCATTACTACCTTTCTGACATTTCTTATTTACAAACCATTCCACTAGACTCAGTCTTTATACAACAAATCTTGTTGTAATTTCTTCTATCTAAAAGAGCATTGAGGAAAAATTTTAAACATTTTTCTCCTTCCTTTAGACAGTTAACTCTAGCTTTTTGTCAGATCAGGGATTTGTGGTTATCAAGTACTTACAATTAGTGTTTGAGAGTTTTTTTGTCCTGATTTAACAAGTTACAGTCTTTAAGTTTGTTTCCCATTGAGTTTTGAATTAAGAAGAGTTTATCCCTAGCTTTATCAATCTCCAGTTTAGTGTTCTGACATCTTTTGGCATTTAAGATTTTTAATTCATTTTTTATTGCTTTTAACTTTTGTAGATATACAAATTGCTTTGTTCCAATCATTTCTTCTTCATTATTCTATTTATAGCTTCCTAAAAGCCTTCAACATTGATAAGAAAAATTATTAATCCTAAAAGGGGATTTAGCACTAACCTTAGCTAGCCTATATTCACTGAAGCCCTGTCTAGTTTTTTTTTTTCCAAATAATCCATCTAGAGTTTTACTATTGCTCCAAGTAAATCTGTGCCTCTCAAACAATGAGTTCCAGCTCTCCAGTGCATTCAAATAGATCCATGTTATAATTGAATAAATTATGGTTGTCATCTGCTTCTAATCTGTAGAGAGTAATGTTGAAATCTCCATAGAATAGCCAAGGTCCTTAAGAAAAAAACTTTTATTTTTTTCAAGGAACTCTAAATATCATTTATTTGAAATGTAATATTGAAACCATACATAATGGTAGCATAAATTATAAAGTTCTCCATCTTAAAAACCACCTTTGAATAAATAAGTTGCTCATTAGCTTCTAGCAGCCCCACATCTACTAGATCCTCATTATAGAAAATGATTATTCTTCTGTAATTGTGATATTAGTGGTTTGAGAGTTATTTCCAATATGATCCTAAGCATCTTAGCATATTTAGGTTTTCCTTCTGGATTTTAGTTTCTAATAGAAAAAATAATAAAGGCTTCTCCCTTAGCAAAAAATCCTCAAAGCATTAAGCTTAGATGGGTTGTTGAGTCCCCTCACATTCTAAAATATATAAGTCATTTCAGGATGCCTTTACCTTTGGACCTTTTTCTATTTCTCCTATTAGTTCTCCTAGTTTGCACCTTCTTAAAGTTTTCCTCTGAATTTGTTGTTCTTCCTTCATTTACATTGGCATTGAAGTTGTAGTAGAGATTGAGACTTAAATTGTAAGCTCTCTTTCAACTCCTTGAATTATTGTATTGATTTGCTCCTTTCCTAGAGTATTTTCCTTTTTAACTTGGGAATGAGGAGCTTAAAAAAAAGAGGAGTACTAATATTAGCTTCTGGATTAGTTTCCTTCTGCCACATTAGCTCAAGATAATCACCTTTCTTAAAAATTCTTCTAGTGGCTTTCCATTCCTTCCCTTGAACCCTTAAAAAAAAACTTGTCTTCCTTGAGTAAATTTCCATATGCTAATATTATTATTCACATGCTTTCCTTCAGTTCCTTCAAAATGTCCATACTGATACATATTTTTGAAAAGCCAGTACATCTTCTCATGGTTGTGTTTTTATCCATACACAAAAGCTTCCCCAAATAGTTTGCTAATAGCTTAAGCCCTTGGTAGTCTAGTATTCAAAGGGAATGTTGTCAATATTTACATATAAATGGATGTTTCTTAACCCAATTTCCTTTAGCTCCATTATTGGTTACCAGGTTTGTACGAATAAGGGGAGCTAAAAAATATGATAAGTTCCTTCCTTAAGAGATTCAAATTTCATGCTAAAAGTAAACACTATATTGTCATCTTCAGTCATCATGACCTCTAGCAAGCCTCTACTCTTCCATTTCCTTTAAGCCAATGATTGGATAGCTAAAAAAAGGTCAAGAAAAATTGAACTAGTTATGCTTCTTAGCTTCTAGCTCCTTTTTATAGAAATTTGACACTTAAAGCCACCATAACTTTACCATCTAGCTTAAAAAGAGGGCTATAACACAGAGAGGTATTTAAGCTATCTCTTATAAATTGTTTCCAACTTTTCAAAGAAAAAGGATTTTTTTTGTTCATATTTGTTAGAGATCTAGATATATATAGTTTTTGAGCTATGGAGGGTTGCAAGTTATTTGGGAGGCTGAGTATGACTTGGCTGGGGGTAAGGTATGGGTAAAGGTGGGAAATCCAAGTTACATATTGTTAGAAATGGAAGGCTATAACTGACAGGTGATGAGTAGATAAAAGACTATTACTAAAAATTGTAAAAAAGGTAAAGGCAGGAAGGGAGTAAGAAGGAGAAGACTAAAATGCCCCTAATCCAATATTAAAGTATAAGAAGAAAACTAGAAGGGGAAGGGCTGAGTTACAAGGGTGAGATGAGAGGCAACTGAGGAAGAAGATGGACAGTGGCAAAGGTTGGGAAGGGAAGCAAGAAGGCCATAAATTAGAGCCATAATTGAGCCTTACTTTTAGAGAAGGAGGACAAGAAATCCACTAAAAAGTGTTCCTAAGAGTTTAATATCAATTTAAAAAAAAATAGTTCCTTTACTTTCTCTTGTACTAACCATGTACTCTATATGAAATATCTTAATTATAAGGTAAAGGGGCTCCTTATTACTCCAAATATCCAACCATAACCAGTTTTCATCCCATTTACCAATTCTAAATTTAATTTCCCAACAAAGAGTACCTCTTAGAGTTAGTAGATTGTGTATAGCAAAAGACATGTTAATGTTGGGTTCAAGTTTTGAGAATTATCACTTGCCAATATATTTAAGACATGGGTATAATTATCAATATTACTTTAATTATTTTCATAAGAAAAAGTATTTTACGATGTGTATAATTGTATAATTGTCATACTCCAAATTCCAATCAATTTGATTAGGTCTATGAGACATTTCATTCAATGGAAACAGTAAATCACTCAAATTTTAATATTAAATTAAAAGTTCACAACTTGGTAAACTTATAGAACTCCATAAAATTAATGTCAAGAATATTCTCTCTCTATTTAAAAATCTCTACAAAATCACATTCAAAAGACCTATTGAAGTCTTCATATTTTCACTGTGCACTCATAATATTAAATAATACATATCAACTAGATGAAAATTATTATAAAACAAATAGAACATATTATACCTACTCAAGGTAGTGCTAACTAACTTATCTTGACCTCATAGTACCTACCATATTTTAGTATTAATAAATTCACCCCAGTTAATGGATTAGTACTTGTTCTATTTGGTGCCAAATAATTCACATGGGTTAATGGATTGCTACTTACACCAAATAGCTTTTCTTAGTAATTGGATGATACTTACCCTATTCTGATGTCGACTTATTCACCCTAACTAACCATACTTATCACAATATATACATAACAATCATTCTTTTAGAGCCTCAAGTCATACAAACAACATAATTCAATCATTTAACATGCATAACATACTTATAAAGCACCTAATTGTTAAAATGCATCCACAATTAAATTTTGAGGTAGCTATAGTGCTCACTGAATTGTTAAATTGCATCCATAAGTCACATTCCTATTAGTTTTTATATATACATAAATCATGTTAATCACAAAATTCACACAAAAGCAAACTTGATAGTTAAACATTTAATAAAAATCAAAACTTTATTAAATATCATGAATTATGTTTCTTCACCAATTTACCTAAAAATGAAATGCAAAAAATTAATCTACAATCAATATAACTTTTGTTATGCATAAATAATAGCAATAAATTTAGAAAGCTTTAACTGGTATATATCACCAACTTTTACAGAAGGTACCTTAATCCCTTTTTTAACCATTATCCAAATTCAATGAATGCTAAAGTATTCCATAAGAATCACCTTCATTCTCATAAAAATGATGACTATTATTGTTAAAAACTAATTTTAAAATTTTCTTAAACATATTATTTGTCTAATATGAGATACTAGTCAATCTATGTTTCTTGATGCATAACATTAGTTTACATATAAAATAAAATGATTGACTAATAATTATAAATGAACATTTTATATCTTTTTATGAATAATATATAATTCTTTTATCTTTGTATAATCTCATAAATCACTACAATCTAATATTTTTACTAGAAGTTATAGATAAAATATTAAAAATGGTTAGTGGTTGTTATAAATTGAATCAAGATACTCTTTTACTAAAAATTTTCTTTTTCTTTAAGTGACATCAGTATAATTAATTAACCATTAACCTCTTTCTATGAATTATTTATGCCTCTTTCCCTTAAAGTTCCATAGTTTCATCTTAGATGGTCTAAAACTCTATCCCCTGTATCTTTATTTATTAGTTGGTTGGTAGTAAGGCAAAGGCTTTAAAAAAAAGATAGGTGCTATGGAATACAGATAACATTACCCTTATTGTGTTATTGGTTCCTAAAAGTAATGCTTGTCTCTTTTCATAATACCCCTACTCTCATGTTATCTAGTTAAAAATCCGACATTTAATGCATTTATTTTATAACGATAGGGACCATTATTGTGAATTGAGCTACTAAAACTATAAAATATATGAAGTGATATGCTTATATCTTCAAATTTGCTTTTCGTATATTGCATTTATGCTATTTAGAAGGAAAGGAATAATAAACTTCATAAAGGTCTAGCCTTGGACAAGTATGTAATGGCAACCAATATTAAATTTGGATTATATAAATCCTAATGGCAAACAAAGCTCATTAGGTAGTCAACTCCC
Organism: Erythroxylum reticulatum; assembly: GCA_025504915.1. Lineage (NCBI taxonomy): Eukaryota > Viridiplantae > Streptophyta > Magnoliopsida > Malpighiales > Erythroxylaceae > Erythroxylum > Erythroxylum reticulatum. Next base: position 26,198,835 of record JANSVA010000001.1, read on the forward strand.
AAATGAAGATCAATTAGTGTCTGGATTCTTAGATTCTAATTGTTCTTCATTTGGGAGTCCTATATTCTAATTGTAGTTAACTTAAAATATTATTTTCAACTTATGTGGCTAGTTTGTTGGTCCCCCTTTTCTAATGGTTTAATCATTATATATTGCTACTGATGTCAACTTAAATCTTAGTTAATACATTTCCTTCATTGTTTTAAAAAAGTCAATCTATAACTTAATTAATCGATATTAAAAAGTATTCCTTAAGTTTTAAATTCCATCAAATTATATTGCAAAATTAAAATTTTACTTGATAATGATAATAATAATAGTAGACACTAAAATATTAATTTCTTAAATTTTTCATTTAGTTTTAGGGTCTTTAACTTTGTTTATATTTTCTTTAGTTTGGTTTCCTCTAAAACATGTAGCCTAGCCAAAGTCTTAAATTAGAGGGTTCATGCCATGATCAACATTGCTAGTTTTAATATCCCTGAGAATGAGTCTAAGTCTTAAATAATGGCAAAGATAATGAATGTCACGAGCAATCTCATTGATATGCTGTAGCATTTAGCCCAATCATGAACCCTACTTTCTGTTTCATCGACATAATTATAAGCAAAAGTTAACCAAACTGGTCCACAATAAATTTAAGATAGTTTGTGAAAGGAATAAAACTATAACACTTGAAATATATATAGTTCATTTAGAAGTATAAAGAATTTTAATTGATACTCTAAGCATAATCCACTTGCTTTGTTGTCTTTGTCATCTATAAGACAATAAAATGTGATTCTAAAATTAACTTCCACTGACTAAATCAAATGACAGTAATGACTCACCTACCTACTCTCTTCTCATTGTACCCTAGGATCCATGTTCAACGTTAGACATGACTTTGATAGCACTTTGTAATGCCTTAAGTCTAATTTAACATGACTGGGCTTGTAAGGGACCATTATATAATAGTAAATCCTAAACTCTTAATATTAACTGTTAGGACAAGGCTTAGAACTTGCTAAACTCACATAATTTAATAAACATAATCCTTTATCTATCTAGAAAGTTTCATATTTCAAACTCCAAAAAAACATGTTAAACACCCTCTTACGTCCCCACACTTCTATTGTGCACTTTGATTCCTAAAAATACATAAAGTTAGGTGGTAAAAAACTATTAAGTAAATATCATAATTAAAATATAAAACTCTCTTTTATTTTATATGCCCAAAAATACCCATAACTGTGGAAATATGACATAACCAATTTTTCGTAAATACATGACAAAGAAAGTCAAGCCTAGTAAGTTGATTTTTTAATGTTATTAAGGATTAAGTTATTTATGATTTAGCATGTTTATAACCTATTTTATAAGGATTTATATGATATTATCCTAAATTTAGTTCATTGTCTTGTAGGTGATGATTTGAAGGAAAAATTCTAGATTTGATGCATTATTCTCCATAGTTTATCATGGAGATATCTGAGTCAATGGCAAGTTAATAAGATGTAAAAACTTTATAAAAGGTGTATAACATTAATTCATTTTTTACATCTTTGAGCTTGAATTAATGTCATACGCCTTTTACAAAGCTTTTTGCATCTTGTTAACTTACTATTGACTCATATATCTCCTTGATAAACTATGGAGAATAATTAATCAAATTTAGGATTTTTCCTTTAAATCATCACCTACAAGAAATTAGAGAATCAAGTAACACGACACTAACACAAGTTTGTGTTTAGCCTATATTAGTTATATTAATTGTCCAAAAGAATACAAGCAATTATCATGAAGTGAGATTGGCATTGGACTCATCATGTGTTGCATATATAGGGTTCCATAACCTAACCAAAACTGATTTTGGAAGTATAACATGTTTTAGACTTATAACTTTAAACCCAAGGATGTGCAGAAATATAATTTCAATCACCTTAGTATTTTAATATGCAAACATTAGTTATAAATACTATTATTAGGGTTCTTTAGAATGGAATTTAGAGACTAGTGAAATTTATTTCATTATTAAGTTATTAGTTTTAATGTTTCTTAGCAGTTAGAAGGGATTTGGAGGGAGATTAAAGGAGAATCATGACAACTCTCCTAGCTCTTTCTTCCTCTCTTTCTTTTATTTTAACATTATCTTGTTTTAGTTTTGTTTTCATGATCTTTATTAACTAAGTCCCTAGGTAGGTTTAGATATGTATTTTAGTGATGGAGATTTCAATTATCAATACATGAGTAGTTATTTGTTTCGTTGAATTTATTCTTTTTTATTTTAATAAGAAGATATATAGCTGGCCATCATAGATTTTGTCTTGGAGATTATATAAAGGAACAAGAGGTGAAGTGTAATCTCTGCATAAGGAGAATAAAAATACTACGTCTAGAGAAAGAGATTTCCTAGACTGTGATAACTAAAGAGGTTAACTACAATTAATGATTTTGATTAGGTTGAATTACATATTAAGAGGTGGCAATTACCTAGTTAATATACCTGCATGTCTTGGGAGAGGGTATATATATGTTACAAAAATTGTTATTTCAACTTTGGTAATTAATCTTTTATGATAATAGAAATTTTATATAAGTGAATCTTGAAAGCCTAACGTTTATTATCTTCATTTCCCTTTGATATTTAATTACCTTACTTTAGTTAATTTTATAATTTAATTATCTTTCATTAAGTATTTTCTTTATTTTTATTTTTTTAGTATTAATAAGCATAATAGTATAGTTCATATTCATATTTGAGTGTTAATATGGCTCTTAAGCGATTACTCTTTTCCTCTTTGGCCAATCTTCTCTCGTAACTTGTTCTTAACACTACAAATTAGTTCCTTTTCAAAATTTCCTCCTTCCTCCCTTCTCAAAATTTCTTCTTTTCCCCGTTCTTTTATAGCTCTCACGTTTATCCTCTTTTAAGTAAGCTTTACTTCTTTGCATTTCTGATGGAACCTAAAAGTAATGTTGCTTTGAGTGTTCTTCATAATAATCCATGTAAGGATTTCCAAAGCAATGACAAAGAGGTTGCGGGAAAGGGGATCCCATGCCTAATCCCAATTGTACCCTTGAATTGAAGGCTAGGATTTCCATGAATGAGAATGCTGAAAGGATTATTAACAATGCAAGCAATAATCCAAGAGATAAATTTCTGAAGAAACCGAACCATTTAAGGTAGCTTAGAATAAAATTCCATCTGATAGTATCAAAAGCATTAGAAAAATCCACTTTGATTGCATAACCCTTGACATATCTATTAGTGTCATAATCCCTTAATATATCCCAAATTAGTAAAATGTTATCAAAGGTAGATTTACTTGGAATGAAAGCTTTCTATGAATACTGAATTAAGCTCTTCAAGATCCCCTTCAGTCTAATAGCAAGCAACTTGGAAAAAAATTTATAAATGGTGTTCAAGCAAGAGTTGGGGTGAAACTCTTTGAGATTAATCACATTTTGGAACTTGGGAATGAGATAAATACGAGATGAATTAAGCTCCTTTAACATTTTACTTGAAGAGAGGAACTCCTAAATTACCTGGACTATCAAATCACCAGTAATATTCTAAGTATATTGAATGAAAATAAAACCATTATTCCTTTGAGCTTTCCTGGGGTCTAAACTGAACAAGAAATTCTTGATTTCCATTATAGAAGATGTTTTTGATGTTCCTTCTATAGAATAGCATTAAGAAGAGTTAAGTTTCCTAACAAATTTGTCAAAATTCAAGAGTTGAGATGGTCTAAGTTCCCTAACGAAGGAATCTCTTGTAGTAGCCATAAGCCAATATTTGAATGGAAGAATTGTATGTCACTGATTGATTATCCCCATTAAGTAAGCAAAGGATCTTGTTGAAATTTCTTATAGCATAATGGAATTATGAAAAAGTTGGTGTTAGCATACCCCTCTTTTATCTAAGTAATCCTTGCCTTTTGAAGCATTAAGGAACTACATTCTTGTAAAGCCCTAGTGTAACCTTCAAGTGCCTTAATTTCCTTATTCTTCAATTCCAAATTAAGAGGATCCAGATAAATTTTATCATGTAGTTCCTAAGCTTCACCTTTACAATCTATATACTTTAAGTAAAAGGACCCTTATCCTTTAGAAAGACCTCTAGCTTGTCTTTCAAAAATTTCAATTTCCTTATGAGTTAAAAGGACTTATACCCTAGGATCCAAATCTCCCAAACCTCCTTTACTAAATCTGAAAACCCCTCATTATGAACTTCGAAGTTACAAAACTTGAAGGGAGCATTGTAAGGTCTTTGATTGTCAAAATCATTAACCTCTATAAATAAGTGATCTAAGCATAATAGGAGACCTAATTGAGCAAAAGAGCTAGGCATTAATCTGTCTAAAAGATGATTAACTAACACCCTGTTGAGTTTTCTCCTGGTTAAACTCCTACCTTACTCTTTATTAGTCTAGGTAAAGTGAAATCTAATATATCTCAAGTCAAATAATTCCAGTAAACCTAATAAGGTTTCTAGCTCTTTGCCTAAAATCATGTGATTAAATTTATCTCCCTATGCTTCTAATGGATTTAATATCCAATTAAAATCTCTAGCAATAATCCAAGGACTCACTATAGTAGATTTAATAGAAGTAAGATCATTCTATAATTTCTCTCTTTGGAAAGTAAAATTAGAAACATATACGATTTTCAATTTAAAGGAAAATTAGTAAACCATATTCTTACATACTAAAAAAGTGAATTGATTAAAAATGAGTTGTAACCTGAATCTTATCCCTATCTTAGCCAAAAACAATCCTACCATTGTAATGATACTGATGATTAAATCCAACTAGGACCTAAAAGCTTCATGGAATCCTAGAATTTATAAGCTTTAAGTCGAGTCTCAAGCAATCTCATATATAAGGGCTTTTTTTTTTCAAAATTAAGTCTTTTATTGCTTGTTTTTGTGAGGATCATTCATCCCTCTAATGTTCCAAAAAATTAAATCAGAGGAATTAGCACTGGGCCTTTTTCTTCTTTCTACCAAATTTCCTACTTGGAGTTAGAGTGGACTTCTCCAAAAGATTCTTCAAATGATGATCATTGATTTCCTAGTTATGTTCCTCTTTAGACACTAGTTCCTTGCCCCAAATCTTAGTTCATATCCACTTATTAATATTAGCTATGGTTTGATCACTAAGACCAACTTCTATATATTTTACTAAATTAATTAGTTCTAAATCTTCAGAAATCTCAAAAGAGTCCCTTGTTGCTTCAGGAAGATCTTGATCCTTGATATCAGTTTCCAATTCTCCATGCACCTCAGGTTCCCCATTACCTCTTACCAAATTGATTCTTTCAATTGTAAGAAAGTCTGACCTCAACTCTAACTAGCTCTCCAACCTCATTAAGTTTCACGATAAGAAGTACCTCAGGTAATTGATCCCTTATCCTAGCTTCAACATAGATTCGAGCATAATAGATTCTCTTAAACTTTGCAATAAGGAGTCAAATGCTAGAGGTTTATCCACTAAGTTGTCAAGAAAGCTCAAACCATCCAAAATTTAATAGTCCAGAGGAAAATTATAAAAATTGATCTATATGGGAAAGAATTATATACCATTTTTATCCAGTTCCATACCTGGAACCCACTTCTAAACAAACAAGGTTTATCCACTAATATGCCAAGGCCCTGTTTCCAAAATTGAAGTCAAGCTTTCCTCATCTTTGAACCCAAAAATGAATGTATCCTCATTAGTTAGGAGCACTTTCACCATATCCTTATTTCCCTATCTAGAATGAGACCGTGCTTGAACTTGTGGAAATGAGGCCCTTGTATTCATAAAAAAACCAATTAAGCTATATGACCAAGTTCTGACTCCTGTTAGCAGAAGCTCCTTAGGAGGGGAAACAACCACATTCACTAGGGTGGAAAGGAGAAGTTTAGGTTTCCATGGAGGGGATTTCGCTAACCTTGACCTTTACATCTTTAGGATTTGGTAGTCACCTTTTGATGAATTGGAAGCTTACCTTGACCTTTACTCATATTTACGGAGTTAAGTTTGGAGGGAAACTTCGAGGCCAATAAGTTAGTGGTATTTTGTTAGACTCTGAGATATTGGAATGAATCGAACATTCTCCAACATTAGTATTCGTTAGACTTACTGAAAAAGAAAATTATCAGTAGATTACCGGTTAGTTGCTACATGAGGAAAGTTACTATTCATGTGTAGGAAATCTTAGAGCAAAGAATAAATCAAGATTTGTTCATTCCACTTTCGTTCTAGTAAACCTTTAAGAAACTATAACTCCTCCACTAGGGACGTCTAGGGTTTTAAAGGCTTATGGTATGTGCTAAATGTCATAGTACATATATAAAAGTGGAATTGGTTCTTATTGTAATTAATTAAGTTTAGTTGGCTAAGTTTTCTTGTTGTCAATTAGTTAAGGACAATAAATGAGTTAATTGAAGTGAAATTTGATGAGTTTATATTTTACACGTCATTGGGGTTTAAATTTGTTATGATTTAGCCCTTATATACCTTATTTTTGTATGGAATTATATGATATTTTTCTATATTTAATTCATTGTCTTGTAGGTGATAATTAGAAGAAGAAATATCATATTTGAGTGTGTTATTATCTTAGTTTTCTGATATGGGAGATATTGGAATTAATAGGAAACCAACAAGACGCATAATGACTTTGTAGAAGGGGTGTCTTTGTCGTTGTTTATTTCTTGTAACCAAGTTAATAACTTCCCTCACATCACTCTCTAAAATAAGTGGGCGGAGACTGAATTTATAACCAAGGCGTAAACCATTTGGCAAAACTTTTTAAAGTATACACAAAAGTTGAATGCCAAACTCCTAGATACAGTCTCCTTTGAAATTTTGAAGACGCCTCCCACCTCGATGCTAGCGTTGGTCAGGGAACTAATTAAAATAATAACTTTTGTTCTCTCTCTTTTGGAATTGCCTAGTTATAGTAAGAAACATTGTTATTTCTTCAGTCATCTCACATTCGTCCAAGAAGCTATCAAGTAAGTACGTTTATGTCATAACTTCATAAGTAGAATTATCTTACATCGAAAAAAGGGATTAAGATGAGTTATATGTAAAAATAAAGTATTATAATTTTTTCCTATAAAATTTTAAGTTGAAATATGATGTTTTAGATTATATACGAATTCATTTTAACCTAATCTTTTTTTTTCAAAATCTTTCATTAATATCGGACTTAAATAGATAACGCACTTACAAAATCAAAGAAGGCGAGCCAAGAATCCAGTAAAAATTTATGGGTATAACATTTAAGATTCAATAGCAATACCTAAAGTAGATGCTATAAGGACGACGAGGATGTGCGGTGGCATGAGAGAAGGAGGAGGGGGCTTCGGTAGTGACAGAGATAAGGATGCTAAGATGCCGAGGATGGTGGCACGATGAGGATGCACGGTGGGACGACAAGAACGGTGGGATGGCGAGGATGTGAGGTCCGATGGCGAGGATGATGATGAAAGAAGAGATAAAAAAGACAAATGCAAGAAAGAAAACAAAAATGAAAACAAAGGAGGGGCAAGGGTTGCGGTAGTTTTAGGTTAAACAAAAATGAAGTGGCTTGGTGTTAAACCAAACGAAGTTGTTTTTGTTTTATTAAAAATGTTGAATCCGAAGCAAACGATGACATTTACTTCTAAAATTTACTGACGGAACTTACCGATGAAATGTATTTCGTCGCTAAACCAAAAACTTATTTATTCCAGAAAGCATTTCCGTCTTTTTTACTGAAGGGAATTTTCTAACGTCGCTATATTCTGTCAAAAATTTTGCCAAATATTTTCCCTCTATATTTACCGAAGAATATTTTTTCCATCGCAAAATAAAAATTTTCCTATCAATTTTACTTGCTATGGTTTAGTTTCCATTAATAATTTTTCATCGCTAATTACTATTTTTCTTGTAGTGTAGTCTTTCAATTAGGGATTGACATGAGAACTTGATTGCCGAAGTACCAATGACAAAAAATGAATGTTTTTGTTAAACATTCAAACTTATGTTGCTACATGTATAAAATCTTTCTTGAAAGGTACATTATGGGTTTGGCATTTGAGGCTTGGGCATTTGAATTTTGGTGGCTTACGATTTTTGGTAAAGAAGACCATGATGAATGAATTAATATATATTAAGCACCCAAATTAGTTTTATGAAAGGTGCATTTTTGCAAAACAAACAATAAAGAGTTTTCTAAAATAACCTTTTTCAAGAGCAAAGAATCCATTGGAACTTGTGCATACGAATCTTTGTGGACCAATAAAAAACATTCTGATAAGAATAATTATTTTCTACTATTTATTAATGATTTTAATCGAAAAACTTCGATTTATTTGGTAAAAGAAAAATTTGAGTTGTTTGGGGCATGTAAAAATTTTAAAGCTTTTGTTGAAAAAGAAAGTGGTTATTTTATTAATGCTTTGAGATCTGATAAAGGAGGTGAATTTATTTCAAAAGAATATAAATTATGTGATGAAAATGGAATTCAAACACCTCTTATAGTTGCATAAACATTACAACAAAATAGTGTTATCGAAAGGAAAAATAGGTCCATCCTAAATATGGTGCAAAGTATGTTGAAGAGCAAGAAGATGCCAAAAGAATTCTGGGCTGAAGCTATAGAATGTGCAATATACCTTTCTAATCGAACCCCTACCAAGAGTTTACGAAATTTGACTCCTCAATAAGCTTGGAGTGGACAGAAGCCTAGTGTTGATCATCTGAAGATTTTTGAGAGCATTGCGTATGCTTCTGTGTTGGATCAAAAGCATTTAAAGCTTGATGATAAAAGTGAGAAATTTGTTTTTATAGGTTTTGATTTAAGGTCGAAAGGTTACCAACTCTACAATCTAAGGACCGAAAGAGTTGTTGTGAGAAGGGATGTTGTTTTTGATGAAGAAGCCATATGGGATTGGAATGATCAAGAGCAAGATTATACTTTCTTTCCTTTTGTTTAAGAAAGCGATAATGACAAGAATGAAGCATCTTGGGAGCCTATGACTCCACCATCTCCTAATCATAATGAAGCACCTTCATCATCTTTGAAAGGAAGTCCTTCTATTGGACCCTGTGGTTAGAAAAGTTTGAGAGAGATTTATGATGAAACTAAGGAAGTAAATAATATCACCTTGTTTTATCGCTTCGCAGACAGTGAACCAATTGATTTTACAAAAGCTACTATGGCCAAAAAATGAGTGAAAGTGGTGAATGAAAGCAATTAACAAGAACAACACTTAGGAAGTTATTGTTCTTCCAAAAGGCCAAAAAGCAATTGGAGTCAAATAGGTGTTCAAATCTTAAAAGACTGGTAAAGAAGAATTAGAGAGATACAAAGAGAGATTATTTACAAAAGGCTATAGTAAAAGTCAAGGTATAGACTATAAAGAGGTGTTTGCTCCTATTGTTCACTTGGAGACAATAAGATTAATTATTTTGTTAGCTGCTTAAAACAAATGGAGGATTTATTAGATGGATTTCAAGTCCACTTTTTTTAATGGCTACTTGAAGGAGGAAGTTTATATAGAGCAACCTTTTGGATATATTGTGAAAGGCCAAGAAGACAAAGTTTCGAAGTTGAAAAAGGCTTTATATAGATTAAAGTAGGCTCCAAGAGCATGGAATAGCATAACCAAAAGAATGTCTATATAAAGTGTCCATATGAACATTCTATTTATTAAAAAAAACAAAAATGGAGATATTTTGTTTATTTATTTGTATGTGGATGATTTGATTTTTACAAGAAATAATCCAAGCATGTTCAAAGAATTTAAGGAAGCAATGATTCAAGAATTTGAGACGATAGACATTGGTTTAGTGTCATATTATCTTGGCATGGAAATGGAGCAAATGGAGGAAGGTATTTTCATTTCTTAAGAAAAAATGATAAAGGTGGCAAGGAAAGAGAGCTTGAACACTACTCCATCATTCACGTTACACACCACTCAACACTCTCCAGATACAACGTTGCAACTGGTGGACATTAAATGAAGACAATAGCTGGTGGTAGGACACAATCGAAGCAGCGAGTGGAAAGGCAACAAACAAAGCACACACGTTGAGGCAAGCAGCTGGTATAGATTAAAAATGTTGAAGCTGGTGGTTGGATAGAAAAGGAACATGAAGCAACTGGTGGTATAGATTAAATACATTGAAGCTGGTTGGATAAGAAAGGAACGTTGGCAAGTGGTTAGATATGAAGGAACATGCGTGAGTAACGTGACTAAAGGTGGACTAAACACTTAGAAAATCATTCCATACAAAAGAAACAGAAGCATCTAGTGGCACAACATCTTTGAGCCAGCTGGCGGCACATAAAGAAGGAGAGAAATGAAGCGTAAACTGGTGGGTTTCAAGAGAGAAATAATGAAGCAGTTGCGGTGGAGAAGACTGGCCACACCATATGTGTGAATAAGAGATAACGTGGTTATTTGTGAACAGGAACATAGGAGATAGTTGCAACTGAAGACAGAAGCGTGAAAGAATACACAGCAATGGGAGAGACTAATCTTTAGGTGTTTTTAATTTTTTTTATTCCTTAATTGTTTTAATTTTTGTGGATTAAACCAATGCAAATATTTATTATAATCATGATTTGTGTTACATTGATGAACATGTGTGAGTAAGTTCTTTTTCGGTTAAGGTTAAGAATGATATTAGATTAAGATAATTTTTTGTGGTATTAATTTTTTCTTGATTGAATGTATATTTAGTCCTAATTTAGTGTGATCACCTAGATTAAGACCTTAGATGATTGAATGCCATAACCAATGGGATTTAATCATCTAAGGTCTTAATCTAGGTGATTAAGCTAAATTAGGACTAAATATGCATTCAATTAAGTAAAAATCAATACCATAAAAAATTATCCTAATCTAATATCAATCTTAGCCTTAAGCAAAAAAGAACTTACTCACACATGTTCATCAATGTAACACAAATCATGATCATAATAAATATTTTCATTGATTCAATCCACAAAAATTAAAACAATTAAGGAATAAAAACACCCAAAGTTTAATCTCTCCCGTTGCCGTGTATTCTTTCATGCTTCTGTCTTCATCTGCAACTCTCTCCTGTGTTCCTGTTCACGAACAACGACGCTGTCTCCTATACACGCACATGGTGTGGCCAACCTTCTCCACCATAGCTGCTTCATTATTTCTCTCTTAAAACCCATTAACTCACGCTTCATTTCTCTCCTTTATATGCCGCCAGCTGCCTCAAGGATGCTGTGCCACTAACTGCTTTTGTTTCTTTGGTATGGAATGATTTTCCAAGTATTTGGTCCACCCTTAGTCACGTTACTCATGCACGTTCCTTCCTATCTAACCAGCTGCCAACGTTCCTTTCCTATCCAACCAGTTACCAACGTTCCTTTCCTATCTAACCAGCTTCAACGTATGCTGTCTAAATAAATAAAAAATATATTTTTTTGAATTCTATCTAGACCAATTAAAGAAAAGCATACCCCATCGACAAGTAATATAAAACAGTAAGAACTGGATATCGTACCTAAGGGAATTCCAACATGCAAGAAAATTAAATTAAATGATGAAAAATTACTCAGACAATCAAGAATTGATTGACTTTAAAAAAATAAAATAAAGTAAGCAAATCAAGGAAATATAAAAAATGCAAGGTATGAATTATAAAACGACTAGATGTAATCAAATGACAGAAATCGATTAAGGTATCAGATTTCAATTGGATTGGACACTAAAAATTGTAATGGTGGATTGATCTAGGAATTACTTCACTTAAGCAAGTTGAACCCAATGTTCGTAGGGATTCTCTTCTCTTCTAAATCCGAGTCACCTACTTAGTTTATAGATAATTCGGAATAAAAGGCGTTCAATATGAAGCCTAAAATTAGGTTTGTGAATCCTAAGTATACTCATACAAGATCCTAAGGTTGGTCTACACTTTAGTCTCAAGTATGCCGCTTGATTAATTTTTTGACAAATTAAATCCCATTGGTTATGGCATTTAATCATCTAAGGTCTTAATCTAAGTGATCAAGATAAATTAGGACTAAATATTCATTCAATCAAGCAAAAATCAATACTATAAAAAATTATCCTAATCTAATATCAATCTTAACCTTAACTGAAAAAGAACTTACCCACACATGTTCATCAATGTAACACAAATCATGATCATAATAAATATTTTCAGTGATTCAATACACAAAAATTAAGACAATTAAGGAATAAAAACAAATTAAATACACCCAAAGTTTAGTCTCTCTCGTTGCCATGTAATCTTTCACGCTTCTATCTTCAGCTGCAACTCTCTCCTACGTTCCTGTTCATGAACAACCACACTGTCTCTTATTCATGCACATGATGTGGCCAGCCTTCTCCAATATAGCTGCTTCATTATTTCTCTCTTGAAACCCATCAGGTCACGCTTCATTTCTCTCCTTCTTTATATGCTACCAGCTGGCTCAAGGATGGTGTGCCACCAGCTACTTTTGTTTCTTTTGTATGGAACGATTTTCCAAGTAGTCACGTTACTCACGCATGTTCCTTCCTATCTAACCAGCTGCCAACATTCCTTTCCTATCCAACCAGCTTCAACGTATTTAATCTATACCACCAGCTACTTTACGTTCCTTTTCTATCCAACCACCAATTTCAACGTATTTAATCTATACCATTTGCTCGCCTCTACGTGTGTGCTTTGTTTGTTGCCTTTCCACCAGCTGCTTCGATTGTGTCTTAGCCACCAGCTATTGTCTTCATTTAATATCCACCAGCTACAACGTTGTATATGGAGAGTGTTGAGTGGTGTGTAACGTTAGTGATGGAGTAGTGTTAGTGCTCTCTTTCCTTACCACCTCCACATTTTCTTCCACTAGCTGCAACGTTATTTCTTCTCCCTCAACTCATGCATAATCATGTTTTCATACACCAGTTGTCACGTTATTATCTCCACCAGCTATTAATATGTGAGTGCTTGTAACGTGAGTGATGGATTATGTTGAGTGGTCTTCGGTTCTTTCCTATTCAATGTGCACGCCCCTCATTCATGCCTAAATTCATGCATATAAACACATTTTTCTCCAATATCTCTTGAATCCCATCAGCTTATGTTTCGTTCCTTTTTGTATTATGCCACTACTTTCCTTCCTTTTCTCTTTATGTATTGATTTTTTTTCAAAGGTTTTTGGTCCACGCAAACTCATGCTCTTTGTCTCTATGCGCCACCAGCCTTTTCTCCCTTTGTGTTTATGTCTTGAATAATTCCAGCCCTCTCATTCACTCATAACCCTCCTATTTTTCAACTTTCTTACTACAGCCATCTTCTTTTGTCTCCATTCAAGCTGATGTACAATTCTTTTTAATTAGGCCTCACATGTTTTTAGCTCACATTTTTCTCTTCTTTCAACAGCACATCACACACCACTTTATTTTTCCAGCCCCTCTTCATGTCACACACTACACTCACATTGCTTCAATCAACATTTAAATGAATATCCATATCTCGCATGGGCGTGAGAGTGTCTCATGCCTATGCAAATCTATTCACAGTCGTGCAATAATTCCAGTAGGTTATGAGCATGTTTTACCCTCCATTCTTTTATGCTTTATACGTTCTTTTGCTCTAATTTTCTTCTTCTTGATCCATGAAGACAAGTGAATGTGTATCTTTAGAAAATGGCCCCAAGTATAGTGATTTCGACTCATTGTGACTCCTTTGCTTTTGAATCATGCCTAAAATCATATATGAATTAAAATGAGTATCTTAAGCATTTTCGTATCATTAATCGCTAAGTGTATATGAAAGGTCCCAAATCTAGTGTCTGCCTAAAATTAAAACAAATAACTCTTAATTAGTGCTATTTAAACATTAAATGGACAAGAGTTTAACAGATTATGTATCTAAAATCAATATAAAATGCCCATTAACAGAAGTACTTGCAAAGTTCAAGATGATCGATTCCAAACCGATGGAAACATCTATTGAGAATAGAGTCATGTTTTAAAAATTTAAAGAAGGTGAAGCTATCAATCTAGCATATTTCAAGAGCTTGATTAGGAATTTAAGATATCTAACTTATATATGGCCGGATATTCTCTTTAGTGTTGGACTTGTTAGTCGTTTTATGGAATCCCCAACTGCTACTCATTTAAAGGTAGCTAAGAGAATTCTCTATTATCTCAAAGGTACACTTGACTATGGGTTTTTCTATTCAGTTAGTAAAGATTATAAACTTCAAGGTTATTATGATAATGATTGGACTGGAGATGTTGATGAGCGTAAAAGCACTACTAGATTTGTGTTTTCTAGGGGTGATACACTTTTATATGGAATTCTAAAAAATAACCCATTATGACCTCATCTACTTATGAAACTGAATATGCTGTTGTGAAACCTTGTCCCTTTCATGCAATATGATTGAGAAATTTTTTGAAAGAAATTTGAATCATGCAAAAGGAACAACGATGATCCATATGGATAAAAAGTCAGCTATTGCTTTATCAAACAATCTAGTTTTCTATATTGGAGTAAGCATATCGATGGAAGATTTTTTTCATTAGAGATTCAATTTTAAAAGGGGAGATCCATGTGAATTATATGAAGACAAAAAATCAAGCTACAAATATCTTCACCAAGCCTCTCAAGGTTGATGTGTTTATAGAATGAGAGCTTTACTTGGTGTTTGCAGAAAATCATGTTTAAGGGGGGATGCTGGAAACTAAACATGAATTATATAGACACAAGCATACATGATTCATAAAGGGGTTTGATTATACATTGATTTAGAAGTTTTTATCCTTGAATTTAAAGAATTCATGTATTTAGATAATCTATGTTAACTCAATTGTTTCATGTATGTGAGATTTCATTGTATTATGGCTCTCCCTTGTGTCCTATATATACCTTAGTGGTATTATCACTTGAGTATATGAGGAAACTTGAGAAATTGAGAGTGATAGTGACGAGAAACAAATCGTATCTTCCTAAAATTATTGTTCTTATTATGTTTAAGTGAATTCTCACCACCAAGTTTCCAATACAATCCTCGACCTTCTCTAGGAAAGTAAATCTCCTCTTTTGATCCTTTAATATAGGTATTCTCCTTAAAGGGTTCACAGTTTTTTAGAAGTTTGATATCAGGGTTGGAGATCTGATTCATCTCAATTTGCACAATATAAAGGTAGACATTCCTTGACTAATCTTCTCTCTTCCTCTTAGCTATATGGAAACCCCATTGGAAGAGAACAAAGAGAACTATTTATATGAAATATGGCTTGATGTTATTGCCCATATTTTCGATAAGTCCATATTAAACTTGGTTTATGGTTATCTTAATTTAATAGTATATTAAATCTTGATTGCTAATTTAGTACTTGATGAACGGACAAGAATTAATGTTAATAGAGAAGTGTATATAAACTAGTCCTCTCTTTATCTTAATTTAAGAAAGTAGTCATAATAGAATACAGTACAAACGTATTTGGCTATCCATTAAACTATCTGCTACTGAAATAGGGTTAAGTGAGAGAAACTAGTTTGTGATTGTTGAAAGCTTTCTCTACATCATGTCAAATTCCACTCAAGGTAATTGATTTATTCTCTTCATTTACGTGGTTATTATTATATTCAAGATCTTAATGGGCACAAATGATTTACTTATGATTTATGTGTTCATGTTTGAATATTAAGTATGAAAACTATATGAGGTATCAGAGCCATGAACTTTAAATAGATAATAATCCTTAAATTATTGATCTGATGATTATTTCAATTATGATGTTTATAAAAATTATGATTTTAGGTTTTCATATATGCAAAACTCAACGTGAGTTCACGATCTTTCAATCCCTTTCTTTTATTTATTGTTAAATTGGATGTATGGGGTTTATCTCACTACGGGGGTTTCTTATTAGTTGATGGTTTGATTTTGCATATATATAAGAACAAGTCGTACAAATTTGTGATGTGAAAATGTATATTCAAAGGGTTTTATATAAAGAATAACTTTTTTAAAGAAGGGATGTCACATCTTTTTAGAGAACATTTCTTGGAGAACATCCATATCCTCTATATCATACTGTTGGTTCCATTAATTTGCGATAAAGAAAAGTTCAAAATAGTAATTTAGTCCTTAATATTCACACTAAATTTTGAGTTAGACCCCATCATTTCAAAGCATTCAAAATGAACCCTAAAATTTGTTAAACGTTCAATATAAACCCTAATGTTTGGAATTACTCAAAGAGTTTTGCCTCTGTTAGGGCCTGTTTTGAACATTTTCCTAATGTTAACATTTACTGTGAATGTTTTACAAACGTTATAGTTAATTTTGAATGCATTTAAATGTTAAGGTCCAACTCAGATTTTAGTGTAAACATTAGGGGCTAAATTGCTCTTTTTGCTATAAAGAAAAATGTTGTAGTGGCTATTTAGTGGGATAGAAGGTTGACAATAATGAGAGAGGGCCTACACACACACTTATCATTGTTTTCTTCTATTGCTTTTTGTTCGATCTTTATCGATGGCAAATTTTTGAAAGAACTGCAATTTCCTAAAATTCATTTAATGCTTCACTACTTATAACTTGCTTCTATACTTTTAATTGCTATTTTGTTATGTAGCTGCCCTATATATAAATTTAATTTTAGAATTATATTTTAAATGGAAAAATACAGTTATAATGATGGACGATTTTTTAAAATAAGTTTTAGTTTCTTATGTTTTGGTCATATTAATGATATTTTGATCACCCTCGTTGTACTTACTCTTTCGCAGGATCACACTTCAGCACCAACTTGC
>JANSVA010000001.1:26215715-26227088 GCA_025504915.1 Erythroxylum reticulatum
GTCTTAAAACTATAGTTTTGTTAAGGCCATTCCAAATTCACAAAGCACTTACTTTTGAAGCTCAATCTGCATTAGGTGTTCCGGTCAACAAGTTCAATGTGTATTGTACATTTTTACGTGCATTAGACTTAATTCGCAGCCCAATTTGAGGCTCAAATGCAGCCCATTTCATTCCCAGGTCTGATTGAATTCGGGAAATAAATAAAGACTCTAATTCTCCTTCTTTATTTTGTTTTATTTCCTTTATGATTAGACCTTTTATTATCTTTAGTTATGTTTATTTTATTTCCTTATTAATGTTGTTTTTATGGTGAATTAATGGTTGGTGAGAAACTGAATTATGTGATTCTCCATCAGTCCTTTTTTTTTGCCTTATTTCCTTATATATAGTGTTGTAAAGCTCTCCTACATTAAAAAAAAAGATTATCAACTTCAAATCATGAGAGAGATTTGCTTTTGCAAGTTATCATCTTTAATTGGGTTTTGTAGTTTCCAAAAACTATCCATTGGGTTGTGTGTGTAGTCCAAAAATACTCAATTATCTTTCCTTATTCACCTGATCATTCCCTTTCATTCATCTAATCTTCCATTTCAGTTAAATTCTTCACATAAGTCCCTTTGCGTCATTTTCCGAAAATCTGCCCAGATTCCTAATCCAGAATGTCCAAAACATGAAAAATCATATCTTTTTTCTGCTCATCATTTCGACAAAATCCCTTAATCAAAGTTGTAGTTCACTTCTTGAACTTCAATGTAGTCTTAAGAACCACCCAAAAATACTTAGTCGTTTGCCCAGAAATGCACTTTGAAATCGTTTAGTCTGCAGCCACAATTTCCAGAACATAGTTGAATTAAAAAATTCATAACTTTTCACCCGTTGATCCGAGTAATAAACTTCCTTCACCAAAGTTGTAGTCCACATCCTATTCTACAATTTTGCTTCAATAATCCCCTCCAAATTACAAGCCATTTGTTCGGAATTCACCTTACAATCTGCCTGTTTGTTTGAACTCGGAAAATTCCAACTTTTCCAGAACTTCAATCATCATCCCTAAACACCATAACCCTTACTTTCAGCCACCTTAGACTGCCACACACCATCAATGGCTATGTGAAGCGTCCATATGAACATGCTCTTTACTCAAAAACTAACAAAATGGAGAAATTTTGCTTGTTTGTTTGTATATGGATGATTTAAATTTTACAGGAAATAATTTAAACATGTTCTAAGAATTTAAGGGAGCAACGATTTGAGAGTTCGAGATGACAAACATTGGGTGGATGTCATATTATCTTGGCATTGAAATGGAGCAATTGTAGGAAAGTATTTTCATTTCTCAACAAAAAATATGCTAAAGAAGTACTTGAAAAGTTCAAGATGATTGATTCCAAATCGATGGCAACACCTATCGAGACTTGAGTCAAGTTATCAAAATATGAAGAAGATGAAGTATCAATCCATCATATTTCAAAAGCTTGATTGGGAGTTTAGGATATCTAACTTGTAAAAGGTCATATATTCTCTTTAGTGTTAGACTAGTTAGCGATTTATGGAATTCCCTATTGTTTCTCATTTGAAGGCAACTAAGAGAATTCTCTGTTATCTTAAAGGTACACTTGACTATGGGTTGTTCTATTTAGTTAGTGAAGATTATACACTTCAAAGTTATTGTGATAGTGATTGGGGTGGAGATGTTGATGATCATAAAAGCACTACTAGATTTGTGTTTTTTATGGGTGATTATGCTTTTACCTGGATTTATAAAAAAACAACTCATTGTGACCTTGTCTATTTGTGAAGCTGAATATGTTGCTATGACATCTTGTGCATATTATGTGATATGGTTGAGAAATTTGTTAAAAGAAATGGCAATCATGCAAAAGGAAGCAGTGATGATCAATATGGATAACAAGTCAGACTATTGCTTTGTCAAAAAATCTAGTGTTCCATGATCAAAGTAAGCATATTGATATAAGATTTCATTTCAATAGAGATTGCATTTCAAAAGGGGAGATCCATGTGAAGTATGTGAAGATAAAAGATCAAGTTGAGGATATTTTCACCTAGCCTCTCAAGGTTGATGTGTTTTGTTGAATGAGAGCTTTACTTGGAGTTTGTAGAAAATCATGTTGAAGGGGGATGTTGGAAATTAAACATGATTTATATAGATACAAGCATACACGAATCATGAAGGAGTTTAATTATACATTCATGGAGAAGTTAGTATTAATGAATTCAAAGTATTCATATATTTAGAGTATTCATGAATTTAGATAATTCATGTATTTAGATAATCTATATTAATTAATATGTTGCATTTATGTGAAAGTTCATTGTATTGTAGCCCTCTCTTGTCTCCTACATATACCTTAGTGGTATTGTCATATGAGTATGTAAGGAAACTTGAGAAATTGAAAGTGATAGTGGTGAAAAACAAATTGTATCAAGTTAGAAGAAAAGTCAATCCAAGTGTGTTTTCCTCCTAAAATTATTGTTCTTAGTATGTGAATTCTAACCACCAAATTTCTAACAATGATCCACGATAAAAAAATGTTCAATATTGTAGAATATCCAATTGTCGAGTTCAATTCCATCGAATAATAGAAACTCCACTCGGCGGAAGCGATATAGGTTTATTGTTCTATAGAAAAATGCCCTCCACATTTCCCTCATCTCCACCATCTCTTGTCTCTACGGAGCCTGGGCATCCTGAAACTTAAGTTGTGATTACAACATTTCTTTGAGTTGATTACGCAACGCTTCCTTCATTCCTTTTACATCTTGACTCCTGATGCTGACAGAATAATTTAGAGCGTGAAGGTTTAGGTAACATAATACCAATTAATAATAAAAAAAGATGAGCAA
Organism: Erythroxylum reticulatum; assembly: GCA_025504915.1. Lineage (NCBI taxonomy): Eukaryota > Viridiplantae > Streptophyta > Magnoliopsida > Malpighiales > Erythroxylaceae > Erythroxylum > Erythroxylum reticulatum. The sequence continues at coordinate 26,218,582 of JANSVA010000001.1, forward strand.
ACGGAAGCAGGTGACAGAGAGAAGAAGATTTGATAGAATATATTTTGATTATATGTATGTCCTAATATCCAACAACGGTAATAAATATACATGTTAATAGCAGTACAAGGAAATAAGGAGATAGTAACCAAACTATTGTCCTCTCAACAAGTGTCTCCATTCATTTAAGTGATAACAAAACTATTGTCCTCTCAACAAGTGTCTTCATTCATTTAAGTGATAATTTAACGTTTTGGGTAAAATTAAAGATGACATCGAAGTCTTCTTCTTCTTTATCCGGAACATGAACTCGCCCAAGAACAGCATATATCAGACAGATAATCTTTTGTTTTCAATAAAGTTTCATTCTACAGGTCATCCTTAATATGAAAAGCAATTTTCAGAAGGAAAGAGGCAAACTCATGATGGTAACGTCCAGCAGAGTAAGCAAATAGGTGAAATTTGAGAGTAAAGTAAAGAATCTATACCAAGTCTCTTGCAAATAATCTTTCATGATTGGACTGAGGTTAAGAATCTTCTTTCCAAGAGATTTGAGCACAAGTCTATTCTAAGAATCCTTTTCATTAGTTCCTTGGAGGTGTTGCTAGTGACATGCCGATGGAACAGGAATCATCATCATCTTTTTGACACTTTTTGAGTTACAAATGATTGGAACATACCCAACCCCTTCTTTTCTACAAATGGAATGCACTTTCCTTCATAATCTGTCCACCAGACATATGGGTTGCTCCTCTTTCTTCCTCTGGCTTCTCCTCATCTTTTATGTCATTTCCTCAAACGGTATGCTCTTCTTTATCTTTCACGTGGATTTTGATGTTACGCTAACGCATCGCTCATTGACGTGCTTTATGTGCATGAAGCTGAAAGAATTTTATTCAGTTCTTCGACTTGGTTTAATAACTCTTGTGTGGGCGAGATCGATTAATGGAACAAACTCTTTGGAGTATTTCAACAAAGGAATTTGGCTGTAGGTAACTATTTGTTAATTTTAGGATGTAACTTGTCATCTTCAATTTTTGAGCGTGGGCCTCATTTTTGTAATATGGTTACGTGTCCAAATAAAAAACGTTGAATAGTGGGTTGCCAAACCATTCCCATGTTGAATTACATGGCCTAATTTATCATTCTTGCTATATTAACATGATCTTCCTGTACCTACAGAGGTCATGACAACATCCACTATTCTGCCTAATCAATTAAAATTACAAAATGGGTTAAGGAATAGCTTTCCATTTTCCTACATATAGTTAGTTGCTTTAATCTTATGCAACTGAAATAATTTACTGACTACAATAATTATTCGGAGGTCGTATTCATTCATAAAAGTTTTTTAAGTCTTTAGTATATGAATTTGTTAATGGTGTGTTTCTTTTTCCTGCAGCCGTTCTGGTAGTGCATGGTTTCACAGGAACATACGGGGTAAACTATGGTAGGATAGCAGATAATTTACCTTCACCACAAAGCGTGGTGACACTCCTGAAAGCTTGCAAGATAAAGAATATAAGAATCTACGATGCGGATCATGAGGTTCTGAAGGCCTTCAAAGGCTCAGGCATTGAAATCATAGTTGGACTAGGAAATGAGTATCTGAAGGACATAAGTATAGGCGAGGATCGTGCCATGAATTGGGTGAAAGAAAATGTGCAGCCATTCCTACCTGGAACTCGTATCGTTGGCATTGCCGTAGGGAATGAGATCTTGGGGGGTGCAGACCTCGAGTTATGGGAGGTTTTGTTGTCTGCTGCAATGAATGTTCACGCTGCACTTCAAAGACTAGACTTAGCTAAAAGAATTGAGGTTTCTAGCCCGCACTCTGAGGCTGTGTTTGCTAATTCGTACCCACCTTCTGCGTGTACATTCAGGGAAGATGTTCTTACATACATGAGGCCATTGCTGCAGTTCTTTTCACAGATTGGTTCACCTTTTTACATCAATGCCTATCCTTTTCTTGCCTACAAGAATGATCCTGAGCACATTGACATTAACTATGCACTTTTCCAGAAAAATGCTGGAATTGTAGATACAAAGACGAATCTGCACTATTACAACATGTTTGAGGCTCAGGTTGATGCGGCTTATGCTGCTCTAGAGAAGGCTGGTTTTCCAAAGATGGAAGTTATAGTTTCTGAAACAGGTTGGGCTTCTCGCGGAGACGAAAACGAAGCAGGTGCTACCTTACAGAATGCAAAGATTTACAACAACAATCTGCGCAAACGACTGATGAAAAAGAAGGGAACACCCTACAGACCAAAGGTGGTGGCGAGAGCCTATGTGTTTGCATTATTCAATGAGAATTTGAAGCCCGGTCCAACTTCAGAGAGGAACTTTGGGTTGTTTAAACCTGATGGAAGCATTGCGTATGATATTGGATTCACTGGACTAGCATCGTCCTCAGGGTCGTCCTCTTTCCATCCTTTCAAGGTATGGAGTTTCCTGGTTGTATCCGATCTCCCTATGATTCCGAATTAATAAATAACAAATGTTGTTCATTTCTTGATTCAGCTCGAACTTACTGTCATTCCTTTCTGTTACTCAGAATTTAACTCCTTACACGTTTCTTGGTCGATATTTGGCTTACAGTGCACTGGAGCTCAACATTGGCTAGCGTCTTTCTGTTCATCACTCCCGACAAGTTGTCTTGCAGTTGTGCTACTAATTTTAGGTTCATGATATGATAGGCAGGGGTGTTCCAAGTTTGTCATGCCATTGTTCTTATTTCCTAAGTCTTGGATCAAGAATAACTAAAATTGATGATGGTCTTTTCATTCAAGCATCTTCAGTAATTTCCCATGTATCTCTGGTAAATGGATGTAGTAAATGAAATGGAAAGGAGCAATTTACGATACTCGCATCTTCTTCCTTCAATTAATTTTTCTATTCAGTCCATCAATCTTTGTTGTTCTTGGGTTAAAAAGAAATGATAAATCTATGTCCCGGCATTCTAGCTCCGTCTTTGATTCTATTTACCTATGTAATGTATGATTATATCAAACAAAAAGTAATTTAAAGCCCTTTTATCTCATAGTCTTGGTGTGGTTCTAGTCCCAGTAGATATATAAAAAGAGAAAAAAGGTTAGGTACAGATTAATCCAAGACGAGACAAGAGGATGCCCTCAAGGTAAAATCTATTCGTGTGCAAACTCATAGCTATTCTAAGAATAAGACCATACATAATATATTTTTCAATTGTTTGATATATTAATTTAAAGTTTGAGTTTAATTATAAATTAAAATTTCTGAGCTAAGGTCCTTTGGGCGGGTCAATGTTGTCTCGATCCAGCTCTAATGTGATAGGAGGCAAACCCACTTGGGGTTCAGCCAGTAAATCCAGTCCTGAAGCCGAGGCGCGGCGCGAGTTCCAACTTGACTCTGCTTCTTATTTCTAAGCCAAGAAAGTGTCTAAGAAGCACCGTATAGTGTCCAAGTCTCTTTTGACAATTCAACATTCAACGGTCATTAATGAGCATGTCTCTTAGTCTTCCCAATGCGTGGGAATACACAAGTCACCTTTGTCAGCAAATTTGAAGTCTGGTAATGTGGACGAAGTGAAAGCTTAGCATAAGGAAGAAACTTCTTTAGTTTTTGGGTTGACCCAAGGACTGTTCAAAGTCCATGAAACTTGGAATCCCTCAAAGTCTAGTTTATGGACTTTTGAGACTTCCAATCGTGGAAATATGTGTGTAATATATGTATATGTTCATATTAGCATTGGTCGATCGTCTTGTAAGAACCAGAAAAGTATAGGTGTAGACTTGTATCAAATATTTTAATTTAATCAGCACTGTCTCAATGATTGATTAATTAGCTTAAGAATTGTCGTCATTTATATGGAAAGCTTTTCCTAAATAAATTACTGTAAAAATAGATATAGACTAACATTTAATAATCAGATTTTGGATGATTTGACTAAGAATTAGTTATTTATGCATTAGACTCACTAAATGCGGAAAAAGAAATTAGGGGTTGCACGTGACCAAGGAAATACTGTATTTAATTCAAAATAGCATTAAATTATTAGGAGGATAACCCTCAAAAAATTTCTTAATATATTTTAATTTTATCTTCATATTGCTAATCCTAAAACAGACAATGTGAAAGATATCATTACAAGCAAGTAATGAAGATAATTGCACATTAAGCGCGGCCCAAAAGAAACGGTCGATTCATCTTTCCACTTCGTCCATTCAAGTCTCCATGAATATCACATAAAAGACCGGCATTCTTTAACTTACCCTGTGGCAAATGCAATTTGCTCCCTCGGGACCCTATCTAATTTGACACAATCAACTTATGCATAAGCCTTCATAACACTATATATGTATAGGCACCCTATTTGACCCAAGACATAAACAATCACAAGTAAAATACAGAGTCCCAAGATAAAGGAGCAACAAGAGACCCTTTTGAGAGAAAAAGTGAGATGGCAAGGTTTGCGGTTATTGCTTTTGTCTCTGCCGTGATGGCGGTGTTGTTGGGATGTGCGGCTTCGCAAACGGTGCATGTGGTGGGAGGTAGCGTAGGCTGGACTGTACCACAAGGTGGTGCAACCGTATACTCCAACTGGGCTAATGGCAAGACCTTTGCGGTTGGTGATATCTTAAGTAAGGCTTTCTCGTCTATTCAATGCTCTTCGCTTTTTTAATGATCTTATAAAGTCTTATACACCATGTTCATTGTTTTCAGCCTTCAACTTCCAAACCAATGAACATGATGTTCTCCAAGTACAGAAAACATCCTTCGACGCATGCACTTCAACAGATGCTATCGGAGACGCAGTCACCACTGGCCCTACAAACATAACACTTGCCTCCGCCGGCGTTCACTACTACATTTGCACCATTGGCCGTCATTGCCAGTTCGGGCAAAAGCTAGCCATTACAGTGTCATCAGGAGCCACACCCCCAACTACATCACCGACTACACCACCACCAACCACTCCTTCTCCTACCTCTCCTTCACCGAGTTCCGGCGAGGTTCCTTGTGCCCCTACCCCATCTCCAAGCTCCACTAATGAAACTACCGGTTCGCCTCCGACGGGACCAACGACCTCCACCACCCCTCCCCCTCCTGGTTCATCAGCCTCTAACGTGTTGGCCAGTGCCTCGGTGTCCATGTTGGCTCTAACCATGGGCCTGCTGTTCTAAAGAGAGTACTAGTTGATCATATATATGCATTCTTTTGGAGTTATTTTTCATTTAATAAGATTTATTCCCAATTAGTGTTCATAAGTTGGGAATTATTCAATGCTGTATGCTAGATAAATACGTTTAGGTTTTTGAGAAATTAAATCTTTAGTCATTATGATGGCCACTTTTGAGGTTAACAGGTTTCTATATATCAAATCTCAGCTGCCAATTAGACATATCTCTGATCTGTGAGATTGGTTATAAAATACTGCCTATAATCCAATATCGATTACAATATTGTCAAGACAATCAACATCTTCTTCTTTTGCTACTTAATAATGAGATCACGCCAAAATGCTAATAGTTCCCAACGACAGTAGTACAGGCATTTATGTTTACTGAAGACCTCCCCTGTGACATTTTAAGAAGAGTTGTGTTTAGACCAAAGAAATGAAATCGGAGATGAGAATAATCTCCTAATTAATTGCTGATTATCCTATTACAAGGGTTAAACAACACATGTGATCTGCAGCTTATTTTATTCGGTGGTTTTGGTGATACTAAACAAAATTTGATCATGATATTTGGAAAATCAATTACTTGTTGCCTTACGAGAAAGGTACACATTTGTTAACCACAATCAATGCGATAACCTTAATTTCTCTTCATGCGCTTATTAGTAATTTTTTTCCTTATTGGTGTTCACTTGTAACTTGCCTGGAGCTCTTGATGTTTATTTATTAGCTTATGGTTGATGTTTTATTTCGAAATTTGAATGATCATTCAATCAAATAGAGGTAATATACATAGTTTTAAATAGAAATATCTGAGTGTTTTAGACATTATATCTCTAATTTAGGAATTTAATATCTTTCATACTTCTCACCAATTTATGTATATATAGTTATAGACCTATTGAAACATACTGAGTTGTATATTTTTTTTACTTTATCACGAAACTTATTATTTTGTAGCAAAAAATACTATGGTTAAATAATCTTCACCTATTTCCTATAAGGGCCTAATGTTCTCCACTACAATAACAATAAAATCAGAGAAACTAACAGAGCTCCTTTTTTATATTCGATCAAATAATAGGTTAACGAGCCTAGTGGAGATTGATTTTCGCGAGAGAGTTGAAGAAAATAATTAAAATGATTTTGATTGTTTATGAAAACCCAAGTAAGGAGGTTCAAATTATATTAGATGTATCAGGTGGTCAATCCGAAGCAGGAATAGCCAATACTTCTTGTTTATTAATCCAAAAAGAAAGCGTGTGAAATTAATACGTAGAAATTTCTGAGTACAATTGATGAAAATCTTACATATAAGATGTGGCTCCAATGAGATGGTTGATTAGTCTCTGCCCCTAAAATTTCACCACAAGAAATAAGAGAATTAGCGACGGACACAACCATCGCTAAATGATAGTATTCAGTCGGTATAAATATTTACCGACGGAATTAAACGACAGATGGAAGCATTTTTAATATACGTGTAGGTAACTTTTAACAACGGAATATCATATGCATTTCCATCGGTAAAATATACAAACAGAAATGACGAAACCGTCAGTATATGGGAGTAAATATACCGACGGATTAATAGAAACGGTCGACAAATAAAATGAACAAGTTACCGACGGAATGCAATTTTCCGTCAGTAATGTGGTCCCATATTAACGATGGTATGCGTATTCCGTCGGTAATTTTTAGATATGTTTTCCAACGGTTTTCTCTAATCCGTCGGTAATTGGAATTTAGAATGTTTTCTTAAAAAAATCCGACATTAAATTTTGTTTGATGATTTTATAAAAAATGCATAATTTCAACAATTGTTAATCATCTGTACATATTAAATTAATTTGTTTATATATTAAATTTGTTCAAACGGATGTTGATTGATAACATAAAGTACAAATTTTCTTAAGTGATAATAAAAACATTAAAGTTTACATAACATATCTTTGTAATTGAAAGCAAATGACTACAACAATCCTAATGTCTTCGTGATGGAGGATGCTCAGAGGAGCTACCCCTCCCCTTCAGCTGCTCGATCTCCTTTCTCATTTGAACCATTTGATCCATCAATGTATGCACTATGGCCCGAAGCTCGGTGACTTCCTCCGACGATTATGGTTGTCTGGTAGACGTTGTTGTACTAGACATGGAGGATTGCGAATAACAAGTACTCATAAATGAACCTAACCCGAATATCAGTCCACTACGGTCCCTACCACCAACAACATCAAAATACGTCGAAGTCTCATCAACAGGTTGTTCCCCCAGAGATTGCCGCTGAATGGTTTGTTGTATTTGGTCCTATTAGAAACCAATGTTGACATTAATAAGGTATTATTCATAATCGTACAACTAAATTATTATAAAAGAAATAATAATAAGGCATTAAGTTCACATGCATTCAGTTCTCTATATTGACTGTTGACGAATGTCACACCGTCATGCTTCTTGGTGTAAGTGTGCAAAAACAGTTGAGTAGGTGTAACAGGAAGACCCAAAGAATTTTTCTGCATATTTAACCTAAATGTTTAGATGTGAACTATATTTAATAAAAAATTCAGTAGAATTTTCCTTAATTTTATGATATGCCCCCTGTTGAACAAATAAAAAAACTCAACACAGCCATATATAGCACCAGGCATTTATACCATTACCATTATCTATAATACAGCAAAGTAAAACATGTACAAAATACGTGTGAAGCTTAGATACTTACAAGTCTCTGTGCATGCTCATGGTGCCTTATTGATCCTCCCGTATATATGGGAAGACTCTCTCCTCCCAGGCCTCCATATTTGTTGGTAGAGTTATGTCCTGAGATTGTCATTGCCACAAGGCTTCTCCAGTACTCCTGCCATCAACTCTATATTTGCTCAGAAATAAAATGCAGTTGTACACCAGCCTTGCGTGTCACACCAATGAAGTCGCGATCATATGTACTAGCTCGCCTCTCCCATAGTCTATATATGCTGGCGTCGATACCAGAATCTTAGAAAAATTCTTTCTAAAATAACAAGAAAAATTTTGAAGTAATATCATGTAATAATATATATGTAATTAGTGTATATAAAGGAATATAAAACAAAACTAAATGTTTATTGTACCTCAAACTCCTGAAAGTAAAATTCTTTTGTTGTTTAAGAGATATTCTTCCATACATAACTCTCAGGATCAATCCTTTCTTTATATTTGGAAGTCATATTTATGGAATACGGTCCAGACAGAAGCAACCTAATATAAGAGTAATTTGATAAAATGAAAAAACCGATAAACCTATAACTTAATTAAAAACAAGTAGTCATTAATGTGATTTCACTTACAGAATGCCATCAATTACTATGTACTTTTTTCTGTCTGGTCC
>JANSVA010000001.1:26236261-26246429 GCA_025504915.1 Erythroxylum reticulatum
CTATGTGTTTTCTATGTGATATGTATTTACTTCATAGGTTATCTACACTGTCTTGGAATGAATCACTTCTAATTGTGGTATATGCTTCTCTTGCTCACGGAGTATCCAGTGTACTCACCCCCTCCGCTTTCCAACTATGCAGGTCAATTTAGTGAGCTCGAAGCTCTGTGAGGACTGTGCGGCTTTTTGACATTTTCGGGATATTTTCACACGTGGGTAGTCTCCCAATTTTGTGCTTTTATTGTCTAGTGGCTCGTGAACTGTATTTGTGTAAATATACTTTATGATTTTCTGAGTTAATTTTTGATTGCCTTACGTTGTAAAAGATTCTATATATGAACTTTTGATACTTGAGTTGAGATTTCCTGGAGTTGAGATTGTCTTGAGTGGACTAGAGAGTCCTGAAATTGTGGCTGGATGTGGATATAGAAGTGTGTTTAAAATCATTTGCAGGTTTTGGGATTTTTAAAATACAACCGTTATACTGCCCAAATTTTTCTATAAAAAAAGAAAGAAAGAAAGATATTCAGTAAGCCTTGTATAGTCGGATTAAGGATACTGCGAGTATCCTTGGCTCGAGTATGTGGCAGTTGTCATAGGCCCGAGGTGGTACCGGGTCGTGACAATTAAATTGGTATCAGAACCAGTACTCGAACCGTTGTGCCAGCTAGGTTGGACCCCAAAATAGGGTTGGGCCCTAAGGGGGGTGGAGAGTGTGAGATCCTACATCGGTTGGAGAGGGGAACGAAGTATGCCTTATAAGGGTACAAATACCTCTCCCTTATAGATGCGTTTTCTATGGCCTAATGCACTGGATCCCATCAGAACTTCGAGGTTAAATGTGCTTGGGTGAGAGTAGTACTAGGATGGGTGACCTCTTGGGAAGGCATCGGGAAAAGCAAAATCGTGAGGGCTTGGCTAGGCTAAGGCCCAAAGCGGACAATATTTGTGAGCAGGTGATCTGGGCTGTTACATTTGAAGTCTAAATTTATATGCATTGATGCTACCAAAGAGCAATTAGAAGGTGTGACTATATTTTTTTGAGAAATATAGAGACGAAGGGTTTGCTTCTAGTATAAATATTGCCAAAAGTCTTACACATGAGATGAATGTAGAGCCTACATTTCAAACTAGTCATTCTATTATTAGGAAAGACAATTTGATGAAAATGATAATGATAGATAAATTCAATCAAATGAGGATTCCTTTAGAATTAGTTACATTCTATTTTTTTTATGTATATGGCAATTGCTTTGTCGAAGAATAGATTTGAACAATTAACAACATTTGAATATATTTTAGATTTTTATTTGATTCAAAGAAGTTAAGGTCGTTAGATGATAATGAACCAAGAAAATGTTGTACTAATTTTACAACTACTTTTTCTCATGATAATGTGTCAAATGTGGACTTAGATGATCTTTTTCTAAATTAAAAATAATGCAAATGAATTTGCTAAATGAGTTAATTTCATTAATTGAAATTCTTGAATTTCTTAAAAATGTAGACTATTATCAAAATGTTTAAATTTCTTATCAAATTCTATTAATTATACCTATGACTGTAGCATTAGTTAAAAGAATTTTTCAAAGTAAAAATTATTGAAAGCCTACTTGAGATCATCAATTTCATAAGAAAGGTTGAATGGTTTAGCTATTTTATGTATCAAGAAGGATATATTAGACATTATTGATCTTAATACTATTATTGATAATTTTGCATTTAGAAATGTGCAAAGAAATTGTATTTTTAATGATCATCTATATAATTGTGTGTGTAATTATCTTGGTATTTTGCAATATGTTTTTTGTTTGATTGCTGCTACTACTATTTTATTATTGCTACTATTATTTTTAGTGATTTTATTGTTGTTGATATTTACAAAATGTTGTTAGTTGTTGAATGATAATTTAGTATTTTATTGAGTATGTGGAATTATAGCTTAAGTCACTTATGTATGATAAAAATATGTTTTTAAAGTTTACATATTTGTATATTGTCTATTCATTAGAGCCCTTCTTTTTACTTTATCTCGAGCCTATAAAATGTTAAGAACAACCTAGATGTGGGACTTATGTCATATTATTTGGAGATAGAAGTAAAAAAAAAATTGTGACGGGATATTTATCTCTCAAAATTCATATGCAAGAGAGATTATTAAAAAGTTTAAGATGATAGATTGCAATCTCATGAACACTCTGATGAAGTGCAAGGTAAAACTCTCCAAGGAGGATGAATCAAGGAAAGTTAATCCAACCATATTTCGAAGCCTTGTAGGAAGCCTCAAGTACTTGACATGTACTAAACCTAATATATTATTTAACATGGGATTAGTGAGTTGAGTTATAGAGAATCCAAATGAAGAACACATATGAGCCGCAAAGAGAATTCTTTAATATTTGAAAAGTACTCTTGATTATGAAATTTTTTATACTTCTTTGAATGAGGCTCACTTAAAAAGATATTGTGATAATTGTTACACCAATAACATTGATGACTAGAAGAGTACTACCAACTTTATATTTTTATATAGAGAAAATTTAATTTCATGGTGTTCAAAGGAACAATTTTGTTGTAACACTCTCAACATGAGAATTGGTGTATGTTGCTATAACTATTGGTGGATGTCATGATATATGGCTAAGGAGATTGCTAGGAAAACTTCATTTTGCTAAAAAATAAGTGACTAAAATTATGGTGGACAACAAATCGGCCATTACTCTTGCCAAAATCTGTTGTTTTATGATCAAAGTAAGCATTTAGATGTAAGGTTTCATTTTATTCGAGATTGCATTACTAACAAGGAGGTTAAGGTAGAATACATCAAAAAACTTGATCAAATAGCCTATATTTTTAGAAAACCCCTCAAGAAAGATAGATTTCAGTAGCTAGAGAGATGGTTGGATAATTAAATGTGACTCCTTGTCTTCAGTAATGATAACTATAGGAGATGTTTTAGGAAGGCAAATGGATGTTTTTATTAGCGAACTAAATATGGATTTAAAGATTATTAAGTCCTAATTTTAAATAGAGGAAGTTTTAGGTTCGTTAGAGTTTTCTAAAGAAATTTATAGCTATTTTATATTTAACTATAAAGTTTTATGTTTATAATTTTCTTTTGTACGTTTTTTTGTGTTAATAGCTTATATTTAGCTTATAAAAAGACTTATAATCAGCTGTTATTAGATGGAGATAAGAAGTGGAAATATAGAAATAGAAGTTTTTCAGTTAACCCTTTTTTCTTCTTCCTCTATAGCTTCCAACAGAGTGGAATAATGGTTGTTGAAATTTTGTGTGGCTTGTAAGCATATGTAAGCGTGTTGCTGGAGCTACTTATGATTGATACATGAAAATTAGTAGTGATAAACCTTTGCTTATGATGAGATGATGGTACTAGTCGATGGAGGGTGGTGTGACTTTAATGGTAATAGAAACAATCACGATCTCTAGAATAGGTTTCTTCTCATTAGCAACAGATGCAAGAGTTAACTATTGAAGAAAAACTGGCAACAACAACTTTGTTGATGATGTTTGAAGGAGCTTCCATAGTGGCAACGACTTTCACTAGTAGCTGCAAGATGAGTTTGTAGACGATAAGTTGTTGTTAGAGCATGCGACTATTGAAGGTGCGATGTCGGACGAGGAAGTGAATAATGCAGACATTGTTGAACAGTGCATGAGGGTAGGATTTGGTTATAGGGTTTGGAGAAAATGAAGATAAGGGGTGTTCAATCTTAAGTCTATAATAAAGTTATTTAGGTCTAAGGGAGACTTAAAGTAGGATAAGGTTGAAATTATTTGACTATAGGAATATTGTATTTCATAGTTAAGTTTTGGGCTTGTTTCATTCATGATTAAATGAAAATGTAATTTTATGGTGTTCAAATGAACAATCTGTTGTAACACTCTCAACATGTAAATTGGTGTGTGATGCTATAATTGTTGGTGTATGTAATGCTATATGGCTAAGGAGATTTTAGGAGAACTTCATTTCGCTAAAAAATAAGTGACTAAAATTATGGTGGACAACAAATCGGCCATTACTCTTACCAAAATCTAGTGTTTTATGATCAGAACAAGCATATAGATGCAAGGTTTTATTTTATTAGAGAATGGATTACTAGCAAGGAGGTTGATGTAGAATACATCAAAAAAAATCAAATAGCCTATATTGTTAGAAAACCCCCCTCAAGAAAGATAGATTTTAGTAGCTTGAAAAGAAGATTGGATAATTAAATGTTACTTCTTGTCTTCAATAATGGTAAATGTAGGAGACGTTTTGGAAGGCAAATGGATGTTTTTCTTAACGAACTAAATATAGATCTAAAGCTTATTAAGTCTAATTTTAAATAGAGTAAGTTTTAGGTTCGTTGGAGTTTTCTAAAGAAATTTATAGCTATTTTACATTTAACTATAAAGTTTACTGTTTATAATTTTCTTTTATACGATTTTTTGTTAATAGCTAATGTTTAGCTTATACAAAGACTTATAATAAGTTGTTATGAGATGGAGATAAAAAGTGGAAATATAGAAATAGAAGTTTTTCAATTAGCCCTTTTTTCTTCTTCCTCTATAGCTTCCAACATTAGAATGATGACTGTTGAAATTTTGTGTGACTTGTAAGCATATGTAAGTGCGTTGTTTGAGCTACTTATGATTGATACATTAAAATAAGTAGCTAATAAACCTTTTCATGTGATGAGATGATGGCATGGGTCTATGAAGGGTGTTATAACTTTGATGGTAATAGAAGCAATCATTATCTCCAGAATAGGTTTCTCCTCGTTGGCAACAGATGCAAGACTTAACTAGGTTTCTCCTCGTTAGCAACAGATGCAAGAGTTAACTATTAAAGAAAAATTGGCAACAACTTTGTTGATGATGGTTGAAGGAGCTTCCATAAGGGCAACAACTTTCACTAGTAATTGGAGGATGAGCTTGCAGACAATAAGTTGTTGCTGGAGCATGCGACTGTTGAAGGCACAATGTCAGACAAGGAAGTGAATAATGCAAACATTATTGAGCAATGCACAAGGCTAGGATTTGGTTATAGGTTCTAGAGAAAATGAAGATAAGGGGTGCTTGATCTTAAGTCTATAACAAAGTTATTTAGGTCTAAGTGAGACTTAAAGTAATATAGGGTTAAAATTATATGACTATAGGAATCTTGTATAGTTAAGTTTTGGGCTTGTTTGATTCATGATTAAATGTAATCTAATTATAGACAAGCTAAAATTATAATAAGTTACTTTAAATATAATTTAAAATAGTCTTATATTTTTTTTTCTAATTTAATTTTTAAAATTAAATTTTTAGGATTAAATTTAATTAAAATTAATTTCTTGAACTCTTAAAATCTTTAAAAAATTATTAAGTAATTAAACAAGGTTTGTTCCTTAATTAAATTTATTATTTTATTTATTTAGAGAATTATTATTCTATTTATTTATATATTATTTATTTATTATGAGCAACAATATCTATTTATTAGAATTTTTCTTAACTAAATTTGAAAATGTTTCATTTATTAATTGAGAAAATTAAACTTCCTTTAATATTTTTAAAATAGTTTTCTAATGTATCAAGAAAATATTTTCTAATTAATTGAGAAATAATAAATAGATTTTCTTAAAATTAAAATTGTTTTATTTAACTTTGAAAGTAATTTTTCTATAAAATTCAAAATTAGTTTTATAATTAATAAAAATGATTTCTAATTAGATTAAAATGTCTTATAAAATGTTTTAAAAGAGAGTTTTCTAAATTGCGATAAGTAAGAAGTACTATACTTTACTGAAAATTATTTTTAATTAAATTTTATTAAAGAAGTCAAGATAATTATATATATTTTCAATTATATTTTAAATTTTAACTTACATTTTATTAGAAATAGGAATTTAATTCAATTAGGAAAGAACATTTTTAATCTAATTTAATTATCTAGAAAGCTAGAAATATTATTTTTGATTATGAACATCAATAGTTAAAATCAAACAAGGCTTGATGTCTCATATATATAATTTAATTATATTGGTACAAGAAATTGCATGTTATTAATATATGTTTGATATATTTTGATGTATATTTGTCTGCATGCTTTTATATATATATCATATTATTGTATATAATTTTGTATTTGATGAGAGGAATAAAATTAAATCCCTTGTTAAAGTATAAAATACATGTTAAGAAAATGCTTGTTACCTTCTATTATTTAAGGATAAAACTAGTATTTTGTTTATTGTAAAACTTATTAAGTTACTCAGGGCTCATTTAACCCAAATATCTTTTATCTTAAATAAATAGGTCCTATTTAACTAAATTTGTATAATATGGATGAGTGATTCATAATCATACAAATTTAGGGACAAAGTTAGAAATAACATATAAGATTTGCTTTGACAAGAGTTGTCACTTATCAGAGTTAGTATTCATATTAGATGTGATTGATAAGATAGTGGGAGTAACCTAATATATGATTGAAGTCTTAATCTTGTTTGGTTGTTATAGTATACAATCAATTACTTTCTTTTCTTACATTTATATTTTGTTTTGAGTAAAAAATATTTTTATTTAGTATAGCTAATATTAAGAGTTAGTGAACCAAATTGTTTAGGCATATATTAGGTTTGAAAAGATTTCTCATAGATACAAAAGAAATTTTGTACATATGATTGATGAAATAATTTCTTTTAGTACCAATGATCAATCGTAGCTCTAAGCGTAGAAACGACTACAAACAAAGGTTCCTTTTGTTGATAACTATTGCTTTATTTAAATAATTCAATATATTTTCTT
The DNA here is from genome assembly GCA_025504915.1 of Erythroxylum reticulatum. Taxonomy (NCBI): domain Eukaryota; kingdom Viridiplantae; phylum Streptophyta; class Magnoliopsida; order Malpighiales; family Erythroxylaceae; genus Erythroxylum; species Erythroxylum reticulatum. The sequence goes on from JANSVA010000001.1 coordinate 26,243,060, forward strand.
TATCATAGGATTCACATTTTGATAACTCCTATTTTATTAAATATTTTCTTTCATAACGAGTGATGCGCTAGAATTCCTTGTGGGATTGAATCATACTTTCTTATATTGCATTTGTTTTATTGCAAAAAAGTTAGGATTTAATTTAGGGTGTAGAAGACAGTTCTGCCAATTTATATGTTTTTATACTTGAGTAAATTTATGCTATAGTTAAGTAAAAGTGTGTATATTTTTTAATACTTAATATTAAAAATATATTTTGTTCTCCATATTGATTTATTTCTTACGTATAAATTAAGGAAGAGCTAAGCATTATCTTAATATGTATAGATGTTGTTTATGTGCTTAATTTTCATATTGCTCTTTAATATTAAAAATATTTTATTATCGTTAAAAATGGAGAGATTGTTGAACCAAGTGAGGCTCCAATTGATACTTTGATGATACTACTGGTGGATTTATTATTTTGATGTGAAATAATATAAGAACAAATTGAAGTCATAAACTCAAAAAGATTCTTTGTGAAGTTTATAAAGAGAAGTTAAAGTTTGCAATGATGAGATAAAGATCAAGTCCAAAACAAAATAAGAACAAGGAACATTGATGTCAATCTTTAGCTTTTAATGTTAACTGTAATCTCATTTAGTCACTTTGATGTTCTAAAAGGCTTACTATACACAAACATTTCATATCGCTTTATTGTATGAGATTTTTTCATTCATCAAGAGGTTTTGAAGCTTTCGATTTTTAATAGGAAAAACTTTTGATCTTTCAAACATTATTTAAGGAAAATTTTAGGAAGTATTTAAATCATAATTGCAAAAAATTGAGTTTGAACATTTAAAGTTGTTAAAATCATGTTTTGTGGGGACTAGTCGACTTATATAGGTTAGTGGTCGACTAGTATAGATTAAATTTGTTAAATTTGATGTACTGAGAGTTTATTGTAATGTTGGTTGATGTATTGGTCAACTAATATGCCATATTGGTTAACCAATAGTCACCAGTCAACCAGTATCTTAACAATTGATGAATATGCGCATTCAATACATATTAATTGACCAATATAGTATATTGTTTAATCAATGCACTACAACTAGCCATTATGATGGTTAGTTTTTAATTCTAGCAACTAGTAAGGATCTCAAAATCCTATAAATTCATGTTTTCTTATTAGTTTTAATATTAAGAAGTATTTGGTATACTTTACATATTTATAAATGCTTTTGCATCATTTAAGCATCATTATATTAATTTATTTAGGGTTATCCAAGTAGGATTAAGGTTCCTCTTCACCATAGAAGAAGATTGTAAAAGAGTTCTTTATTGAGAAAAGATTGTATAAAAGTTATTTTCACTTTGAGAGATGAATTATAGTAAAATTCTAAGAATAATCTTAAGAATAGATGTAGTTAAGGATTATTTACTGAAGCACTACAAATTGGTTATATTTTCTTTTCCCTATCCTCTTTTCATTATTGTTTAACTATTTAATTGATTTATATTAAACAATGTTTTTCATCCTTATTTATATTGATTATTGTTAATTAAGTATATTAGTTATAAGGGTTAATTATGAAAAAAAACCAAAAATCTCGTCAATTTTTCAATTATAATCTAAACTTTCAATTTTTTCAATTCTAGCCCAAACTTGAAAAAGTGGCAATAAAATGCTTAAACTTTCAATTTTCTTCATTTCTAGCCTGACGTAATCTATTGTTCTCTCGATACCTACTACACTCGCATTACAACGTACTACACCAGTAATCTCTTTGTTTTTACTTTGTTCTTTTGATGCCTTTAGTGTGAGGGCATCAGGGTTGCGTAATATGAAAATCGAAGGGTTTTGAAAGAAAAAGGTGAAAACGAAAGGAAAAATTAAAATCAAAGCATAAAGTTGTTGAGGCTGCGTAATCTGATTTAGATCACAATTATCCAATGATGACATGTTGCTTTGAATAATAATTGATTAGCTATTGTATCAAATATAACTTTATGAAATAATTGTAAGAAATTATTTCCTAACAATATATTAGTACCTGTATCATAAAAATAAAATGGTGGACATTTTATCAAAAAAGATCCTAGTAAAATTATCGGTTTTTCTAATCCTTTATGAATTTCAGTAACATTGTTAGATATATCTCTACCTTTTATTTTAGGTAAATCTTGATAATATTATTGTAGATAACAATCTGATTTACACAAATATGTTCCCGATCTGCTATCAATAAATGCAGCAAAATATTTTGATTTATATTCCCGATATGTTAATCCTATAGGAATATATATACTATAGCGACTTGTCATTTGGGAATATATATTAATTTTCCATTATAAGTTATCTTTAATCCATAAGAAGTAATCTGATAAGGTTTAACAGTTTCAAGAAATGTTATTCCTAACATTATTTCTAATGTATTATTAAATCCTTCATTTTCTATTAATAACCTAATAGGTATTATATCTTGTCCAAATTTTATTAAAGTCTCTATGGCTTCATCTATTGAGTGTAGTTCATTATTAAAATTTGTATATTGATGTAATTCATCTAATTTATATTTTTGTAATCCAGAGCATAATTTATGATTAATATAATTTCCATTAGCTCCTGTATCTATTAATATATTTACTGGAACAAACATAGTTCCATCATAATATTCTCCTTTTAATTTATAATTTTTTAAACTATCTTCTTTAGCTAGAATTAAATTATTATTGTATCTATGTGAACTTAGTTGTCGAGTAAAGGGATGACTAATGACACTATTATTTGTAAAGGATAATCTAGGTGGAATATTATTTGATAATATTAAAGGTTTATCTCGTAAATCTATATTTAATGGCCTAGATTCAATTTCTTCTTTCTTAAGTAATATAGACACCTGTATTTGACAAAATTCATTAAATAAATAGGGAAAATCTATAGTATCTTTTACTATAAAATAATCTGAATGATGTGTATTTGATATAGCATAAGAAATTACATAAGTTATCAAATATGGTTTGTTCTGTTGTCTAAAGAAATCTTTTCTTTTAAAATCTTGTATTAAATTTAGAGTTTTATCAAAATTTTTATCTTGTATATGATAAGAAATCCGTGGATAAATATTAAAATTTAATTTACCATATTGTAGGTTTCCATAAAGGATTCCTAAATAAGCTTCTTCTCTGTTGATTATTCGATTATCCATTATAGCTAATTAAATAGGCGTATCTAAGCCTTCTTTAAAAGTAGACTTTATTATTATCTATATGGCTCCTATATGTATCCATCCAAGTGTATTTCTTATTTCAGATTTAATTTTTTGTAATTTTTCCTGAATATCTTTTTTAGCTAAAAGTGGTATCATCACTTGATTAGAAGTAATAG
>JANSVA010000001.1:26246529-26256552 GCA_025504915.1 Erythroxylum reticulatum
TTATTATTATTATACGAAATTAATTTCTTATTGTTATTGTTATTATTTGTTAACTTTTTTACTAATACAAATCATTCATTTTAAAATAATTAATGAATTACATATTTCCAATCATATTATACTGCAGAGGTATTTTAGTCATTGATACTGTTTTTATGTTCTGTCATCTGCAACCAAACACATTTCTGTCCTCGAGACGGAGACAGTTTTATCTGTTTTGTCCATCACAACTAAACAACTCATTGTCTCCAATTTTTGTTCTGTTCTGTCTCCAAATTTTTGTCTCGTTATGTCTTTGCATATTGAAGACAGTAATCAAACACAGCGTAGTAGTGTCTTTGCTTTGATCGCGATGACCTTTTATTTAAAATTATGGAGAATCAAGTGGATAATATTTATGGAGAGCATCGTATGAAACGTGGAGGTCCTTAATGAGTGCATACAAAAGCTAAGATGTTGAGACATGAGAAGTACAAAATCAATGATGAACAAATACTCACTTATGTGTTCTAAAAAAAGTTAAAGGTATGCATTTGGAAGAAATTTTTTCGTGAAACTTCCTTTTTTATGTCTTAGATGTGTTTTCGAGCCCAGATGCTAGCTATAGTATTAGCGTATAGCTGTTGAATATCATAGTTGATGTTGATGACTACAATTAGCTTGGTTAAGAATATTTCATTCGAAATAATCTTTGCAAGGATGCTCTAAATTCCACCAAGTTATAAAGGCCGAAGATCTTGAGAATATTTCATTCTAAATAATATTTGCAAGGATGCTCTAAATTCCACCAAGGCCGGATGTTGCACCTTGCATAGTTGTATACATTAATATATTGGTGATGGATTAGACATCCAACAATTTTAAATTATCAATAACTATTTAAATTGCTAAAAAAATGTATAATTCATAATAGATGAGTTTTTTTTGTTTGCATTTTTTTTTTATATGGACAGGCTACATGTGAACTTTTCCTTTAAGTGATTTTTAAAGTTTTGAAAAAAAACAAATATGGTTTTAATATATAAGTATTATTTTTTATAATAATCGAAGTCCGGAAAGTATAATAGCCATTATCTGTGTGATGTTACACTTAGTTTAGAGGAATTTTTTATTAAAAAACTTCATAAGATGATTCAATGAACTTTTTCCTAATGGATGGCTCGTTACGTTATATTAATAACAAGTATGATTTGGACAGTTAATTAACTTACAGCGTTACCACATGTTGATTCTCCAAGTAAACCCTGTTCACTCGTGCTTATCCAAAAAGGAATTGAAGGTAGGAAAAAACAAACAGAAACAAAAACTGATGGAGTATAATGAAGGAGACGTTAAACTGAACTCTCCATTAAATAACCTGAAAGAGGTATATCCCCTCCCACAGAAAAACGTAGATAGATCAAGCAGTTTCAAGTTCAGATAAGGGTTTGTTCAACCTGGAAGGAACCGAATTGACAGAGAGTAGAACGACACCTTCAGACCCAAACCATTTCTTCCGGTACAAACCTGGAAAATATACGTCTTTTTGACCCTCATAACTATCTCACAAAGAGAAGTGGAAGTGCAGAGTATTTCGAGATGTGCAGAGTCACAGTGTGCCTACTTGTTGGTTTTATTGCACTATCGTGGTTGCAATGTACGGCGGCGAAAACGGTGCACATAGTGGGAGACAGTATAGGATGGCGCGTTCCACAAGGCGGTGCGATAGTGTACTCCAATTGGGCCAACGGCAGGAAGTTTGTGATGGGGGATGTCCTATGTAAGATTCTTTGTTCCTAACATTTCATCGTCTCCTTAGTTTCCTTCATTTCAATGTATGCACGTACATTGTCACTATAACTCAGTTTCTGTATCTTGCAAGAGGGACCAGGAGCTTATTGAATCTGGGTTGCTTTTTTCTGTTATCGGGTGATTATTGTTCTTTTAGATTTTTGTGAGAGATTAATCTTTGCTCTAAAAGTATGAATTTCTGGTTTTAGGAGAAAAAGGTTCAACCAATAAACGATATAGTTGGTATAAATGTTTCATCTAGCCACGTTAAATTTTAACAAAATTACGCTAGTCACCTTTAATAATAAAATTTTGATTTGATACATAGTTTCGAAACTAGCTTAATTTCAGATTTTAAACATAGAATTTCTTGACAAAACTTATTACGTTAAATCATAGACACCATCTCCACTTTGTAATATGCCATTCCATAAATGAGTTGAATTTGGCGGAATTAATAATAGTATCTTAATCTCTCTTTGGACGCCAAACTTGCTGCTCTTAATCCACAATGTATATGAAAGTGGCAATCAAATTCTAATTCTTAATTTTGTAGCTTTCATCTTCAGAACCAACGAGCACAATGTACTCCAAGTCTCCAAGGCATCCTACGATGCATGCAGTTCATCAGACCCTGTCGGAGACATATTCAGCACAGGACCCGCAAACTTCACTCTCCTCACTCCTGGCCACCATTTCTACATTTGTACTCTTGAAAAACATTGTAAGCATGGCCAAAAGCTAGCAGTTACTGTACTTTCATCCTCTGCCTCGTCACCTGAACCCTCACAACCTCCTAAACTATCCCCGGAAACCACTCCAACTGCCCCTTCACCGTCGTATACTCCTACTTCCGATTCTGCTCCAAGCCCATCATCAGGACCTGCTGCCGTGGATCCGCCCACAGGCTTAGCCCCCGTACTTCCATCTCCGCCTCCTCCTTGTTCTTGGTCAACGAAGAGTTTTGATAGTTTCTGGGTATCTTGCTTTGCCATTTGTATGGGATTGTTTTTCTAGATTGATAAAGCTAGGTGGTCCAAATAGTAGTTCGTGCTCCTTGAGAGCATGAAATCAACCAAGTTATAAGGTTGTTATTCTTGTAATTGAGCTTTATTTTGGAATGTTTGTGGTTTGACTTTTTTGTTAATCTGAATTGATAAAAGTACAGCGTTTCAATCAAACCACATTAACTCTTATTACTATTATCATCATTATTCTAATTTCATTGATGCATCACTAATGTTAGGGTTCTTTAGTTTCATTTATCTTTTTGTTTTGTTATCTTTTTTGTTTATTTCCTATTTTTGATTTACGTTTTTTAACAAAAACAAAAACTTATTTGGTTGTTAATATCAATATAATTATATTTTATTACTAATAATAATTAAATATTAGATCAATTTTTTTTAAAAATATTGTATAAATTAATTAAGTAAATAATTTTATTTTAATCTCTTATATAATATTTACCAATAAATTATTAAAATAAATAATTTAATATGTAAAAAACATCTTTATAAATTAATATATTTTTTAATTAATAAAATTAAATTTATTTGAAATTTACATATTTTGAATGATATTTATCAAACAACTATTATGTGTTGAAAATATTTTATTTTTTAAATTTTCAAATAATTATAAAATTATATTTAACATAATTCATATCAATAACAATATTAAACAGTTAAATAATATATGCTTTTTTTTTAGAAATTAAAAAATTCAATTGATAAGTGGTGTTTTACATAATCAACCAAGTTCAATATGTCGTTGATATACTCTTACATCTTATAAACCAGTATAAACCAGAACTATTGAAAGACAATAAATAGGACTTATGGCCAATGAAGAAAAGCACAACGCATACTCCATAAAATTAAACCTAGAGCCATTCATTGTCATTGGTAATTACTCAAAGAAGAATACTGCTTTTGGTTCCATTCTTACGATCTCCAAGAAGGCAATTAATCTCTAGAGCTTATGCATATTCCACCTCCCATCATCAATCAAGTAAGTCCTCTAGTACTTTTGAAATTATATTTTAGAAATTTCGTGTTTATTATACAGTAGCTCTAATTTTTGGTTTAGCTAATTATCCACAAGGATGCTAAATTAGGTTCGCAACGCTTTGCCTCCTTAGAACGTAGGAGTATTCCCTTATTCTAGAAATTAAAGAGGTCGTTTATTGTTCTAGAATCTTTTGAGATTCCTCTCTTTCTAGAGCTCCTTAACATTTAAAGTAAAGGAAATCACATAAATTACTTGGTTAGCCTTAGGTATGTTCCTCAATCTTAAGAGCCAACAGACTATTTTTGTAAAGGAATTCCCTGGACATCTCACCAAGCACATTTCCTTAATCTTGTTCTAGATGATTTGGAAAAACTCACATAGGAAAAGTAAGTGGTCTTTGGATTCCTCATCCCTTTCATAGATTACACATGTAGTGTCACTAGAGAGATATGACCTAGCTTAAAGAGCCATAATAAAAAGGAACTAGGCATAATAGTCTTGTGGAAAACTATAGGAAATCAGTCCACTCTCTACATATCATGATCTAACCATTCTCTAAAGAGTCTATTACTAGATCTACCAAGAGGTTGATTAAGGCATAAAAAGAGATCAAGCCTCCCAAATTTAGGTAGATAATTACGAGTAAGATGTTGTATTTCCTTTAGGAAAGCACACCATTAATCTTCTTGAATAACTTGTTTAACCCTGGCTTTACTAGGCAATCCATTTTAGCATTGTAAAGCCCGGAGTATCCTAACTAAGGGGCCCTGCCCTGTCCTATTATCAAACTACAGAAATACCTTTTCCCCATTTCCAATCTTACAAGTGACATTAGGCTCCAAAATATCCATCAATTGCAACAACTGAAAGAGGGACTTTAGATTAATGGACCGTAACTTTTTCCTTTTAAGGATGCAGATGTAGAGCCAGTTGATCCCAAGTGATTCCTTTTCTAAAAGAATATTACAAAATTTCTTTATCATAGAAATTTTGTTAGAGGTACTGATAGAGATTAACCCCAAACCAATGTCCTTTTTATGCTTACAAACCTATGACTACTTCAACCTGGAAAAATATCCATCAAAATTAAGATTTTTCCACTTAAAACTCCTAAAGAGCTTCTTTATAATTTTAATAACCTCATTAGCTAATAACATGTTGGAAGACCAACAAAGGTGCAAAGAGTTCAAAACTGAATTGATAAGTTGTAACCTTCCATCAAAGGATAAAACCTTATTTGTCCACATACTCAATCTTTTCTTAATTTTCTTCGCTAAAGGATAACATCTTAATAACTGAATCTTTCTAGTAGGAACGAAAATTCCCAAATGGCACATAGGATCTTGTTTCCTTATCATACCAATGATTTGAGATAATATTTGTAGCATCCTCTTACCGCAGGGTACCCATCGAAACGCCCGGAGGTCATTCCGGTACATATCCTACAATAAAGGCGCGTTACGTTCGATGACTACACTCACTTCACATGGCATGGTATCATAAGTCACTTATAAAACATCATAAGAAAATCACAATATTTTTAAACCAACTTTTTCCTCATTTCATTGTACAAAACCGAAAGTCTACATTGTCTTTCCAACCTTTACTACATGTACATTATCAAAACCTAATATAAAAGTGCCACATGAAAGAGGAAAATATTCAAAGTCTATCTAGTCTGTCCAAAAATTTCAGCTGACCAACCTTTGAGCTATGACTTTTCTTACCAATCACAATCTACACGGTTGGTAGAGCCTCTCAGTAGCTAGAGTCTTGAAAAGACAACGTTGCAATTTTGGTGAGTTTTGCAAACTCAATGAGGTAATCATCATCGATGGTTCACTCAATTCATACATCACAACAATTCACATAACACATAATCACATACTGCACTTTACATAAATTTCACATTTTCACTAAAACATAGGCATTTCATTTTAACAAATATACTTAATAATATGCATATGAGGTGCTCATGGGACACTTTCCAATTATTACATTGTTATGACCAAGTGCCTGAACTGTCCCGTAATATTTTAGATATCGGACTCATTAATAATTATCCCTTATCCAATGAGGATATAGGGCTCATTTTACATAGTGAGTTTTAGGCTCTTAATCACTGTTTGAGCTCGAGGTTCTTTTCACTCGTTGAGCTTTAAGTTCTGATTGGTGGTTACTCTGGTCACAACTGCCATTATCTCATTGTCCATTCATGTATGAAATGCATGTACTACAATTACTCATATTATAAAGCAATTAGGTCTTCACATTCACATTCAAGTAGCACTTCAATATCCCAATTCACATTCACATTCATCCGATCTTTTTTCCGGAATCCACAATTAAACACATTCAATTATCATTCAAAACATAAATTAAGTAAATAAGTAATTAAATGAGACCGTCTAGGTTACTCACAAGTTGCTCCCGAAGCTAATGCCTGGAAGTTCCAGCAATGTCTGGGGGTTGACGTTCCAGTTGCTCTTCTATATCAAATAACATACACAATATCATAATTTGTATAATCATAAGTATTCAATAATGCATATTTATGAAATAGAATGTGTATAATGCATGTTCATGATAATCGGGGGTATCTTACCATCAATTATATCACAAAATCAATCTCATATCAAATCTCATCTAAGTATGATTTATACTTAGGTTTATGCCTCACTAAAACTATTAAAATCACATTTCATTCTCATTCAATCACTTCAGATTTTTCCAAGACACCCCTTTCAGGCCTACTGTTCACGTCCAATCAGAAGGTGAAACTGATATAATTTGGTCAAACTCTCTTCTATAAAAGTGTTCCTCTATGTCTTATCTTTCGATTGACACCAAAATCACTCAATTTGGTGGACGATATACCTTAAACATTTTTTAGTTGTTCTTATCCAAAGACATTATACTATTCACAACTTCCATCCAAATATTAAACATCTTAGATACTGAATCACAATTCAATTTCTTCATATTATTTGTATCTATATTTCTCTAGTTTACTCCAAATTAATAATCGTCTCATTTGGAATCCTATAGATCTAGATATAATTAAAATACTGAAGGGTGTTCAGTAAGAAAATCCTATTCACTGTTCCAACATATTCTACACTTCAATTCGATCAATATTTTTCAATTCAATCTGAATTGCTACCAATTTTTATTGAGAGGTCGAAAAATATGTTAGGAATCTATTAGTTTAAGAATCAAGTTATTTGAAGGTCTATAGAAGAAGTTATGGTCAAAAGAAGGAAGGTTGTTCAGTAAAAAGAAACCCTAAAAAACACGATCGTGCTAAAGCACGAGGGTGCAATTTCATTTTCAATCTTCAAAGTCACCGCCGTGCTTAAGCATGACGGTGCAAATCCAATATCCAAAAACAACGTGTTTTGCCAACTCTCAATGTCATCGTCGTGCTTATGCAAAATGGAGCTTTTTGCCTAAACCTCAAAAGTCACCGTCTTATGTACGACGGTACAACTCTACTTCATCTTCTTCACCGACATTTCAACTTCAAACCTCTATAACTTTTGGTCCAGAACTCCAAAATTTACAAACTTTATATCAATTGAAAGATTACAAAAATATATAAAACTTTTATGAAGAACATTCTATCAAAATCTTCCTAGATCGGTAAAATAAATTCACCGAAGTTCAGATTGAAAAATCAACTCTCTCCTACTATTCATCCCCAAAATTTTCAGACTTCCTTTTTTTTTTCAAGATCCAACACTTCTATTTTTATTCTAGATATTTCAACTCAATTTCACTAAACTCATTCACAAAAAATTCATACTACTCCAAAATATACAAGTTTGATCAAAAACTAACAAAAGCCAAAAATTTATATTCATCCTATTCATACTCTGTTACTTTTCTACATTTTTAACTTTCATTCTCAATCACTATTCTTCCTCTCAACTTCCATTTAAACACTCATTCTCATCTTAAACCATCATTTTACAATTGCTCTTCAACTCAAAAATCATTTCCTTGATCATCTCTAAGTTTTCATCAACTCACGTATAACACATATATATATAAACATGCACAGTAAAGAAGAACAAAGCATATATCACCTTTTTATATCTAATTTTCTACACTAATCCTATACATCATTTTATTGCTATTTCAACTCCAAAAACTATTTCCGCATCACCCGATCACTAATAATCCATCAAAATTAAATTAACATTATAACCAAAAAAATTTCATCCCATCAACAATGTTCATGCATATATATATACATAATGCCATGATCCAATCAACTAACAGTAAAATTATCAATTTATATCAAAAATTCACAACTCTAACAAATTTATTCACTACTTGTTGAAAACTCCAAAAGCTTCAACTATCTTCAAGCCCTAACTCCATGCAAAGCTCACGTTCCACTATGAGCACTAACCAACTTCTGGTTCTTCTTAAGGGAGGAGAAACACTTAGCAGTAGGGTAGAGGAAGGAAAAGCAAAGAAATTCCTCAGAGGAATTTGATAGAAAACTTTGTATGATGAAGAAGATTTAAAGGAAGTCACTATAAAAGAGAAAGCATTTAAGAAAAACACTAAATCCTATTCACTCTTCAGATAACTCGAACTTACTCTAAACAAATTATAAAAGTGACTTACTAAAACAGTGACACTTGTCACTTTCCTAAGGTTTCACCCTAATTAAGTTTCTTTTGAAACTAACTCCTTTAATCTCATCTTTACAATATAACTATCTGCAATCATCATTAATTCCTATTCCTATTTTTCATAAATTTCCATAATTCTCTATAATTTCTGAAAATAAATCCTAAAATCACCAAAATTTAAAAATATTACCATTTCACTAACCCATAAATTTTCCAATGTAAAAACATATATAATTCTTAAAAATACACAAATTAATCCAATTATGTATGGAATTATTCATGAATGCATGTGCAACTATTTCACTATTCATGTGTATGTGTATGACCTAATATGCATGAATATGGAAACGCATTTCTAACTCTTATTAATCACTCACATTTACCTTTTTAACCTTCCCACAAGTAATGGGATGTTATAATATTTTTTCATCAGGTTCATACTAGAAGCCAACACAAAGTGACTCTTATTAACATTCAGTTCCAACCCTAAAATGTCTTTAAAAAGTTATAGTGTAGAGCTTTAAAGTTCAACAGACTTGTAATGAGCCTTAGGGAATAGCAGGAGGTCATCTACAAAACACAAATTTATAAGAGTAACCGTCCTACACTTACTATGAAAATTAAACTCTTTGTTATTTCCAACCTTATGATTTAGCAACTGAGTAAATACCCCTATACATAGTATAAAAAGACAAGAGAAATGGGATCCCCCTAAATAAGTCCTTTAGAACTTTTAAATAGTCATATTGGTGTGTCATTTACCATAGCTAAGAAAGAGGGGTATGTTATATATGCCTCTACCTATCTTATAAATTCACTAAGGAATCTCATAACTTCTAAGGACTGAATAAAGAAAGCCCATTCAACACATTTAAAGTCCACTTTGATGGCATAGTTAAGTGAAGAACTATTCCTTTTATACCCTCTCATTAGTTCCTGAACAATTAAGACATTATGCCCATTCGATATGCCTTGCATAAAGGAACTTTGATTATCAGTTATGAGAGAGCCCATCACTACCTTAAGCCTATTAACCATAATTTTGGAAATCATCTACACAAGAAGTTAGAGCTGGCAATGGGCCTAAATTGCCCAAGATTCTTTGGATTAGCAGTTTTAGATTTCAAACAAAGATGAGTTTTGTTAATCTCCTTCAAACGAAAACCTTTAGAAAAGAACTCCAAAATAGCTTTCTTTACCATTGAGCCAACTTGAGAACATAATTTATGAAAGAAATAGCCATTAAAACCATCAAGACCTGGAGATTTATTTGCATTTATATGAAAAATAACACTATTTATTTCCTTCTCATTAACAAGCCTAGTAAATATATCTACTTGCTCCTGAGAGATACTTTTCCTGATAAAAGAGCTAAGAAGTTATGGGGGAGTAGATATCTTATGTAAACAACTATAGAAGTCCCTAAAATATCTCTCAGCCTCACTTAGGAGGTCTTTATGTTGATTAATTATTTTCCCATCTAGTAAGGTTAAAGAGCATATTCTATTTACATTCCCATTCGCAAGTTTTCGATATCAAACTTATAATTAGCGACCGACTGGGACTTGTTTGCAATGATTTTACTATGACCGAG
>JANSVA010000001.1:26264253-26275027 GCA_025504915.1 Erythroxylum reticulatum
GGTACCACGTAAACTTAACTAATGTTATGGTTGCCAAATAAATGAATCCGATTTTTAATTTAAATATAAAATATATAAATTTCTTTTATATTTTAAGACAAAAAATTTAAAAAAATTTGAGTTTTTGTTCCAAATAGTCTCTTTTTTATATTTTAGTTTAGTTCCCCTTTAATAAGGCCCGCAACAATTTACATGGAGTTTGGATCTTACTTCTACAAATGACCCCATAAAAGTCCAAAGGCCCATTTAATTACTGGGCCTTGGCATCTCTGTCTCTCTACCTCAATAATGCTAAAGCAAATAGATTTAATTTATAATCCAAGTCACTTAAGTTATTAATGTTTTAAAAATGTATTCAACTGAATGAAACAAGAAGGAAAAGGACCCAATTTTTTGGCCTAGGTACTCTGGCCCACTTAAATAAATGGCTTAGATTTTTTGGCATAAATTAGAGCTAGAGTACCTAGGCCAAAGGATTTAGAGCCTGTTTGAATGAGCTTATATTAGTAGAGTTTTTGATAGAAGGACTTTTATTAGTAGAGTTTTTCCAAAAAGAGCTTTTCTAAGAAGTCAGTTGACTGTTTGACCGTCATTTAAAAAAAGAGTTTTTCTTAAGAGCTTCATACAATAGACTGTTTGGCAACATAAAAATAAAAAGCACTTTTAATTTTAATTATATTTTATTTTGTAATAAAAATTATTTATGCATATAAATATTATTTAAAATATATTAAATAATATGCAAAGCACAATATATTAATTAATATATAATTTTAAACCATATAAAACATAAATAAAAATATATCTAACCAAATCTTTTATATGGATTATAATATAAGTAAAACTCATATAAAAATAAATATTAAAATATATAAAAAAGTCAAATAATATCATATAAATCTCAAAATAATCGTGAAAATGTGTTTGTCGGTTTTGTGAGAATTGTTTATAAAACATAAAGTAAAAGGGACTAAAAAATAGGTTCATTAATTGATCTGAAAAATCTACCTAAAAAAGTACTTTTTTTAAAAGCTCCAAATTTGAGCTTCTCAAAAAGTTGTATTTTAGCTTCCAGAAAAGTCATTTCTATGAAAAAAGTGCTTTTGGATTTTACAGTCAAACACTCAGTTTTCTTAAAAACAGCTTTTGCGGTAGAAAAAAGTGCTTATTCACTCTTCAAAAGCTGAACCAAACAGGTACTTAGTTAATTCTCCATAAAGATACTAAATTAGGGCTATAACGCTCTATCTCCTAAGAATGTAGGAGTTTTCCCTTATTCCAAAAATTAAAGAGGTAAGGACCTTTTCCTTAGTGCGTATGTTGTTATGCAATCTTCTGATATTTCTCTATTTCTAGTGCTCCTTAACACTTAAAGTAAAGGAAATGACATAGATTACTTGGCTAGCCTTAGGTATGTTCCTCAATCTTGAGAGCCAGTAGAGTATTTCCATAAAGGACTTCCCTGGACATCTCACCAAGCACATTTCATGAATCTTGTTTTAGATGATTTGGGAAAACTCAAATAGGAAAAATGTGGTCTATGGATTCCTCAGCCCATTCATAGAGTACGCATGTAGTGTCACCAGAAAGATATGACCTAACTTAGAGAGTCATAATAAGAAGGAGCAACTAGGTATAATATTATTGTGGAAAACTATAGGAAATCAGTCCACCTTTTGCCTATCATAATCTAACCATTCTCTAAAGATTCTACTACTAGATCTGCCAAGAGTTTGATTAAGGCATAAAAAGACATCTTGCCTCCCAAATTTAGGTAGATAATTAAAAGTAAGGTGTAGTATTTCCCTTGGGAAAGCACACCATTGACCTTCTTGAATAACTTATTTAACCCTAGCTTTACTAGGGAATCAATTTTAGCACTGTAAAGCTTGGAGTATCCTAATTAAGGGCCCCTGCCCTGTCCTATTATCAAACCACAAAAATACCTTTTCCCCATTTCCAATCTTACAATTAACATTAGGATCTAAAATATCCATCAATTTCAACAACTAAAAGAGGGACTCTAGAGTAATGGACCATAAGTTATTTCCCTTAAGGATGTATATGTAGAGAGCTCTGATCTTAAGTGATTCCTTTTCCAAAAGAACATTACACAATTTCTTTATCATAGCAATTTTGTTAGAGGTACTAATAGAGGTTAATCTCAAACCAGCCTCCTTTTTATGCTTATATACCTGTGCTTACTTCACCTTAGTAAAATATCCATTAGAATTAAGATTTCTCTTCTTTATAATTTTAATAATCTCATTAGCTAATAACATTGTAACACCCACATACCCCTTGGGAGGATATGCAAGTGTCACATAAAATAATATAAAAACATTTCAAAACATATTAAACATTCATTACATGCATTCCCAGAAACTTAAACAAACATATATTACCTTTTGTTAAAAGTTTTTTTTAAACAGAACATATCAAACATTTTGAATTTATCCAAATACATGTCATAATTTCAAAAGCCAACCTATATAAAGGTTATTACAAATTTCTTACAGGATATTACAAACCTTATCCATAAATATACAAAATGTCGCATTACATTAAAATAGATCTCAAACTTAAACACAACAAAGATTTAATCAAAAACAACTTCCAAAACAGAACACATTCTTTGTTGGCCACTGCAGTTGTCTTTGCCCCAGTCTTTATACCCTTATATCTGAACTTACACGGGACAAATCCATCGTGCTAAGCATTATGGTGGGGAATAACGAAACAAGATACATAATGAAAATTGTCTCTAAACATTCACATATTCAAAAGCAATTCAAATATCACGAATAACATAATAAAATATAACACAGTAGAACATAATAGATCTTTGTTCCAAAGTAAAAACTCACTAGTATTAGAATTTAATCACAATGTATTTTAGAACTGAATCTAATTTATCAATATAAAATCTTTCTCATGTTGAAGCAAATCATTTAAGTCTCATATTAGAATGTACAAATGCCAGAACTGAATATCAGAATAGGGTATAAACCCTTCATATCAGAACATGATTTGAAACAGAATAGACTTTGTTTATATTAAAATTAAACATGTATCAAAATATAAAACAAGTTTTACGGCTAATCCGTTTTATAAAAGTGGGTAACGGGATTAATATAAGAGATACCGTGATTGGTATCACAGAATATGAGAGACTTATGCCTCAATAATAGGAGACACCGAAGTGTCAGGAATAGAAGATACTGAAGTGTCAATAACAGAGACACCGAAATGTCACAGAAGCAACTGCAAACCCTTCTAGGCATGCCTATTTACCCACAATTAGGACTTAACAATTTTAAAACAAAACAAGTTAATTTTAGAATTATAATGTGAGGAACATATTTCAAAATATACAACTTTATTTAACTTGACATATTCGTAGATTTCCAAACAAAGTAACATGTCATACAATATCCAAACTCTCATTCATTCATATAACATCTCCAACATTCTAGACCTGAAAATTTGGTAAACAACAATCCATTCTTAACGAATTCATATGAAATGAAATTTGGGGGAGAGGAATAGTAATGTGTGACGAGTTTGTGGTCCAAATTTCAAGTCAATCGAAAGTCCGGAGAAAAAGTTATGATCAAAAGAGTGAAGGGTACTCAAAGCTATCAAACAGTAGGATACCTCTACTTTCACGATCTATTTGTGCACCATTGTGCACTTCCAATTTATCCTCTTTTGTCACGATTGTGCAACCTCTTAATGACCCCATTCAGTCACAATCGCGCTCTACCTTTTATTCATACTTAAATTCCAGCTCTTCCTAAAATAGACTTTTAGGTCAATTGGGCATGGTCATTTTTAGCATGAAAATGAAGGATTTAGGCAAAACATTCTTCTAAATAATTGTTCCTTTAAGTCTTAAGTTTCTAATGACAATAATTTTATGCAATTTGGTTCAATATTTGGAAAGTTATACCTAAAATACTACATACTGTTCTCACACAGTGATAGAATCCAGAAACTTAACTTCAAAACAAATTTTGACACTCTTAGTGACATAAATCAAATTTGATTCCCTCATGAAAGTTGTAGATATATGTATCTAGTTTAATCTTATCCCATTTGGATACCTATAAGTCAAGATATGGCTAAAATACCGATAACTATCCAGTGGAACCACTCTTTCTAACAAATATCCAGCATGTATCAAGTTTCTGACCTCAATTCTTCTTTAGTTCAGTACACATTTTAATCCACTTCAAACGTCAAACAACACATATTCTAACATAAATTCAAGTTTAGTATTCCCTTACCTCACTAAACTTCAAATTCAACTCCAAGAATCCAGTTAAACTAAGCTTCCAAACAACCAGCACATACCTAAGTTTAATGTGCAACTTCCAACATCAACTAGGTAATAATACATAAAATCACAAGACTTACTTCTTAATGGGATAAGTTACAAAGCTTCCTAGTGATAATGATCCAATCTCCAGAAGAAGTCCAAAAATTGAGAGAAGATGGGAGGTTTCGGGGAAGAGCAAAACAAGAATGAAGAAAGAACAAAATAGAAAATGTTTCCAGTAGAAACTTGTTTCATCACCATCTAGGTGTCATTCCCACCATAAGGCATATGTCTTCTTTGCATGTGCTCCATATGTCCTGCACTTAAGTTACCATTTGTCACACTTTCATTAAACTACTTGTCACTTAATGAATGCTGTCAAATGCCACAAGTTAATTACGACACTTATCACTTTATTAACTATGCCTTTTGTCAATGTATCAACTATGCCAAATGTCACTAACTCATAGGCTTAATCATTCTAATTTTCATGTACCAACTTATCTTGTCACTTGACAATTTTTTTAGTCCAAATGTACCTTTTAATTTAATACCTCAATGCTCTAATGGTATCAATTAATCCCAAGTTACTAACTATAGTCCACTAATACCAAAATTCAAGTCATTCTTATTACAATTTTTAACTCTTATCATGTAGCACCCCACTCCCACAAGACTTAAACCAGACATCGATAGGTGATGTCCGAGCTCGTGCCTTGCGAGAGTGGCGTGCTAGGACACTCAATCATTCAAAAACTCAGTATAAACTCCTTTGTTTTTAAAACCACAATCAAACATATTATGCTGAAGGCCATAACCAAATTTGGCTCCACTTTATTTCATAAACATTTTCAATTCACAATTACAATTATTACAAACATTAGTATTCAACAGTCATTTGGGTCCATTTCAGATATAAACAAATTACTAACATTCATAATGTCTTTACATTCCGATACAACACTTAAGACTACACTTTCAATACAACATAAAGAATACATATGCGGGCACATACTGATCCCGACCTGAAACTCTTACTCGAAGCCTTTCCAGAGACATTTATAAAACCTGAAAAGCCACGTTATAATTTTTAATGAGTTTTGCGAACTCAATGAGTGAACCATCAGTGATGATTTCACCGGATCACAACACGCATAATACCTAAGTCACAGATATTCATTTAGATCGTATTAACATTTCTGTTATTTCACATAGCATGGAATATCATATAATCACACAGTTCAATATAGCAGACAGCTCATATCACTCATTTCAGCTTTGCAAATTGATCAAAGAAATTCAATCTTATAATGTTATATGCATGAGACTCATATTCATTCTTATTGTTGTGGCTGAGTGCCTATCACTTATACAAACACTGGCCTATAGGGTGCAGTCAGAACAGAATCACGGAGCATAGCTCTATGTGCAGAATCAGAAATCACAGAGCAAAGCTCTACGTAGAAGCACTTCATACTGGCCATTCAAGTCACAACGCCTTTATCTGAACATACATTTTATGAAATACATCAAATACAGACATGTCATATATCATAATCACATATGATACTCAAACAAAGCTCATAATCGTCGGACCTAAGTTCGGTATTCATAAACAAATCGCTAACAATTAAATAACATTGGTAGTTTAAACAAATCAAATCAAATTAATCCTAGGAAATCATCTAGGTCGACTCACAGTACGCTCCAATAAAGCATTTGCTTCCAAATTCTGGAAACGCCTGAATACGGACACTTGACTTGTTTGAAGCTTCAAAATCTTTAACCATCACAAAACCCTAACTTTCATACAACTCACATACCTCATCTGGAAGGTTGACAAGGAGGTTCGGTTTTTCTTGGAATAGAAGGAAGAAATATCAAAGTGGAAATGGGGACAAACAGAGAAAAGTAAGGTTTAACTTCGATGAATATTTGAAGAAAGCTCTCGGTTGGAGGAACTCTAAAGAAAGAAGTTTCAAGAAGGATAAGGACAAGGACAATAGCTAACCTTTTAAAGCAATAAAAATCTTATCTTTAGCTAGAATACCTGTCCATTTCTTATCTACTTATCCACTTCCCTTTATTAAAACTTACTTAGGTATAATTAATACTTAAGTTTATGACTTAACAAAACCACTATAATCACAAATCATAACCCCTTATTTACTTTCAGATTTTTCCCATAATACATTATTTCGGGTCAACTTTACACGTTCTTTTTGACCCCAACACTGAAGTCATTTTGCAACACTTTCGTCTAGAATATGTTTCCCTATGTATTATGTCTCTAGTTTACTCTAAATCAAAATCATTTCATTTGGAATCCTATAGATCCAGATATCATCAAAATACAGGAACATGTTCAGTAAAATATCCAGTTCATGCTCTTCCAACCAATACCCTTACTTTTATTAGATCAATCTTTTTCGAATCAAAACCAAAAGCTATGATTTCTATAGAGGGAGATAGAGAAACACGTTATGAATCTAATGCTTTAAAAATTAGGTCATTTGAAGGTCAGATGACAAAGTTATGGCTGAAAGAGTCAATCAAGGTTCTATCCACATAAGACGAAGCAAGAAGCAGACGAATGACAAAACAGACGAATATAATAAGCAGACGAATGGCAAAGTAGACGAATGCAATAAGCGAACGAAACAAGAAGAAGATGAATGGAAAAGCAGACGAAGAAAGAAGTAGACGAATGACAAAGCAGACGAATGCAATAAGCAATCAAAGTAAGAAGCAGACGAATGGCAAAGCAGACAAATGCAATAAGTAAATGAAGCAAGAAGTAGACGAATGCAAAAGCAGGCGATTCGAACAAGTAGACGAATGGAAAGAGCAGACGAATCGAACAAGTAGACGAATGGAAAGCAGACGATTTGAACAAGCAGACGAATAGAAAGAGCAGACGAATGCAAAAACAGACAAATGGAAAGTAGACGATTCGAACAAGCAAACGAATGGAAAGAGTAGACGAATGGAAAGCAGACGATTCAAACAAGCAGATGAATGGAAATAGTACACGAATGCAAAAGCAGACAAATGGAAAGCAGATGATTCGAACAAGCAAATGAATGGAAAGTAGATGATTCGAACAAGCAGACGAATAGAAAGAGCAGACGAATGCAAAAGTAGACAAATCGAACAAGCAGACGAATGGAAAGCAGACGATTCGAACAAGCAGACGAATGCAAAAGCAGATGAATGAAAAGTAGACGATTCGAACAAGTAGACGAATGGAAAGAGCAGCGAATGCAAAAGTAGACGAATCGAACAAGTAGATGAATGGAAAGAGCAGACGAATACAAAAGAAGACGAATGCAAAGAGCATATGAATGGGAAGCAGAAGATTTAGAAAAGCAGATTTAGAAAAGCAGACAAATGGAAAGAGCAGACGAATGCAAAAGCAAATGAATCGAACAAGCAAACGAATGGAAAGAGCAGACAAATGCAAAGAGCAGACAAATGGAAAGAGCATACGAATGCAAAAGCAGACGAATCAAACAAGCAGACGAATGGAAAAAGCAAACGAATGCAAAAGTCGATGAATGCAAAGAGCAGACGATTCAGAAAAATAGAAGAATGGAAAGAGCAGACGAATGCAAAAGCAGACAAATGCAAAAGTATATGAATTTAAAACAGACGATTCAGATGGTCAACTTAAGAAGAAGAAAAAACCAACCTAAGACGATGCATCTTTACAAATGATGCATCTCTTAAGACGAATGATGTCATTACAGACGATATGATGTCATCACAGACAATATGTCTTTACGGACGATACGTCTTTACACTCTTGAACATTTCCACTCATAAGGATCATAACTTTCTACTCCACCGTCGAGCTCCTATACTAGAAATTCTCAGTAAACTTCTCTAACGTATTTTTCTTCACTAATTCCAACACTTAAATTTTATTTCTAGTCTTTCTAATCCATTATTGAAATCGGGGTTCTAATCTTTAATATGGAGACGGGATGTTACATATCATATATTTACTTTCATAAATATGTAACATTTCATCAAGGGTATATTTTAGGGCCTTACAAACATATTGGAAGACCAAAAAATGTGTAAAGAGTTCGAAGTTAAATTGATGAGTTTCCATCAAAGGATAAAACCTTGTTAGTCCATATACTCAATCTTTTCTGAATTTTCTCCGCCAAATGATAACATTTTAAGAACTAAATCTTTCTAGTAGTAACGAAAAGTCCCAAATGGCACATAGGAGCTTGTTTCCTTGTCATACCAATGATTTGAGATAATCTTTTCTTCATCAGGTTCGTACTGGAAGCCAACATAAAGTGACTCTTACTATCATTCACTTCTAGCCCGAAAAGTCTTTAAAAAGTTGCAATGTAGAAATTAAAAGCTCAACAGACTTGTAATTAGCTTTATAGAATAATAGGTCATCTACAAAACACAAATTTATAATAGCAACCTTCCTACACTTACTACAAAACTTAAACTCTTTGTTATTTCCAACCTTATGATTAACAACTGAGCAAATACCTCCATACATAGTATAGAAAGATAGGGGAAATGAGATCCCCCTATCTAAGTCTTGTAGAACTTTTAAATAGTCATATAGGAGTGTCATACAATAGCTGAGAAAGAAGGGGATGTTATACATGGCTCTATCCATCTTATAAATTCACTACCCCCATAACTTCCAAGGATTGAATAATGAAAGCCCATTTATCACAATCAAAGGCTTTTATAAAGTCCACTTTGATGGGCATAGTTAGGTGAAGAACTCTTCCTTTGATACCCTCTCATTAGCTCCCGAACAATTAAGACATTATGCCCATTTGATATGCCTTACATAAGGCACTTTGATTATTAGTTGTAAGAGAACCCATCACATCCTTAAGCCTATGAGCCATAATTTTGGAAGTCATCCGCACAAGAAGTTAAAGTAGGCAATGGGTCTGAATTGCCCAAGATTCTTTGGGTTAGCAGTATTAGATTTCAAACAAATATGAGTTTTGTTAATCTCCTTCAAAAGAACCCCTTTAGAAAAGAACTGCAAAATAGTTTTCTTCACCATTGAGCCAACTTTAGACCATACTTTATGAAAGGACTCATTCAGGAGTTCCCCTTCTGGAACTTAACTGGAGCCCTCTCCACAACCCTACAATAACCCTCCAATCGATATCTAACTCAACCAAAGGGTTCCCTCAAATTCAAGCCGTTCAACTGTTAAAGACTTTTTATGCTCTAAAAGTTAAAAGTGTAGAAAATAGTGGGAAATCTGCTAAACCCAAGTCTCAATCTGACATATCCAAGGATCCCTCTTCTTCACATATTAAACCTGTTGATCCGTGGAATAAACCACTGCAAATTAAAACGCCACCTTCATCTCCACCAAAAGCTCAGCCTACATCCTCTTCAGCCAAAGATAAAGCACCCGAAGTCATAGCAACTCTTGCACCTATTGAGGCTCCAGAGGTTCCAAAACTCATAGAAACTACTCCTGAACCTTTTGAGTATTCTGAGTAAACCATTACTCCTGAACCCTCTAAGCATTCTGAACAATCTTTTGATATTTTAAAACCCTCTTCAGATGAATTCGCATAGTTTGTCGATCTATCCGATCTAGCCCAAGCTATAATGACCGTGTCTGCGATTACTGAAGTAGACCTAAATATCAGTGATGTTGATTCTGTAACCTAAACTATTCAAAACATCACTAGAAGTTCCAGCACAACCAACAAAACTTACTTTAGGTTTCCAGTTTACATTTGAAGATCTTCTCCAAAAAAAAAAGGTGCGAACGGTTTCTAAGGCCATAAGGTTAAAAGGAGAAAAATAACAGACCACAGGATCGACAAAGTGATTGAGAAAGAATAGGGACGCAAATATGGAGTGGCCGCTCTTTGTGTTGGTTTCTAAAATATGGTTTATCCAAGGTTTTAAAAACTGAACAAACTATCTGATCCAATCGAAAAAAGTTTGAACTGATTAATGATTTGATTCGATTTCACCTGTTATCTTTTATTTATAAAACCGATCGGTTCAAATGTTTTCTAATCGGACTGAACGGTTCGGTCCAATTTTTAAAACCTTGAGCCGACCAGTTTTTAAAACCTTGGTTTTACCATTATTATACTAACATCTCCACTGCCCATGTTTAGGATTTCGTACCGTTCCGGCCGAAAATCGATACCGGTATGAGTGTAGGTGGTACTGGCAAAAAATAACGGTCGATACCGGCCAATTTCGGTTGTACCAGTCGGTGTTCAAAATACCGGTTAAATACCGGCCGATACCGAAAATTTTAAAAAATTGGAGAACTTTTTTGCAAAATTTCCCTCCCTCCCTCAAAATTTTGCAAAATTTCCCTCCCTCTCTCCTATCCTTCCCCCCTTTTTTTTCAAAGTTTTTAAAATAATAATAAATATTTTATTACTAATAATAATTGTAAATTAAATAAAACTTAAA
>JANSVA010000001.1:26279650-26289806 GCA_025504915.1 Erythroxylum reticulatum
TATTATTAAAATTTTTGAAAGCATGGTTGATGTAAACAGTAAACTAGTAAAGCTTACAGTACTACTGTATAATATACCAATATGGGTTATTTCGCAATTTTTAAAAATTTTAGGGACTATTTTATAAATTTAAAAAAAAATTTGAAACGATACCCGATACTAACCGATATTAATATACTTTCGTTCTAAAATTTAATCTGGTACCAAATTCGGTACGATATTTATAAGATTGCTACTGCCTTCCCATGACTATGACGTTTCTTTATTAACAAGTAAAAAGGCTGCGCTCGAAATGTTAACTATTAGGCAGTCTAACCACGTGGTGTTGCCTTGGTCAATAATCTAGGATTGATACTTCAAGAAAAAACTTAAAATACAAACATATAAACATATTGTATGGCATTGGACTTCGAAACCCAGCATCTAAGATTCCACTCATTTGGTACAGAATATGTGGCTTAAAATGTTTTGGTGGCCGAAAGCGAAAAGTCCAAGGTGTAAAAGTCCTTGGCATTAACCATTGCCCATGGACGAGGAAAATCCAGTGACGCTAGCTATCCTTTGAATTCTTGTGCAATCTTTTGAAAACATCACTAATATAAGGGATTTAAATTTTAAAACTTAAATTGTTAGAAAATTAAGATATAGTAAAAAAAAATTTAATAAGATTAAAATAATATATTATCTTTATATAAAAATTAAATTTTAATTTAAGAAGAAAACTGTTAAATAAAAATTTAGTAATTTATTTTAATTTATAAAAATTAATTAATTTTTAAAAATTGCTCATTAATTAATAAATCGTCTAATGTTTAATAAAAAATTTATTAAAATAAAATAAATAAAAATTAGCGGTTTAACCATAGTTCAATTTTTAATCATTGGTCTTATCTTTTATAATGATCTATTTAAATTTTGATTATATTAAGATATGATTTTGATTTTTGAATTCTGTTTAATCTCTTATTGTTTGTGTATTAGTAGATTTGTTTTTGTTTGTTGCTTTAAGAGTAAAACATATAAACTTTTTTGGTGATTTTATTCATTTAAATATATTTTTATTATTTAAATATTAGTATTAAAATTAAAAAATAATTTCCGTCAAATTATTTTAATAGAAATTTAATTTTATTTATATTTGCACGTGATAATATTTATGTAACTAACTTAAAATAAACTTAAAAATATTTAATACTACAACATGTTTCTTAAGGAATATAAAATAACAAAAAAAAATCACACATGTTATGTTTGATTTAAACTAGGGATGATTGATCAAAATGGATATATCAACTTATGAGGGACTCTCAATTGCTCCCAAATTGAACCGTTAATCTCGTGATGGTCTGTTTAACCAGAAAGGGCTTCTCTGCCCAGAGGTACAATTATTTGGCAGGATGTGTTAACCTTCTTGCAACAGATAGAAAACCATGAGCAAATCGTAGGAATACCTACCTATACAAATATCTTCTTCAAATTGTACTTTTAAGATTAGATAATGTCAAATAGGATTACATCACACCAAGATCTTAGAAACCGGAATCAGGACAAAAGGTTACTTGTCAGGAGACCATTTACAACTAAAGCGCATCCATAACATAGATTTTCCGGAAATATTCAATCCTCTGTGGTGGGGTGGACTGCATCAAGTCCATCTTCCGAAAAGCTGTCACCGTTGATCTGGTCAAGAATCAGAACCAATCCCATCGCAAATGCTCCATCAAAGCCAGGCTTTAGGCACAAAGAGAAAACGTCCTTCCCAAGTACCACGTTAGTGGAAGCATCCACTTTGCGTCTAATCTCAGCCACTGATTCCTTCTCTGCATTGAGGATCCAACATGATCTATTGGCGTATGATCCTTCTATACTGTACTCTTCTCGTGGGTTCCCATACACTTCCACGGTCACGCTGCACCGTCCGATTATTGATGATCTACGCACACTAAATATTGGTTTCTTCCCTTCTGTTCTTTCTCCTGTGTACCCTTCCCACCGGTGATGTAGACTCGGCCTCTGAGAAAGAAAATGTCACCGAGTTCACTCAGTATCCAACAAGTGAACAATATCATTGATGATAACTGATAAAGTTTGCATCTCTTAAATTAACTTTAATATTTCATTATGCAATTACATCTGGAAAGGAAGCTGACATCCGGTTGGAAATAAATTTTGCAAGATTTTGTACAACTGAGGACAACGACTCGTGGACTGACTCAGCACAAGCAGACATATGATTGTGAAGATCTTACTCGAAATTTACTCAAATCCGATCCAAGCTCATTAAAGTAATTGCAAATTGAAGCAACATCATCGGATCCAGTGAACAGACACGATGCAATTTTTCCTAAACGAGAAACAAGATGATGCATATGCACCCATCAAACCCAATGCCACACATATTCCCATTCTCAATCCGATTCATTTGTTACTTTCTCTTAATTCACGCAAGTGAGTCCACTCGGTACGTAGACTCGTTGATAGAATAACAAAGCGTGAGAGACAGCGCAAGTACCTTTTTCCTTACGGTAAGAAGACATCGGCCATTGGCGTCCATGAGAACAGCCTCGTCCTTGTCCCTCGTATCAGGACCATAGGAATCAACCCTAAACACCAACTCACCTTTACAACCATACACTGTGAATCCATCATTGGCAAAGAACAAAGATGTTTTAAGCACTGTTAGATTCTTCTCCTCTTCATATATGAACCCACCGTCCACAACCAACCCTGCCTTCATAGTTTTCTTCCACTAAATCCTCCTTATTGTTTCTTATCAAACCCTTTTCAAGGTCTTCCTTAAACAAACAACAGGCGATACCTTGTGCGAGAGAGCTGTGAAACCTTAAGTAAACGCAGGTGCTGAAGGGGAGATTATGTAGAGCTGTTACACTGAAAGAGAAGAGAGAGACAAAGAGACACGGACAAACCTTGGAGTGGGACGTGCTGTTTTTACTAACATGTAAGGCTCGTTTGATTTAACTTTTTTGTTTTAATATCTGTGTAATTATTAAATATTAATATAATTATATTTTATTATTAATAATAGGGTTAATCATTCAAAAAAGTTAAATTTTTTGTCAATTTTTTAATTATAACCCGAATTTTAAAAACTAGCAATAAAATATTTAAAATTTCAATTTTTTTAATTCTAGTTCAAAAAACTGATAATAAAATGCTCAAACTTTTAATTTTCTTGAATTCTAATCCGATATTATATGTTGCTCTCTCGATACCTTCAGCCATTTATTTTTTGTTTGTTCTTCTGACGTCCTAAACTACTCTCTCATTATAGCGGACTGTACCAGTAAATTCTTTATTTTTAGTTCGTTCTCCATGCCCTTAGTGTGAAGGCATCAGGGCTGCGTAATCTAAAAATTAAAGAGTGAAAGGATCGAGAGAATAAATTGAAAACAAAGAGAAAAATTGAAATTAAAGGGTAAGGTTGTCGAAGATGCGTAATCTAATTTAGATCATTTTTAAAACAACAAGGTTGTTTTAATTATGTGATTAAATGACGTTATTTTATTAATCTGCATTTGTTGTGTTAATTTTGGCTTACGTGTATTAATAGTTAAAGTTTCTGAAACACATGGCAAGTCATGTCAGCAAACTTAACGGAAATACTAACGTTGAGCTAGAATTGAAAAAAATTAAAAGTTTGAGCATTTTATAGCTATTTTTTAAAATTTGGGCTAAAATTGAAAAAATTAAAAGTTTGAGTATTTTATTATTACTTTTTAAAATTTAGGCTATAATTGAAAATTTGACGAAAATTTGGGCTAATTTTAGTAATTAATTCTAATAAAATTTAAAGATAAGTTATTTTTAATTAGTTAAATCTACTTTAATTTTTATATAATATTTGTTAATAAATTATCAATAAATATTATATTATTTTATTAAAATAAATAATTTAAAAATTATTATTTATTTTAATTATTAATCAAAATTTTATGTAAATTTATATATTTTGAAAATATTTTAGATTTAATTATATTATATTATATTATTAAATTATTCATAGTGTCATTAATTAAATATGATATTAAATTAAATTATTCATAATTCTTATTAATAATTAAAACAAAAATAAAAATGGGTTTTGAGGTTTTTATAAATTTTAAAAACTAGAAAAAAAACCAAAACTAAAAGAAAAACTAAAAATCCATATAAATAGATATTTTTAAATTTAAAAATTAAAAACATAAATAAAATAGACACCAATCTTTATTTTATTTATTTTTGAGTTTAGGCGATATATAATACTTTTTTTATTCTATCTTCCATCCTTGGATCTGATGGTTCCCGTGACGTTAGGTGCATATCAGTTGAATTAGATTATGGACGAGGCTTAGATCCACAATTTGGGGCGGCTGTTTTAAACTAATGCAATTTTATCTTTTTCTTTTTAACAAATATTAAAAATATAGAAATAATTTAATTAATGATTTGGTTTATTTTTATGTTGTGTTAGAAACATTAAAATTTAAATTTAATAAGAAAATTATACAACATTAGTTGGCATTTGTTTGTTAAATTACATAACCTAAATTAGGACAGGACACTCACATACTTTCTTAAGGACTATATTGAGATTAAATATCTTACGAAAGAATTTATTTAAATTTAGATATATGAATGTAGCTGAAAAGATTTAATTTATGAATTTGAATAGATAGTTTAGTTTGAAATAAATATTGGCATGTTGGATATCATGAATTCTTTACCGAAATAAATATTCGCATGTTATGTTGCATTGGATATCATGTAATAGAACTAAATTGGGTGACCTCCATTGCGTAAGGGTTGGGGGATTTTGGATTTTTTAGGAAACAATGGTTTGCCCCGTTGGAAATGCTAATTCTGAATGATGCAGTTGCCCAATTTTAAATTGCAAGTTGGTAAGTAGCAAATCCTAGGTAAAAGTTGTGCTTCAAGAAATCGAGGACATTCATTTGCTTTACATAATTGAAATTGATTACTTAGAGCTGTCTTTTTTAATTTCTAAATATTTTATATTTTAATAAATACATAAATAACTTTCTTTAATAAATTAAGACCTGATATGAAAATAATTTATATTCATAATATATAAAATTAATTCAATCCTAACTGCATTCAAATATTATAACTTTCTCTATAAATTATAATTATTTAACACATCGTTGATCTTTTCTATATTCACTGTAGAATTATAAAGATATTGGTATTTTTAGATAATACTATAAAATTAAATTATATGTCGATAGGATATTTAACTTACTAATTAGTAAACGAAATATAAATCAAAGAACATTTATTAAATAAGAATATTATATGATTATATTAGTAGAAATAATAGTTACATCTTATATAATGTTACATTAACAAAGTTCAAATCAAAGACTTTAACTTTTTCACATATTTAACAATATGCATATTTAATAAATTATAATTATTTAACTTCTTCCCTGTAACATCTCTTTTAAAATTATAAGAAACTGAACGAATTTCATATTTTTACAATATCCAATTAAAGAAGAAACAATTTTCACAAAAAGTAAGCAAGTCGAAAGTGTGAGAATTGGTAATCAGTTAATGTCTAAAAGGCCGAATGTCACAGTTGCACAATTGTGTTATAGATTTTCCCATTTGAAGACTCCGTTAATACCCATATGTTTCCAACTTCAAAGTTGAAACCTTTGATTTTCTTCTTACCGACAAAATTAAAGTAGGTGGGGAGGATGGATTGGTGGCATATTTTAAAGAAAGTTGAATAGTGCAACTGCAACAGTTGGGACTACACGTACACCTGGTTAAGGCATACCAGTTTTCTTTGCAAGTCAGAAAATGCCTTCAACTATTCACCAAGTCGAGGGATTAAGTCAAAACCATCTCCTCGGAGAGAGTGGATTTTGGGGATGAGGCTAAGTAATTAGGTAGCGAGCAAGCTAACGTGAATACGTGATTGTTCATCTGCTTTTAACTTTTGCTCTTTTTATGTAACATACCAGAAAGAATATTATAATCATCGGACAACACGTAGTCAGAAAGGGACATCATCTAATTTCTTAACAGAGTTTTGTTCACATTGGGTTTTTACTTTTTATACGTTGGGAATGTTACAAGGGTTGGTGGCCGCAGAAACGTGGCGATGGTTTTTGTCGGATCAAATCAAAGATGCTTATAAAAATAAGGCATTGCAAAATATCTTCTCATTTATTACCATGAAGGATAAAGATGCCTTTTTCCTGGTTTAGTTCATTCTTACTTTTTATGATTTAGTATATTCTAATTAGATAAATATAAATTCTAATTCAAAATAGAAAAGGGTAATTATTATTATTATTATTATTCATATCAGCATCATCTTTCTATGCCCTTTTCCATTTTGTTCTTAGTTGGCTCTATACTTTCTCGGGTAAATACATGAGATAAAGAACTTGATTATTCATTTTCCGGGAATGCAAAGGCTAACAAGGAGATCTTCAAAGCTATTGGAGCAGACAACTAGATCGGTGGTCAAAGAGATTGTCAAGATGATAGTACAGTCCCTTGTTACCAATAATCTTGGCAAGGATTAACTCTCATAAAATAAAATAAAAAAGCTAATGAAAGCTTGTAGACATTACCCTCAAATCTTGTTTTACCACGACCATCTATCTTTTTTAGCATCTGTAATTGCATATCACAGCAATGCTAGCAACATATTATATGGTCGAGACATCTATTCTTTTGTTTGGATATGTCTTATTATTTAATTTTGACATTTTAATTATTGAATATTCAAGATAATGATTAAAAATATAAATCAAGAAATTTTACTTGAATTGGATTATTGGATAAGTATTATTGCACAAATAGAAGTCCATCTTGAATGAAGATTGCACAGGATCATGTTTCTTTTTGAGATATGGATAATGCAAAATGACGTGTGTGATTGTGATGTAAAAGGTTTCTATATCTTGAATTTTTAGTGCTGCGTGACTTAGTTCTTAGTGGAAGACATTAGAGTTATCAGGTGATTCTTTTTTTGATGGATGTTGGCGTGAATTTCTCAAGTGTTTTTCTTACCGCGTGAGTCATTGGGTGCTGTCTTTGTTTTTGTGAGGTTTTTTTGGTGAGTTTTGATGGTGAATAGAAGAGGAAAAATGTGATGTTTTTTATCTAAATAGTTTTATTACACTGAGGGAGGCTTGTGTGTGATATTACCAAGTGTGAAGAAAATTGAAGATAGTCGAAGGTGTGTCAATACTTGCGTGACCTAGCTCTTGCACTTGAAGCGTTATTGGCTTAGTGAAGATTTTGGCTGGGTATTTAACTAATGGGTTGTGCGTGATCTGATTTTTGCTACATAAGCACGTGAGTCATTTGTTAATCCTTCAGCTTTAGTGGTTATGCTGAATAGGCAGATCACATGGCTTTTAATGTTCAGAACATTGAGGCATAGCTGGAGATATATTGTTGTATGCTTGAACCTTTGTGTTTGAATGACATTATTGTGGGTTGAAGGATAGTGTGCGTGAACTAGAAATCTAGTGATGATACTTACGTGATTATTCAGCTACTCTTGGTTTTGTGATTATACAGGAAATTATTCCTTGTCTTTTTGTCAATTATCTTCTTGAGTGTTGAGTTGTTTGCTTATTCACTTGAGTGATTTATTCGTTGTTCTTCTTTGAAAAGATTGTTAAGAAAAATCCTCTGTTGGAGTTAACACAATTCACAATTCGGTCGTATTTTTGGGCATGAATTCTTTCACGGGTAATAAGGACGAGAGACAGTGTCAATGGTTAAGTGGTGTCAGCTCAGTAAAGCCTTGTATAAAACTGTTGTCGTTAGTGAAAGAATTAAGTTGAGTGTGGGCCCCGTAGACATAGGCAAGGTATGTCGAACTGCATTAACAAATTTCAGTGTTGATTTTTTATTTTGACTTTGATTGTTTAATTTTTCTTGTTTTTAATTGTGCTAGAAAAGATTGCAATAAAATTTGAAAGTTTGTAAAGCCACTACACCCCTACAATTCTTTCTATTAATATTAGAGCGGGTCACCAAAACAGTACTTGGTACATCAAGTTGGTACAGATCCTTGTTTTGCAATTATGGCTATAAAAGAAGGGAGCTCATCAAATAGTCATTTCAAACAACAAGGGAAAACTCAAAAGGGTGAAAGAAAAGTGAAGAAAATTCAATGTCATGAGTGTTAAGGCTTCGAACATGTACAAGCGGAATGTGCTAACATCTTGAAGAATAAAAAAGGGAAGTCCTATACAAGCACTTGAAGTGAGAATGAATCCGGAAGTGAGTATGGTAGTGAAGAAGATGTTGTGAATAGTGATGCATTATTTGCTTTATACAATAAAGGTCTAGTTACTTGCTTTATAACAACTAAAAAGGAAGTAACCAACAACGAAAGCGTGATTAAATCAGAAAATTCCTTAAAAAATGCTGACAAATCGGCTCAAAGCTCAATATCAAATTATGACAGTGATGACAATACTTTAGATGATAAAAAAGGAAGGCATTTATGAAGCCTATGAGTTAATATATGATAAATGGGTTTAAACATGTAAGAAAAATGAGAAGTCGAAGGAAGAAAACTCTACCATGAAGAACACCATTCAAGACCTTGAGAAGAAGTTGTTATCTACAATAGATGAGCTTAATGAAACAAAGTTGAAGCTGGTCAGCATAGAAAAGGGAATAAGAATGTTAAATGGAGATACCGAAAAGCTAGAAAAGTTGGAAATTGGTAAGACTAAAGGAGATGTTCAAGGCATTAGCTATAGAGGTAAATGTTCCAAGTCAAATGATGAGAAAATTGGTGCGACCAGATCTGTCCAAGGAGAAATCTCAAAGGAAAAATCAGAGGTTCCTACCTATATGTCACTTTTGTGGAGTAATTGGACACATAAGATCAAAATGTTACAAGTTGTTACAAATGATGTTTCAAAGGGGTCAAAACTGAAAATCTAGACACTTTCTATTAAATTTCTAGCAGCAACCCATATTATCGAAGCACTATTAGGTTAGAAAGGCCTAAGTATAAGCACAAAGATGTAGTAAAGGAAAAATAAGAAATTTTCCAGATTCATAGTTAGTTATTGCTTTTGAAAAAACTATTCAGATTAAGGATAAGTCAGTTGCTTCAAATGAAGAAATCAACTAAACAATTGATGACCGAGATAATGTGAAGAGGAATGAGCCCAGGCTTGAATTTCTTTGAGGGGCATAAGGACTTTGTGCTTTACATTTTTGAAGTATAGTTTGATGTTATTTATTAAAAAACAAAAAAAGAGGTCGAGGGAGTTATCGTTTAGGTTTTTTTAGTTTTTATTTATGAGTTTTCTAAAGTTCAGTTGATTGATTTGTACATGAGGCTATGCTTGATGATGAAGTTTATAAATTTGATCAGCCTTATGAAGATGGAATTGAAGTGAGTAATGATATGTTGGCATATGTATTAACTGTTAGTAAATTATCATCTTGGCTTTCTACTATTGCACAGGGTGCTTATGTGAAATAACCTTTTTGTCTGATTGTCGCCTTGGGGTTACTTTAAAAAGTTAACCAAGGATTTCATATAGCTCAACCTCGGGTCGTTCTCTTTAAAGAACCAAAGGTAAAATTAATTTCCTAAGTAACTCGATGCAATGTAACCTAGACTGTAAAATGGGGTTTGATTCCAACAATTACTGCTAAAGTTTGCAACGAATGAAAATAAACGCTAAGAACTTGTTTTTGGTATTTTAAATTTGAAATGACAATGAGTTAATTAAATAAGAAGACAAGCGCAAGTAATTAACAATGATAAACGTAATCCTCCAGTTCAATAGCGCAGACAATCATCACTCAAACAGATATGGGAGTTAAAACAATTAAACCAAGAATTAAAATCGATCTTTTAATCTAACAATCGAGCCACCTCGAATTGTTACAAAAATATTTTCCAAAAATCCCTATTTACTAACTGCCACTAGACTAGTAAAATAGAACTAAAGATATTAAACCCAATGCTCAATTTTTACTCAGTAATTAAGAAACATAATTAATGCCAGCAATAGATAAAATGATCCAAATAATTCAAGCCACCTTAAATAATCACCAATTTCGCTAAAATCTCAATACAAAGTTTTGACCCAAAACAAAGTAATGAAATTAAACCCAAAATCAACAC
>JANSVA010000001.1:26306903-26321984 GCA_025504915.1 Erythroxylum reticulatum
ACCCTTATCATGTATAAACTTGGTTTGTTGCAATCCTATCCCTACACTAAAGCCTTCTATGTGTGTGTGTGTATGTGTGTGTAAATTTTATTGGAGAATACTATAATAAAAGAATAATGAAAATTTTGGCTTAACTTTTCATTAGCATTAACCACACATACGCATACACACACACACACACATGCTTGTAAGGCTTTCGTGTAGGGATAGGATTGCAACAAACCAAGTTTATACATGATAAGGGTAGTGTGTGTGTGTGTGTGTGTGTGTGTGTGTGTATATATATTCCAAAATTTTCACTATTCTTTTATTATAGTATTCTACAATAAAATTTACCGAAATTCTATGAAAATCATAAAACATTACTAAGAATTGCACATTTTGGCCAATAGAGCAATAAGTAGGAGATAGAAGTCCCCCATATAAAGGAGAAGTAGTCAAGAGTTTCTAATAGTTTGGTGTGTGATCTGCACATGCCTTGGACAATTGATGTATACAGAGGCTAACATGCATGCCATAAAAGGTTAAGGTGTGTGTACCATACCTATTATAAGGATTGATGCGTATGAGTTACATATGCCCTACGCTTTTAGATAGCATATAAGGTAGTGCATATAATTCCCACATATAGTTGATGTTTACATGATAAAAAATTTAAAAAATTTCATAATAGTCCTTAAACTTATTATGCATCATTTTTGGAATCTTGTCGATGAAAAAAATTAAAATTTAATTTTTTTGAAATTATTGCATTGGTAAAATTTAGGTTTAACTTTAAAAAGTTTAATGAAAATTTTGAAGTTACAATTGAGTGAATTTTAATGAAATTGAATTGAAATAAAGGAGATAAATATTGTTTTATTATATCACATGGTTTATCAATTGTTCTATATTGTATAATTGATCACTTTTTCATATATTTATTTTATGAATTCTTAAATTAAGGAAATTGGCAATGTTTTCTAGCATTCTTATGTAACAATGAGCATACCCATCAAGATTTAAAATTATATAGTGATAAGTATGTCACAAGTTTATGCTAGTGCAGGAAAATGTGAGGATAATATGTGTATATCCCTTGTACTTATGGAATTGTTTGAATGCCAATAAAAATGTAGTCACTATAGGTCTTTTAAATTAGTATTTACACTTTTACTTGTATATTAGTGAATGTACCTAATTTTGTATCTAGATGTTTTGCTACAAGTTTTGACCTTATCTAAAATTTTGAGATAAGCAAAAAGATATTTAGTATGGGAAAAATAATTTCTTTAGTGATTTATACACCCACAGTTGGTAGAATCACAAAAGTTGACTTTTATGTGAAAATTTTATCCTTATGTTTATAACATGTTCATTATAGATATTATTTATAACTTTTGATATCATTATTATCCTACATTTATTATGATTGTATACATTGTCTATTTTATAGTCACCTTTTTCTTGTAAATAGCAAAAGAAGTTTACCTATAGAGTTTGGTACTCTTATTACCACCTACATTACCTTTAAAGTTTGCCACTCTTATTGGTTCTTCCATCTTTAGATATATATGGAGATAAAGCCAGAAATAGAGATCCATATCTTTCTATCAATAGAAAGATCAAGATATTGAGAAAAAAATGGATATTGATCTGGGTTCCAAACCACCCACTTGAGAAGCATCGACCAACCATTTCTTTTAAGATCCATTGAAATAGTTCCAGAAACAACAAAAGCTTCAAAAAAGACAGTAGCAATCGCCTACGCTTCGCATCTTGTACGAGTCCAGGGAATGAGCTAAGGATTACTGTAAAGTCAAGTCTTTCTAACTCACAGGATTCATTCATCTTTCTCACTGGCGGGCTTGCCATAACTGACAAGAAGTTTGGAACATTAATTCTTTGATTACCCATTGTGTAGTTGAATATGAAAAACTAAAGAACATCACATAAACAACCCTGATAACTACTAAAAGATAACCTAAAGACAAAAGGTAAGGCACCTAAAAAACCTCCACTTAAAGAACAATATTATATCAATATTGTAACCACAAATATCATAAAAAGATATGAGATATGTCTTTTGTAAGAAAGAAAGATCATAAAAAAATAGAACCCTATGAAACATAAAACCTAGAAGGGAAAATAAGAATTGTTAAGTAAATTTTTGGCTTATATCATTCATGAATTTGATATTGTTATACCCACATCTGGTTTCTAGTGGTTAAAAGGTGGAGCTTCTAATCATGATGCTTTTATAATGTAGGGATTTATATCAATGATACAATTAATAAAAGATGAGCCAAAAATGATTTTTATTAATAAAAAGAATTTGATGTTAGATATTGCAAGAGTTATTTGTTTAAACCTTTATACTAGTTTTGAGCTTATTTTGTAGAATAAGTATTCTATATAATCTTTTAGATGAAACTTGATCTTTCTATTTGTTTTGAATAAAGAAAGTTATAGTTTTGTATAAAAAAAAAAGATACTAGTGAAGCAAAATATATTTGTACAACTTTTTTATCACATGGTTTATATAGAATATGTTTTAAACTTTTGATGAAATCATTGCTTCTGGGTATATTACTAAAAAAGGATGCTAGTAAAAGACCTTTGATAAAAGAAAAATTATTCATCTTGTATCATAAATGATTACCTTTTAAATTTAGAAACAAAAGTTGAAAGATTAATAAAAGATGATAGTCTTTTATCTTTTGATTTTAATGATCTAAAAATATGTATTGATTATTTTGAAAGTAAGTCAACAAAAATAAAGAAAATGAGGTCAACTTATGATTTTTATTTTTTAGTAATCATTCATATTGATATTTATGGTTCTTATTTACCTACTATTTATAACATTAGATATTTTCCAACTTTATTGATAATTATTCTATATATATTCTATTAATTATCAATTTTTAAAATTAATATTAAAATAATTAAAATTTAATACAATATAAGAAAAATAAAATGACTCAATAAATGATCTAGTTAAGAGGATTAAAGTCTAGTGAGAAAAATAATACCTTATCAACATCGGTCGAATTCTTACTAGATCTATAATGAGAAGATCTAACAAAATTATTATAAACAACTGCTAGGCCTTTTGTTGTTTGTTTAAGTAAGTTTTATCGACATATAGTTTCCTCTTACTTATTAAGAGTCATGCGCATTAAGAAAGGTAGAAAATGATCTTTATTAATATTATTTCAAACAATTTTTTGTTAAGAGTAAATGAAAATTACAATAACTTGTTTAATGGTTGATGAGTTTATTAGAAACCTTCAAATAAAACTAGCGACCAGAGCAAAATATGCATATTTTTGCATTTGCTTCCATTTGTATAAGTTATACTTAAATTAGACCAATGAATCAAGTTTGTGTTATGGTTAACATAAAAATCAAAAATTGTTATTTACGATTGTTCCTTTCAAATTATATGATAAAACTTCATCTTTTCTACTTTTTCTCTTTTTCTTTTATTTGTTAAGGTCAACATGAGAGTTGCGGTGGAGTGGCACGGACTCCTCCATCTTTAACCACAGTCTTAAGTTCGAGTCTTGAGAATAAAGTCGTTTTAAATACTTGTTCCGGAGAGCTTTGTCGCCCGTAAAGATCCTATTTTGCTTGAATCCGGATTCGTTGATTGTCAGGTTTCGGATGGTTTAACAAAACAAAAAAAAATCGTAACTCACCTTTTCTTTTTGCAATGTAAATAATCACCAGTTATTAGGCAGTTTAGTCCTATCACATATGTCACGTTCCGCATGCTGTGCTTGTTTTATCTTTCGCCCTTTATTAATTTATAGTTCCGTGACACATATCAACGGAGTTCCTAACCAAAAGCACGAGATCTCCAATTGATTATTATTTTCACATTGAATTGTACCACAAATTACGTTGCGCCGTCCCCCAACACTTACAACAGCACATTTCATTTCCACATCCCCACGTTCCACACGCCACGCACGAGCCTCTGATTTGAAGAAAGACCATTAAGAGTTAGTTGAAGACATTAATGCCTATGCTTTGAGCAAACCTAAGGAACTGAACAAGATATCTGAAAAACACAACGGAATCCGAACCTCTGATTCTCGTCCACCCATTTCTTTGCTTTCTCCGCCTCTTGTCTCTGTCCCACGTCGACTCTTTTCTCATCTCTTTGTTTTTATACTGTTCTTCACTTCCACAGTTTTTCCACGTCTTTTTCCTCAGCATCTTGTAATTTTTAACTCGACAGGCCAAACCATGACTGCCACCACCATCGCCACCACCGCCGCTACTACGATCTCCACTCCTAACAACCGTAAAAAGACCAAAGCCAGCAATGCCGTTAATGGTGCGGCCAAGAGGGTTGACGACGTCAATGCTCTTCTTTATGGTGGGGTTAGTCCTTGGTTTTTGACGTGGACGTTGGGTGATGTTGTGAATGTGGTCAAATGTCATTGGTTACCGTGCCTTTTGGCTTTTGGGTTGCTGTTTTTCATGGCCGTGGAGTACACGCTCCCGATGATCCCAGCCGCATCGCCACCGTTCGACTTGGGTTTTATTGCCACCCGATCTCTTCACCGTCTGCTGTCGTCGTCGCCAGAGCTTAATTCTTTGTTGGCCGGTCTAAATACGGTATGTGGTACATACTAACTTTGTGTATGAGAATTTATGTAGGAAATTTATTGCTTGCCGTAAGCTTATTGATTATGGAATTGACCAAAGAACGGCATAGAAAATAGCAGCATGTAATAGCTAGTTTGGAACACTATCAATTCTGTTAGTTGGTTTGGTAATATGAAGATGCAAGCAAGCACATGGAAATTGAGCTTCTTTAATAAAAACAAGATCTTTGGTTCTGAATTTTTAATTTTGATTTTCATGGTTAGGTGTTTGTGGCAATGCAAGCGATATATATATTGTGGGCATGGCTAATAGAGGGCAGACCACGAGCTACAATCTCCACTTTGTTCATGTTCACTTGCCGTGGAATTCTTGGTTACTCCACACAACTTCCGCTTCCTGTGGTACACTGTTAACATGTTCTGCATTTTCTTCGACTATAACTTTCAAATTCCACTAAAATTCATTGCTTCTTGTGAAACTTTTTCCATCTATCTTACTGTTATATCAAGTCTGATATTAATGTTTGACGAATAAATGGAGTGATCGAATCCCATCTTGGCAATACGCATGAGCTAGTATATTAATTGTTAGGAGCTGTATAAAAGTCGTTTTCCTTTTATCACAACTTCTAAATGGCAGTGATTTTTTCTATTTTTTGGTGTCATTCTCAGGAATTTCTGGGGTCAGGAGTGGACTTTCCGGTGGGGAATGTATCGTTCTTTCTGTTCTTTTCCGGACATGTTGCCGGAGCAGTGATTGCATCACTTGACATGAGGAGAAAACATAGGTGGGCAATGGCATGGACATTTGATTTGCTCAATGTTCTTCAAGTCATTAGGTTGCTAGGCACAAGGGGTCACTACACGATTGACTTAGCTGCAGGTGTAGGTGCTGGCATACTCTTTGATTCACTAGGTGGGAAATATGAAGAGACCAAGAAAAAGGATGCAACGAGGTGTAGTTTAGGTGAAAGCTAAAAGAGAGCGGTATCACACCAACCTCTGTAAATAATTATGTCAAAGAAAACGTCAACTTTTGTGTTTCTGTCTGGTTGTTATAAAATTATCCTGTGATAGTGGGTAGGGGGTGGAATGAAACAAGCAACTCAATGATCTTCACTTTGTGTATAATTCATCATGAAACTATTGTACACAATTAAGCAAAGGCCACTTAGGCAGATTATTAATAATAATTCATTGGCTTTACATTTCCTGTTAAAAAGCTTCATTTGGAAAAAAAATTAGACTAATAAAACTTCAAATGCTTTTAAGTAAGAGTGGCTTGATTGGTTTCAACTCCTCACTTAAAGCTTTCTTTGTAGAAGGTTTTTAGTTCGAGTCACCAAAAAGAAAAGGAGAGGAATTTTTCTTGTTGATAATCCTCTAGCCTCCTAAGCTTGCTTCTTGATCGGATCAATTACGGACGTCTCACTTTTAGTGAGAGTATGAAAGTTAGAGCTATTAGAGAATTCGAGGCTACTGGGAACTTGATGCTGAGCAGAGTCAATGATCAATCATTAATTGACCAATCAATATGTGACGACTCCTTATATAAAAAAATGTCCAAGCTATATAAGAGCCTGAGAAATCGTGAGGTTCCAGATTTACCTCCTTTAAGATCCTTAAGGTGTGGATTTAAGAGTTAGGATTAGTCCAATAAAAGCTGAAATACTTTATATATATATATATATAAAGAAAGAAAAGAAAAACGGGTTTTGAAGAGATCCACGCAAATGGTATTTACTACTTGGCGATGGTGTCGTGCGGCGGATGTCAGAAGATCTGGAACAGAGGACTCTTGCGGTCAGAGTTCATTTACAGCTCAGTTACTGAGTTGTCCAATTCTGTACGAATTCTCTCCTTTCATTTTGGAAATTGCTTGACTCTCGTTCGTTTTCGTTCCACTTTCAGTTAATATACTGTTTAATCATCTACGTATTAATATTATGTTACTTTTTAAATTTGCAGGATTTTGATTGAAATCCCTAAGTAAAAATAACAGTTAAATTAAGCGTATGATATATAAATATTTTATTAAATATGAATGAAACAAGTTTTAAAAAAGTTGTTCGATAAACAAATGGATACAAATTCTAGTTATTTACACTTTTATTTATTTTAATTTCTTTCATATTCATATATATAGCTTTTACAAAATTATACGGAATAATCTTCTTTTTAAAATTTTAGCAACGGTGCAATAGATTCTAACACTTATACAAATTTTCAGGATAAAAACTAATAATTCAACATAAACTTATGTTGAGGTGAATAGGAATATATTTTTGTAAATGGAGATATCCAGTATTACAAAGTTATATAAAAAAAAAGAGATATATTGATCTTTTGCTCATAGTTCAAGATATTGGATACAATTTATCATAATTTTAATTATAAAATAATTATTTTAAAGATATTATTCTAATATTAAAAATAAATATAATTAACAAAAAAACATTTATTAAACAAATGAATAATATCATAAGTAAATTACAATCAACTAATTAGCCCTAAGATATAAACTAATAATGATCTCTTCGATCTCTAAGTGTTGCATTGGGGTTAGAATAGAGCCTTTTTTTTTTTTTTTTGGAAAATAGAATAGAGCATCTTTCATGTTGCATTCTGCATGTGTTTGTATATATTGAAGGAGAAAAACAAAATATAGCTTTAGAAAGATTTCCCATATGGCTTCCTTTAATAATATGTTTCTCTTTTCTTCATTCCGTATTATTTCAGAGAATGTTAAATTCTTTTTCAAAAGTTATTTCGTTCACATGTAATAAAACACTTATATATTAGACCTTTA
This sequence comes from Erythroxylum reticulatum, assembly GCA_025504915.1. Taxonomy (NCBI): domain Eukaryota; kingdom Viridiplantae; phylum Streptophyta; class Magnoliopsida; order Malpighiales; family Erythroxylaceae; genus Erythroxylum; species Erythroxylum reticulatum. Next base: position 26,314,314 of record JANSVA010000001.1, read on the forward strand.
CCTCAATCCTTGTTTCTGTCCATGTAGGATAAATCTGAAAGGTGACCTTTAATAGAATATACTTTCAATTCTAGTGTATATATTTATTTAAATGAGACCTATCATGGATGCCTCAAATTATCCCAATGTCTCTCAATCACAACAAACTTTATATTCTCTAATTCTTGCCTAATAATCTTATGCAATCTCCCAAGTCGAAAAGTATAAGACTCCCATACGGGTTTCTTCTTGATCGAATTGGATTGGATTGGAGAGGTTCGACCATGAGTTTTAATATTGTGTATATATAAAAGTACAAATATAATCTTTTAATTAAAAACAAGCAAGGAACAATTCATTATGCATACCATAAATCTCATTATACAAATATTTTATATGTCTATATAGAAGGTTGACTCTTTTGAATCCATCATAATCTTTTTTGTTTCACAATCATTTACATTAAATTAAATCATTTTTTAGAATATCGTATTAGACTAAATTGTTCATAATTTTCTAGCAAAATTCTAAGATATCAAATATTAAGTCAATTCTCTTGAATTAGAACCATAGTAAGGAGGTTATTTTAATTTGATGCTCATATAGCCTCAAGGGTCTTCTCATAATATAAGTTGGGAATATATGATTCATATTATCCTTGTTGGTCATCTATGCACATATAGTATGGTATATATGTTACAATATTAATGTTATTTTATCAATGCGTATGTTTTATCTCATAATACCGTACATAATTTATGCAAACCTAGTCCTTAATTTATGTTTATTTATTTACACATTAATCCACCTTTTTGAATTCGCATATGATATGTTAAGATAAATAAGATAAATGCATCATTTCCTTATATTATATCATTATTAATAACCTTATTACCTTTTAATATATGTTATATCGACAATGGTGTTTTAAATTTGAACTCCCATTTATAACTTAGATTGACTAGTTAAAACTTATCTTATCTCCAATTTACAAAATAATGAAAGCAACTACCTGTATTCGTTTGACATACTTCTTTTATCTAAGACCAAATGTTTAATACCGATCATTTACACATTCATTCTACAACTGCACACTCAACCTAAATTCAAGCATTCATAAATTTTTATCTAAAATTCATTCTATAAATTATTGTTTAATACTTAATTAAAAAATATTGTATCCAATACTTAATGATAAATAGAACATAATCATTGATAATCCGTGAATATTCATATAAAGGAAATAAAATGGAACCAAAATTTTAATATTACGTAATCCTAATGACCTAACATGCATAGAAAATACATTTATAAGAATGAAGTTTGTTAGTCTCTAATGACACCCAAGAGGGAGGTAAATTGAGCATTTACAAAATTCAATAATTTTTCTAACTAATGTACTTAATTAAGAACAATCAATATAAATGAGTACGACGCTTAACATAAATTAATCAAATAATTGAAAAATAATTTAAAGAGGACAAGGAGAAGAGAATATAAACTGATTTATAATGGTTTGACAAACAACTCTTGCCCACATTTACTCCTAAGTCTCTTCTTATAATTATACTGTAATTCTTCTTTCAAAACAAAGAGAAGCCTTTACACAATCTTTTTTAGTAAAGAGGAACCCTTCTTAGTATCTTCTTCTAAGGTGAAGATGAACCTCAATCTCACTTAGAACACTCTCAAGTATAATAATATATTCCTCATACCAAATATTACAAAGTTCCTCACTTATTTACTTGATAACCCCAAACGACCCACTCACATAAATATGATACAATGATACTCAAATAATTGAAAAACTCTTTGAAATGTGTGTATGCAACACCTAAAACCTTCTTGATGCAAAAACAAATCAAAAAACACATATTTATAGTGTTTTAGGACCCCTACTAATCATTAGAGCTAAGAACTAGCTATTACAACTATATATAGTGCATTGGTTGACCAATATGCATTTATAGGACTAGAGTCACTAGTCATTGGAGTATTAGTCAACTGGTATATATATTAGTCAACTAATTCATCAACCAATGTTGCTACAAACTCTCAGTACATCAAATTTATCAACTTTAATTTATATTAGTTAATCATTAACCTATATAAGTCGACCAATTACCTAAAAAAACCTGTTTTTAATACCTTCAAATGCTGAAACTCAGTTTGATTAATGCAAATGCGAATTAAAAACTTCCCAAAATGTTCCCCAAAGCTTGTTTTAAAGATTTAAAACCTTTTACATAAAAATTAAAAGCTTCAATACCTTTTGATGAATGAAAAGACTCGTGTAATGAAGTTAAATGAAATTTGTATGCATGGTGAGAATTTTAGATCATCAAATTAACAAAGTGACATTACAAATGATAACACAAAAATGTAAAATAACCTTTATGAGCCTTAACCTTCTTATATTCTTGCTTTGATATTCCTTATATCGATTGTATGTTTAACTTCATATACTATCTTCTTAAGTTTATGGATTCTTTTTGTTCTATTATTTCTATTCATCAAAATAATAATCACATCAGTAGTAATTATATTTTTTTATTATCAAAACATCAATTAGAATCTCCTTTGTTTCAACAATCTCCTTCTTTTTTAATGATAAAAAAATACTTGTCATGTTAGAGAGTAATAATAAAGTTAATTACACAAATAAATATTAAGAAGTTAGAACACAAATAAATATTAAGAAGTTGATTAACTCCCCCTTTACTTCATGCTCAAAACATAAATTTACTCAAGCATATCATATAAAGTGCAAAGAAAACAAAAATGATAAAACAATCACTCCCGTTGAATGTTATCACTCCCCATAAATCTAATATCACCAAACTTTTTCCCTTTTTCTGGAATCATAAAAAATATTAACTAAAAATACATAATATAGAATGTCATGCGTCAAGATAACTTGGTTTAAAATATGAATCTGATCATGATTAGAAAACGTTCTCACTAGAGATTGCTATTGAATATTTAAAGAGCTAAAACAAAAGGTCAATTTTGGTGAAAACATTGCTAATTGTGTATAATTTGAAAAATACCCAACCTCCTTCTTATTCCTAAGTGAAAGATTTAATGAAAGCACCAAGGACAAGTTTGAAAAATTAGATGTTCGAATTGTAACAAATAAAAGCACAATTGTAATATTCAACAATCAATTTTGTAAAAGAACATAAAATTTTGAAAGCCTAAAAATTTCAAAAATAGAAGCATAAAGAAGTGCCTAAAATACCATTATTGAACAAAATTAAAGTGTATCGATATAATTGAAAGGAAAGCAAATGTCCTTTTACAATTTAACTATATGGGAATCAATATGAAAAATTCTTAATTAAGAAAAAATTGAAAATTCCAAATATGAAATTCATAATTGATAATTTTTTGATGCAATCTAATGAGATTTTTATATAATGAGTAATGACATTTTTCAAATAAAATAGCGAATTGTTTGAGGTTTTAGAGGATATAAGCATAAAATTTAAGAACGGAAGAAAAAAGGTGAAGGATATATCAAAAATAGGAGGATTGATTGACCGTATGCCTTCAGCATTGGTGTTTCAGAGATAAGCAAAAGTAAGCTATGAAAAAGCGGTTTGGATCTAAAACATATTCTACTAGTTGACTAGTGAAATATATTGGTATTTACCAATAAAGGATGATGACCAAACTCTTCACAAACTCTTCATAAAAGAAGGGAGTCTTAAAATTAAGGACATTTGTCAACCACTGAGTCAACCAGTATGGCTGTTTGGGTGACTATAAAAGCAACCAAATAAAGAAAAAAAAACTCACTAAAAAGATAGAAAACATAGTTTTTGTTTACATTGGTCCACCATACTAAGATATTTGTTGATTGCTGTGTTTTGGAAAGCTAAAAAATAATTTCAAAACTTAAATTTAAACATAAAAGAAAACTTAATAAGTTATGGTAATATCAATATAGAATTATCAAAGACCTTAAAAGTGACTTTAAACACACAAATTCAATCAAGAAAATAAAAAGGGATCTTTATCGTATAGAGTTTCCATCATACCTAATACTCTTCTAATTCAGTAAAATTTATCCTTATTCAAGAGTTTAGATAAATAATAATCCAATTAATGTAAATTCTATCTTAATGTCTTTATTTTGTATAATTGAAACCCAAACAATCATTACTAAGGATTTATACTCAAGTTGTCACATAAATTCTAGTTATCACATATTTCTAAATTATGAATTAATAATTACTTCATGTTGAACAATACTTATGAGAGATTTGAATGAAGATTCTTCTTGAGTTTACAGTCCATTAGAGGCTTCTCATCTCTCACACTTGGTTTAATAATTGTCTCTTTTTAAACATCTTTAGTGGTTAAATTCTAAACATTGTACAACATCATTTTCTAGGATTTCTTAAAGGTAAGAAGGTTAGATTCGTCATTATAAAATGTATAAAATCCCTTATAAAACTCAATTCAATAATTGTTGTCTCTACTACACACCATTTACTCTTTCTTTTTTATTAGCCTTACAAACCAAGGTAATCAATGTATTGTATGAACCCAAATAAGCCCTGTTCCTTAGTTGTTAGGTTTATTCTTCTTTTTAACCCACACTTTCAAAGGTTTGCTTAATAATGTTTGTTTAAGAAAAAAAATCTATCAACATGTCCATACTTACTACAAAAATGACTTACCATCTTATATAAGTGATGATGATGATGCATATATGCATTTCTTAGACTTCTTTATGCATATACATAATATGGAATCTTCTTTTGAATATTAAAGTTGTTAAATGTTATCATATGGTTGTTAAATGTCCTACGATTATATCTATGATGCCTACTAGGAATGAAAGCGTTGTTAAGTCAAGAAGACTTCACTTATTTTATTAATTTTGATGATAATCAAATAATAATAATCAGAGAAGTGTGTGAATTGTTTTGATGAATTTGTTAAGTATGCAGATAAATGTAAGTAACAAAAATCGTCAACTTAAGACGATATTTAAGACTCAAGATGGTTAACATAAGACAGTCAACTCAAGACAATACATAAGACTCAAGGTCAACTCAAGACGATACTTAAAAGTTGAATACGACAAAGCATCTTAGATAGACTAGACGAAAGTGTGAAGCGATTAGTCTAAGACACCTGACGAAGCGTAACACCAGACGAAGCATAAGACCAGATGATGAAGTTGAAAAATATTCTAGAGCATCAGTTAGTTAGTTAGCTGGAGTTATTTACAGGACTCAACCAATAACAGTTTCTAAAAGATTTAAGAATCAGATTTCTCAAGAAAATAGTTGAAGATTTAGATTACAAATACTAATTATAGTCGTAAAATAACAAAATAATATAAGAGAGAAAGTCTGATTGTACGAAATTTACTTAGAGAAACTCTGTACTCAAGTGTGAAAGAAAGAGAGCAAGTACATCTGTAACGTGAAGCTCAAACAATATCTTTTCAAGAGAAAAGAAGGCTAGAGCCTGAAGAGGCTACAGAAGCAGATAAAGAATACTTTGTGAGAGAGACCTGAAGAGGCTCTGCAAATGTAGGATAATACTTGTAACATTGAAGAGTATAGTGAATTCTCAGACAAACTCTATTAATTTTCTTGTTGTTAGAAGAATAGATAATAATTTTCGTTGTTGCATTACTCACCAAATTAAGTAAATTGTTTTGTAATCGTTTGATTTTGCAAAGAAAATCAAGAAGATTCTAAAGATTAATATCTTAGACGATTTAACACAATTCAACCCCCCTTTTTGTGTATTCTACATATTATACGTGATTTCTATATTAACATGTGATTTACTTCAATTAGTATCAGAGCGAGGTTTCTAAGAAACACTGTTACAAAGTGAGGAAAAAGATCAATGGCTGAATCACATGTTTTTATAGCAGAAGGTGCCTTGGTCACAAGACCCCCTGCATTCAATGGTGAAGATTATCATTATTGGAAGGACAGGATACGACTCTTTATAGAATCCACACATATTAATCTTTGGGATATCATTGAAAATGGTTCATATACACCAACAGACAATAAAGGGAATAACATCTCTTGTGACAAATGGTTGACTAATCAGAAAGCTCGTTTTCAATTAAACTCAAACGGCCAAGTTCTTTTTAAGTTATGCTCTAAGCATAAGTGAAATGATAAGGTTCGTGGATGCGAATCTACAAAAGAAATGTGGGATACATTAGTCATTGCACATAAAGGCACAAATCAGGTGAAAGAATCCAAGATTAGTATTCTTGTTCATCAATATGAGCTGTTCAAGATGAAAGATGATGAGATTATTGATCAGATGTTTGGATGATTCCAAACAATTATTAATGGACTTAAAGCTCTGGGGAGAATCTACGATAGTCAAGATCATATCAGAAAGATTCTTAGAAGTCTTCCAAAAAGATGGAGACCCAAAGTAACGGTAATACAAGAGGCCAAGGATTTAAGTAAGCCGAAGCTAGATGAATTGCTTGGTTCACTGAAAATTCATAAAGTCGAGCTTAATGCAGAAGATAAACCCAGAAGAGATAAATCTATTACATTAAAAGTTAGTCAGAAAAATAGAAGCACATCTTCAAAAGCATTAAAGATTGAAGAAATCAAGAATGATGATGCTAGTGAATCCGATCAAGATTCAAGCGAAGAAGATGATGAACTATCCTTCATTTCAAGAAAGATTAGGAGGATGTGGAAAAAGAAATCAAGGGAAAATAAAGACTTCTCTTTTAAAAAGAATAGCAAAGATGATTCAAAGAATAAGAAAAATTCTATTGTCTACTATGAGTGCACTAAACTAGGATATTAAAAGTCTGAATGCCCAAAAACAAAAGAAAAGTCAAGAAAACAAAAAGAGCATGATGGCAATATAGGAAGATCTGGATTCGTCTGAATCTAAATTCGATTCAGAAACATCAAAGCAAGCAAATATATGCTTGGTAGCTGAACAGGAATGTGATGATGAGGTAATTTCTAACTTTGATGATCTTCAGGATGCTTATTTAGAATTATTAGAAGATTCACATGTTATCTTAAAACAATATAGGATATTGAAAAAGAAATTTGCTGAAAATTTGAAGAACACAAAACTTTAGAAAAAGAAAACGTCTGCCTTAAAAAAATAAGTAGACGATATGAAAAAGAAAGTAATTGTAGATAGATCTGAGGAAATTAATCAACTAAAACAAAGGATTAATAGTCTCTTAGTTGATTTATCAACATTTACAGAAAGTACAGAAAGGATGAATGATATGATTGGAAGATATATCAAATGATAAGAGCGGTTTAGGTTTTAATAATAGTAATGTTCTTCATAATAAGAATTTTGTTCCTAATAGAAAGAAAAAGAAATAATATTCTTATTATTCGATGAAAAATTGTAAGGCTAACTCCAAAGGATCCAAGAAAATATGGATAACTAAGAAGGATATAATATATACTGCAGATCTCTTTTCTTGAAAAAAGTTACCATCACCAATGGTACTGGGACAGTGGCTTCTTGCGACATATGACGGGAAGAAGGTCTAGGTTCCTAGACCTCTAACATAAGCAAGGAGAATCGGTAACTTTTGGAGACAACTAGCAGGGCAAAATAGTTAGAATCAGCAAAATTGGTAAAGATTCTTTTTCATCTATTGATAATGTTCTGCTAGTTGAAGGCTTAAAGCATAATCTAATTAGT
>JANSVA010000001.1:26324098-26334402 GCA_025504915.1 Erythroxylum reticulatum
AGGCTAGGGAAGATTATTATGTGAAAAGTGGCTCTTTACCTTACGGTATGCTGTTGACAAGATTCTTCAAAGAATCTGGAATCCTACTTGATATAGGAAACAGAGTCGAGATGAATGTTAAGAGTGTTATTAATGCCTCTACTATTCATAAAATGATAATCAAGACTGAAGCTGAAGCGAATGTAGATTTCACATCGAAAGCAAAGTCTGAGGGGGAGCTTTTAGTAAGATAAAGCAAGAGTGAACATGTTCCGTCTGAACTACAAGCAAAAGCTTGATCAAAAGGAAGAATATCCGCAGTGGAAAAGGTTGAACAATCGTCTGATATGCTGATATAAGTTAAGATGATTCTACAGAGGGAGGAAAGCAAGGTTCAACAATCAACTCATCAAGTGTCTTTGAAGAGGAAGGCTGAGACGTTCCAATCAAAAAAGCCCAAACAGTCAAGAAGGTGACCAAGATTATTGACCTTATTACAACAAGAACAGAAGAAGTAGAAAGTTTTGATTTTTGGTGAAGATTCTGAGAAATAAGAGCAACAACAGTAGCCTATCAAATCAATTGTCTCTATCCCTCAAATTCAATCAGTACAATCATCTGGAGAGACAAAGATAAAACGAAGTTAGTATTTGAGAGGAAGAAGCCTCAACAACAACTCTCTTCCAAACCAACAGAAGAATAAAAGAAGATGAAGCTTAGACATAAAAAGGTTTCTTCATATGATGTTCCACAAAAGGCACAGACTGTTAAACACCAGCTAATACTTTACAACCCTGCTCAACCAATAAAGAAAAAGGATTTAAAAATGAAGGTCATAAAAGAATCAATACCTGATCGAAACAGAAGATCAATTATTATCAGAGAACCTTCTAAGCAGACAGTCAAGGTACAAGTTGAGCCTATACCAGTAAATGATCAGACGATACATCTTTTAAGTCATAAAGAACAAAGACTACATGGTATTCTGCGAGATGAAAAGTTAGAACCATATCTAATGAAGATTACAAAAGATCATTATACAATCTATCCAACAATAAGCAGAACGATAATAAAGATTGTACCAGATGTACAACCAAGATGTTCAACCCCCGTTATAAATGAAGGAAAAGGGAAGAAGATATTTCCTAAAGGGCATAAAGATGATATCACAACAGAACAGATTCAAATGGTAGTGAAGAACATAGACGATGCATGTCATGTAGCTCAACCTGTAGGTGTCTATGTATCACATCACATATCAAGGGCATCAGGAAGTCAATTTAGAGTATCTGCCAAAGATGAAAGTTTCAAGTAGTTGGCACAGTTTCAGAAGGAAGGTACAGAAGTATAACAATAGAAGGTATCGATTTCAACTTAGAAACCTTTGTGCATTTAATCATTCATTTCAGACCCTTAAGTTTCATACCTTCAGTTAAAAATGTTTTATACCTTCTTAGGCAACCAATTTACAAACTACCCAGACTTGATGATCTTGATATCCTTGAAGGAAAACAAACCTTCAAATTACCCTCAATCAAAATCATAAAATTAGACGATTCACCTAGAAAACCATCTATTGCTGAACACCCTCATCCAATTAGTGAAACACTACAAGATGCTACTATTAATTTAGAGTTCTTAAAGAATTTCATCAATAGGACTAAAGCTAGTCACAAGCAGATGGAAGTTCAGGAAGCCTTAGCCAAAAATATTAAGGAAATTCATACTAAGGTTGATGAACTAGGTGATGCAGTGGGTGATCTTCATTAGGAAATAGCACTTCTACGTGTTTCTATTGAACAAAACCTCAAGACAATCCGCACTGATATTCAACACATGTATTCTGAAATTCTGAAGAGTCTAAAATGAATAATCTTTTTGATTAATAATAAATAGGGGAGAAAAGTGGAGAATATTAGAAAGCATTGTATATCTTATGCATATCTTATGTATTGCTTTATTTGTTTATTCATCTGTTGTCGGAATATTATTTTATCTTCTAATATTATAATTATTTGTTATCATAAAAAATGGGGAGATTGTTAAGTCAAGAAGACTTCACTTCTTCTATTAATTTTGATGACAATCAAATAATAATAATCATAGAAGTATGTGAATTGTTTTGATGAGTTTGTTAACTGTGCAAATAAATGTAAGTAATACAAATCATTAACTCAAGTTGATACTTAAGACTCAAGACGGTCAACACAAGACAGTTAACTTAAGACGATACATAAAACTCAAGCTCAACTCAAGACAATACTTAAAAGCTAAATACGATAAAGTGTCATAGATAGACCAGAAGAAAGTGCGAATCGCTTAGTCTAAGACACCAGACGAAGCGCAACACTAGACGAAGCATAACACCAGACGATGAAATTGAAAAATATTCTAGAACATCAGTCAGTTAGTTAGTTAGAGTTAGTTACAGGACTCAACTAGTAATGGTTTTTAGAAGATTCAAGAAGCAGATTTCTCAAGAAAACAGTTGAAGATTTAGATTATAAATATTAGTTATAGTTGTAAAATAACAAAGTAATACAAGATAGAAAGTCTAATTATACGAAATTTACTTAGAGAAACTCTGTACTAAAGTGTGAAAAAAAGAGAGCAAATACATCTGTAACGTGAAGCCTAAACAATATCTTTTCAAGAGAAAGAAAGGCTAGAGCTTGAAGAGGCTAAGGAAGTAGATAAAGAATACTTTGTGAGAGAGACCTGAAGAGGCTCTGCAAGTGTAGAAATAATACTTGTAACGTCGAAGAGTATAGTGAAATCTCAAACAAACTCTGAGGACTGGATGTAGCCCAAGGTTAAGGGTGAACCAATATAAATCGTAGCGTCATATTCTCTAACCCTTATCTCTTTAATTTTCTTATTGTTAGAAGAATAGATAATAATTTTCACTATTTCATTACTCACCAAATTAAGCGAATTATTTTGTAATCATCTAATTTTGTAAAGAAAATTAAGAAGATTCTAAAGATTAATATCTTCGACGATTTAACACAATTCAACCCCCCTTCTTATGTAATCTACATGTTATAAGTGATTTTTATATTAACAGGTGATTTACTTTAAGCTTGATATATGTTCCTTTGATGCCTAAAAGGTTGTGTATGAGTCTGCATGTTATCATAGAAGTTATGCCTATTCTTCATTTGAAAGTATTAAACTCTATGCCTAGGTTGTGAGCCATTTATAAAATCATGACACTTTCTTTTAGGATTAATCATAGTGGATATGGAATGTGCAAGAATATGCTTGGATGTGGATGCTCTATATTTGCACATTAGGCAATAGTTTTTTACTATGTAAATATTTTTTCTTGATAAATGTTATTTTGGAATTGCCTTAACTTCCTTGGTTATATCCTATTCCATGCTTATCATTGGAAATCATTTAAGCACCAAGCATATTTTCTAGTTTTCACTCCCTTTAGTAAACTTGGACAAAATGTCTTTAAAAGAATCTATCCTTTTGTTCAATGTTTCATTCTTACGCCTTAATGCATCTAAGTCATGATTGTCATTAATGAACACACTTTTGGATACGTTAATGTTATACAATTCATTTTTCATCTTTTCATTCACTCGTGCATTCATCTAGGTTCTTTTGAGCCTCTTTGAGTTTGGAGGATAGTTTTTTTTTCATGATCATGATTTCAAGGCTCTCCACTAATTCATTAAATGTCAAATAAATATCACTATCATTATCACGAGAATTAGGATTGGATGTTACCTTAATAGTCCACAATAGTAAAGCATATATGAGCTATATCTTTTTTTTGAATGCTCGCTTACAGATTCACTTGTGTCATCCCAATAGTTCTTTAAATGCTTTTTTTCCCCTTCTTCTCCTTCTTATAACTTCTCTTATGCTACTTATTATCTTTGAGTCGAGGACATTGTGACTTTATATAACTGAGTTTTCTACATTCAAAGAAAGTAATATTCAAGAATTTATATTTTAAATCATTTTTACCTTCCATGAAATCCTTCAAGAACTTTTTAAATTTTTTAGTGAGTAACCTAATATTTTCTTCTTTGATTTCACTAGTTAATGTCTATTTCTCTTTACTTGATTCTTCTTTTAAGGATTTAAATGCTAAATTCTTTTTCTTTATGAGCATCATTTCTTCTTGTGTCTCTTTGAACCTCATCTAATATGTGAGAAGAGATTTAATAAGTTCCTTCAATGGTAGTGTTGTTAGAACCTTGGCTCCTTGTATAGCAATCAATTTAGCTTTCATTTCTTTGAAAGTGACCTAATTAACTTTCTTACTATGTCAACATTAATATAGGTCATTCCAAAACCTTTAAAAGTATTAATAATATCAGTAAATCTAATATACATTAGGTATACTTTCATTATGCTTTATTTGAAACAATTCATATTGATACGTTAGAATGCTTATTTTTCTCTCTTTGACTTGATTGGTACCCTTGTTAGTAACTTCTAAAGTATGTCAAATTTCATACTTTGTTTCATATATAGAGACGCTATTGAAATCATTTCTTCCTAATACACAAAAAAGGAAATGTATGACCTTACTATTTAAGGAAACTAATCTCTTATCTAAAGGTTTTCATTCTTCCTTTAATTTGGGTACTTTTTGTTATCTACAGTTTTAGTAGGAAGAAAGGGACCATTTTATACTATTTTCCAAAGGTCTACACTTTCGGTCATTAATAAGAATTTCATCGTAGTTTTCTAACAAAGGAAATCATTTTCATTAAAGAAAGGCGGCTTACTAACACTCTATCCATCTTGGTTAAATAATGATGATGATGCTCCTATATAATGCCATTACCATATTTGTTATAGGATTTCATTAGAAATACCAACCTAATAGACTTGCTTTGATACCACTTGTTAGTCCCTAATGACACCCAAGAGGGGGATGGTGTGAATTGAGTGCTTACAAATTCAAAAAATTTTCCAACCAATGCACTCAACTGATGATAATCAATATAAAAAAATTGCTTACTATAAATTAATCAAATGATCAAACTATAATTTATGACTTCATTTTGTTCAAAATTTTCTTTTCATCAAAACAATAAAGACATTAGTAATAAATATGTTTTTTTTTCATCAACACATCAATTTAAACCTCTCTTGGTTTAACAAACTTGGTTATGGAATTTACAATCATTTGTCTAATACGAATATACTTCATATTCAATTTTTGGAATAAAAAGTCACTTATTTTACAATCATCATGCGCATAATAATTGATCACCAATTAATAATTTTATTTTGATGGATTTGTTTACCAACATTACACTCATTATATACAAAACACATAGATATTAAAACAATAAAGAATTAAAGTTACATTCACTTAAACAAATACTATTTTTAAACCAAGAATTATATTAAACAACTAATAATTTTGCTAAAATTCTAAAAATAGCTATGATTAATTATATTAGACCTCCTACAGTATGAATGGATCCCTAGTAACCTCTGGCATCATTTTTTGTTACAAAAAATGTCAAAAAATGGAGAAATAATGGCGTCCTAATTATTTTGTGTTACGCGGCACATCATATGTCTTGAATTTGCCATGTAAATTATCATCTACACTTCTTACATTGTCTTGTCTCTATTTTTTAACTCTTCCATCACCAAGTTCATAACCTCCTTGTTCATTGTTTATGAAAAGAATCTGAAAAGTAAGTAGATTATTATAGACGTTTTGTTAAAAAAGTATAAAGAAAAGCCTTAAGAGTTTGTTTTTCATGTTTTATATAGAGATTAAAATGCTACTTTTCTTTCGTTCTTGGCTTCTTCTAATATGCAAATTCAGATAAAAGACTCTTACATTCTTCTCTCTTGAAGTTCCAAAGCTTTCATACTCCTTAAATCTTCCTTTAATACTTCTCTTTTGGTGTTTCTAGTATGAAATTTTTGGTATTTCGTGGTCAATACTATAACACCACAAATATGTATTGTAACAACGATTGTGTCCAAAAGTTACATATTTGTTAAAATCCAAAACCATCATACTAAGTTGTGTGAATATGGAGCTGCATTAGGTGGACCCATAAAGATTTTAAAGTGTTTATAGAGTTTCTTATTCAAATTTAACTCTTTGACTCTTCTTGCTTGTTCTAAAGGTATGTTTGGTAAGTAGGAATGAAAACGTGAGAATGGGCACATAACTTACATTTCTTAATTTTTGCTTGTTTGGTTGTTAATAATGGATAAGATAAGGATTGTTAAATCTGAAATGGATTTTAAATAATCATGAATTTTTATTCCCAAGGTAGGTGTAGGTACAACTTAAATATCAGGAATAATAATTAATCAACAGTCATGGGCAAACAAAGCTTCTTCTTTTTTTTTCTCCTTTTCTTTGTGTTTTGTCTCAATTGAAACTCTTAGTTTGAGAATTTAAGATTAGCTTATTTATTTAGAAAATACATCATTTTGATTGATTCTATATTATTATCAACATTGTACATTACTTTAATTATTTTATTTTAATTCAATGATTCATAAATTAAGTTCATTAATTTTTAATTTTATTCTTATAAGAAAAATATACAAAATTATTTAATAATTTATTAAATCATTAAAAATTATTTATTTATTTACTAAACACAAGATTTTTAATTAACCAATAATAATACAAAAATTTTAATTGATTATTTGCAAAATCAATCACATAATAATCAAACATAAGTAAAAAATTGTTATTACCATTCTTAATATTTGATACAAAACATTGGCATAACTATTAACTTCTATAATATCATTTCTAGTGTTTGCATACCAAATAAGCATAATCAATAATTTCATTTCTATTTTGATTTATATTTTTCATTTTTATTCCTAGTTTTTCATTCTAATACCTTCATTATTGGCTACCAAACGAGAATTAAGAGATAATAAGTTCGGGAATATTTTACCGTGTTATGGTTATTGCTTTCTTCAACCCTTTAACTTCTCCTATGATGTTTTTTTTTTCCCCAATACCATACAACACTATGTGTTATATGGCATAATAAGACATGTATTGTGTTATATAAGTCCAAAACAATCAAGACGTCATTTTATTATTTCTTACAGAGAGTGGCATCAAGGGTTATAGGTGCAATGTAAATGATAATTTTAAAAAATCAAAGAATAAAGTGAAAAAGGTCCTAACAATAACTATAATCTCTTACTAGACATTAATTTTAATCTATAATTATAAATTAATTAATTAGTGGTGAATTCTAAATATTAAATGAATTATAACTTTATAATTATTACCCACAGTATAAAATATGATAAATTAGAATAATTAAAAAGAGAAAATTGAGTTTGATTAAATTATAATTGATTGGTGAAGTTTTAAAATTTAAGAACCAAATATAAGGTATTTTAATTTATTAATATTAAGTTGTAATCACATAATTAGAATTAGAATTTAAGCTTTATTCTAGTTAAAACAATAAAAATCATATTCTTTTTCTGCATAAAGGGACATACAGGAAAACAATTAACACTTTCTGTAAATTCTTCTTTAAAAATTACAGTTCTTTTTTTCACTCTGTGAATACTTAGAGGTTAGATATTTAAATTGAATATTTTATAATTGAATTTTATAAAGTTGTAATTCAACATTAAAAAATACTTGAATCTAATAAAATTAGATTTATGGGTCATTCACAATCACTGTTAAGAGTTCTTTAAAAAGTTAGAGATTAGTAATTCTTTTTAAAAATTAAATGGATTCCATCTTTCATTGGTCCAAGGAATAGTTTTGCAAGGTGTTGAATCATAATTATATTTAGCCTTTTTATTTTTTAATTATTATTTCAAGTTATTCTAATAAAATAATTTATAAAAGAAACAAAACGCTATTCCACTGAACCATAGACTGTTATACCGCAAAAGGGACATGGAGACGGATAGCTTCAGTCCTCTAAATGGCAATTGATAGGGTAGGACTTACTGGTCCAAATTAGTGAACGCGTTATGCAAGGCGAGCTTGTACCCAAACATCCTGAAAATAGATCAAGATTGCAATGATTAGCCTGCATGTGCATTGCCATTTGTTAACTACCAGATCAACGTATTTCAATTGTAGATTTAAAAGAAGTTGAAAGCTAACAACAAACTAGTGAAGAAAAAGAGTTTTCCTTACTCCTTCGAGGGCCATCAATCATAGCACACCTTGTGGGAAAATTATTACTATCATACCTCCTTAGCTCAGCTTCCTGCAGACCCTGCCACACAAACAGATAACATATTGCGTACATTATTATTCTCATGTCTCTAGTGTACCATAATATAATAAAGACGTTGAAACTGTACCGACCATGCTTAGGAAAGCATGTGGATGGTACCAAATGGGCCATCACCTTTGGCTCGAGTTTGCATAGCATTGCCCTTGGCTCAACCACACACATTATTGGCTGGTTAAAACCTCTCCTGTCACAGGTCTTAGAAAGTTACTATATTGAACTGCAATTAAATAACAGCAAAATTAAAGGCCAACTTTAATTTTCCTTTCACTCCATACCGCCAAAGTCTAAATAAGGATGGCAATGTACTGACCTCTACCAATTTTTTATAAATTATTTTTTAAAATTAAAAATATAGAATATTTTTTTAATTAGGTTACAATCTGGGCTACCAAAGCCCAGTCTTATCCAAGGCTCAATTCTTTTAAATAAAATAATATTGTTTTGTTTAGAATAATTAGGCCTCGAGTCAGTATGAGCCTGTGCTTAGCCTATGAGTCGACTTATTGAAAACAATTAAGTTTGGGCCCATAGGCCAAGAATTGTCATCCCTAAGTATAAATTAGGATTGCAACACTTAAAAAAACCATCAGCAAGTGGAGTTTTATAACGTAGAACACAATTAGGGGAGGAATGTGTAGCAATGAGGCATTCATTCAAATATTACCAAGACCAAGCTAAATGAGATTCAATTTTCACATAGTTCAAGACAAACAACAACTGCTTGAGTTCGGACTTCCTTAATCGAACAACTTAAACACCTTTAAAGATTCAATAAGTGAATATCATGTGCAAACTTTGATCTTTACTGAGATGCATCGAGTTTATTTTGAAGTGTTAGAAATTAATCTTGGTTTGGCTAATCAAAACAAAATGCTATAAGGGAAAAGATTTTTTCTACAAACTTCATGATTAAGACTTGGTCAATTACTCATTCAAATTGAATACATACACTTATTTTATAAGTGTTGTATTTTGCTAGGTTCCTTGGTATGTATGAGTTGTCATTAGCTAGAAATTTTTTGCTTAAATCATGTGCTAACCTCCTATGTAACAGTATAGAGGTTTAGGTTTTCTTTTTTAAATAGTGTGTGAAAGCCAAAAAAAAAAAAGTGTGTAGAGAGAGAATTGAGAGTTAGAAAATAGATCAACTCTAACAAGTTGATTGTTTTGTAAAAGGTTATAACAAAAGCCAAAATTAATAAGAGTGTTGTCTCCTAAGTTATTAAAGTTCTCTATCTGAGTATTTTGTATTTACATTATTCCATACAATTATTTTGGGAAATTATCGCTTGAAATTTCCCTACCTTTGGTATCAGAGCTAAGGATTCTTGATGGCATCAAATATGGGAGGAGAGAATCAACGACAAATACAATCGATGCAGACATAACAAATTCTTCTGTAGGTGTAGCAGGTGCAATCAACAACTTTCAAATTTGATGGCAAACATAATTTTCCAATATGGAAACATATGATGAAATTATGTTTGAGAAGTAGTGGTTATAGAGAAATGTTGGAAAAAGATTTGGATGAAACAAAAGAAGCAACATCAGCTCTAGAAAGACAATAAGTGCATCGTGATTGCTCACTCAACAAAAAAGCTTTGCTCCTAATTTTTCAATCAATTAAGTTGGTAGTTCTTAAAAGAGCATTTTCATGCCAAAACAACCAAGGAGGCTTGGAAGATGTTAATAAATACATATTAAGATTCAAGTTGAGTGAAATGAACATAATTACAAGGACTAAAAAGGTAGTTTAAGTTAATGAAGCAATGCTAGGATGAATGTAGCACCCCCTACCACAGACTACGCATCGGGACGTCCGAAGGTCATTCCAGTACATATTTTATGATAAGGGTGAGCTACGTTCGATTACTACATTCTGTTCATATGGCATCATATCAATCTTCACTAAAAAAACATTATAAGAAAACCACAATATTTTAAAACCAACTTTTTCCTCATTTCATTTTATAAAAACTCGATTGTCTACATTGTGACTTTTAATAATTTCCATATGTACATCATCAAAACCTAATACAATAGTACTACATGAATGAGGAAAATATGTACAATCTAACT
>JANSVA010000001.1:26342747-26358862 GCA_025504915.1 Erythroxylum reticulatum
AATTTATTCCTAAATTCACCAAAATTCCTAAATACAATATTCTTACTAACCAATAGAATTTCCAATAAAAATAAATTTAAAATTCTTAAAACTCCAAGAAATCACAACTTAATCTAATTATGCCCATAATTATTCATGAATGCATGTACATTTTTTTTTTCATGTGCAACAACCTCACTATTCATATGTATATGTAGGACATATTATGCATGAACATAGAAATGCATTTCCAACTCTCATTAATCACTCACATTTACCATTCTAACCTTCCCACAGGTAATGGGATGTTACCATGAAAGTATTCGTGATTATCTTCATGAATTGATAAGTTGATGAACGAGATGAAAAACAATGGTGACAAAATTGTAAAGAAGGAAATCAAGGAGAAAATCATACGTACTTTAACAAGTCGATACAATTATATGATGACTACCATTAAAGAGTACAAAGATCTTTACATAATGACATTAAATGATCTTTAAGCATCATTAGTCATGTGAGATGTTAATGAATGAAACAATAGGCAACATGATTAAGCAAGCTTTGAAAGCTTAATCAAATTTAAAGAACACAACGTTTACAAGAAAAACATCTTACAACCAAAGAGGTCAAACTTCAAGAAATGAGGGAGGAACGAACTTCAAAGCTAGTTCCAATCAAAGAAAAAGATGCAGCTCATTTCAAAATAAAACAACTATGCAGTCCTATAAATGCAAAAGGTGTGGGCATCTTCAATTTGAGTGCAAGTCACATATTCAATTTCATAATTGTAAGAAATATGGTCAATATAGTAGAGAATGTTATGATAAAGTAGAAAATGATAGAAGGAATTATACTAAAGTGGTTGAAAATGATGATAGTACAAAAATTATGTTGGTCACTAGTCATGCAATTATTGATAACAATGACTATCAATGGCTATTGCACATTAGTTGTAGTAATCATCTAAGTGGAAAAAGGAGGTATTTTTTTAATTGAATGAGAACTTTCAAACAACGATCAAACTTGGAGAAAATTCAACAATTGAAGTTTTGGGAAAAGGAAAAATGCCATCAGACTTAAGGATGGATCACTGAATTTTATTTCTGATGTATTTTATACACCAAGTATTTGTCAAAATCTTTTGAGCATGGGACAACTGGTAGAGAAAGGTTATGATTTGCATTTTAACAAGCAAGGATGCATAATCAGTGATGTAAAGATAGGCTTAATAGCAAAAATGAATATGTGAAAAAATTATTTATTTTCGATGGATGTCAAGTATGATACCTTCTTGTGTTGTAATATTGTAATCACGGATGAATTAGCACATGCAGCTTGGGCACTTCAAATTTGGAAGCATTAAATTGTTAGCAGATAAAAATGGGCTATTGGCGTACCTGTAATTAAATTTCCTAACTAACTATGTGAAACTTACATCATGGGAAAGAAACATCGAGATCCATTTCTTAAAGGAAGAGCGTGGAGAGCTAAGAGTCCAATTGAGCTAGACTTATGATATGTGGATGTTCCTTCAATTAGAGGTAATAAATACTTCAATACTTTCATTAATGATTTTGGTAGAAACACATGAGTTTATGTCTTAAGCAAAAGTTTGGAGCATGCGAAAAACTTAAGAATTTTATGACATACATCGGAAAACAAAGTGACCACGCTGTTAAAGTTTTAAAAATTGATAGAGGTTCAAAGTACATTGTTTATGATGATTTCTTGAGAAAGAAAGAAACTAAATCAATTGACAACTAGATGTACTCCTTAACAAAATGGAGTGGCAAGAAGAAAAAACAGAACTATAATGGAAATGGTAAGAAGTATGTTGCATTATAAAAAGATGCCTAAAATTTTTTAGGCAGAAGTTGTGTCATGTGCTATTTATATTTTGAATAGGTGTACAGTTAAAAGTGTTCACGATAAGACACCAAAAGAAGTATAGAGTGAAAGAAAACCAAACCTCAGTCACTTGAGGGTATTCGGTTGTATTGCATTTGCATATGTACCTAGAGAATTAAGAAATAAACTTGATGATAATGTAGAAAAATGCATTTTATCGGCTATAGTTAAGAAAAAAAGGGTTACAAACTATATAATCTAATCACTTAAAAGGTAATTATTAGGCAACATATTACATTTGATGAATATGAAGTATGGGATTGGTTAGACAATGCAAAGGGATCATCATCAGTACCAATAATAGTAATTAATTAAGTGGAACCGCTTAATCAAATAACTGAACAAACTCCTAATGATGAGTTAAGTTCAATAGAAAGATCTAAAGAGTAAACTTCTCCTCCAACATCACCACGTAGATATACATAACGAGCATGTCTTCTGTCTACTTATTTTATAGATTATGAACTTGGCAAAGATGATGATCCTGATGATGATAATGAAGATGTTACCTATTATACTTTCTTTGCAAATTGTGATCCAATAACATATAAGGAAACAATTAACAAAGATTGTTGGATTAAAGCAATGGATGAAGAGATTAAAGCAATTGAAAAGAACAATGCATCGAAGCTAGCTACTCTTTCAGAAGGAAAGAAACCAATCATAGTCAAGTGGGTATATAAGACAAAGTACAAACCTAACAAGGAAGTGGAAGGTTTTAAAGCAATGTTAGTAGCAAAAGGATACAAGCAAAAGCCTGGTATTGATTATTTTAAAGTGTTTGCCCCAGTTGTTAGATTGGATACTGTGTGGATGATCATTTCTATTATTGCTCAAAGAAATTGGAAAATATTTCAAATGGATATCAAGTCAGTATTCTTAAATGGTGTACTTAAAAAAGAGGACTATATTAAGCAACCATCAAGCCTTATGAAATAAAGAGATGAAGATAAAGTTTACAAATTAAAGTAGGAACTATATGGATTAAAGTAAGTACCATAAGTATGGTACAACCTTATTAATACCTACTTTCTGAATAATGGATTTCATAGGTGTTCGTATGAGCATGCTTTGTATATCAAAACCAACAAAGATGGAGATATCACAATTATTTACTTATACGTGGATGGCTTAATCTTCTCCAGCAATAATTCTAAATTATTAGAATAATTTAGGGAGGCCATGATTGCTCAATTTGAGATGCTAGATCTTGGTTTGATTACTTATTTTCTTGGCATTGAAGTTAAGTAAACAGACAAAGGTATATTTTTTTTAACAGAAATTTGCACAAGATATTTTAAAAAAGTTCAAGATGGAAGCATGCAAACCAATTTTAACACCAGTAGAGGAAAGATTGAGGCTTTTTAAAGATGTTAATGGTAAATTGGTTTATGCAACTAAATTTAGAAGACTTATTGGAAGTTTAAGATGCTTAACAATAACAAGGCCCAGTATTATTTACGAAGTTAGATTTGTGAGCAAATTTATGAAAGTTACAAAACGAAATTTGAGATAAATTGAAGTTACACTTGATGATGGAATATTTTATTCAAATGCTCACAGATTGGAGTTGGTAGGATATACAGATAATAACTGGGCAGGAGATATTGAGAAACGAAGAAGCACCTCGGTCTATGTTTTTTATTTTGTTTTGGGAGCATTTTCTTGGTCATCCAAGAAAAACAAGTAGTAGCCCTTTCAACAGTTGCAAATTTTTTTTGAAGAATTACAATATCAACAACTTGGTGCTACAAAAATCTTCTGCGACAATAAATCAATAATTTCCTTAATAAAAAATCCACTTTTTCATGGTTCAGCAAACACATCAACATCAAATATCACTATATTCAAGATTTGGAAAAATACAAAGAGATCATGGTTAAGTACTATAATTCTGAAGATCAAATTACTGACATTTTTACAAAGCCATTAAAGGATGAATTGTTCTTGAAGCAAAAAAAGATGCTTGGAATGTCCAAATCAAGCTTAAGGGAGAATGTTAGGAATTAATCTTGGTTTGGCCAACAAAAATATTGTTATAAAGGAAAATACTTTTTCTACAAGCTTCAAGATTAAGACTTGGTCAATCACTTATTCAAATTGAATAAATACACTTACGTGTATATTATTTGTATT
This sequence comes from Erythroxylum reticulatum, assembly GCA_025504915.1. Classification (NCBI taxonomy): domain Eukaryota; kingdom Viridiplantae; phylum Streptophyta; class Magnoliopsida; order Malpighiales; family Erythroxylaceae; genus Erythroxylum; species Erythroxylum reticulatum. The sequence goes on from JANSVA010000001.1 coordinate 26,346,774, forward strand.
TTCTTCCTTACATAAAATCGCACTTTTATAAAATTTTATTGTGAAGGTACTCACTAAAGAATCTTATTCCCTATAGATAACCGAAAATTTAAATCTTAACACAATGATCTCATAGAAGTGCTTCAAGATTCTCAATACTTAATTTCTACTTAGATTTAAACAATTTGAACATTTCAAAATTTTAAATCATTATTTCATTTAATACATATGACTATATCACATAAAGTCATTAGTAATCTAATGAAGTATAAGTATTATCCTTTTATGAATTGTTACATATGACTATATCATATAAAGTCATTAGTAATCTAATGAAATATAAGTATTATCCTTTTATGAATAACACAATTGTTATTCCATCTAATACATCTTATGTATAAATTTAATAATACAATATGATCATCATTCTTTAACAAAAGATTGATTCGGTTATTCTTCAACTTGACAAGTTGAACATGTTTAATACAATTCATAATAAAAAAATACATAAATCCTTATATGTAACTTTATGATTCTATGACATATAAAGATAGTCTCAGTTATTGAACTTTGAATTTTTACCATTTATATTAAGTATAAGTCTCCTTTAATCCAACATATACAAACTATTTGTATAAAATTGGATCAACTACTTTACTTAAGAGTTTATTTCTTATTATACTTTAAACATTATAATAATTTTGAAACTAAATTCAGTATTAAATGCTCATAAGCATGAACTGGAAATACTTATGATCTCTATCATATCTCATATAGGTAAGAAAAGTTATGCTATTTTTCTTTTTATAACAAATATTATCATGCTATAGTAAATGCCTTTAATTGATGTCCATGTTTATGATTTTAGTAGGGTTAAGTAAGTGGAACTATTCTAATAAGGTACTATACCTTTCAACTCTATTTTATGTAACCTTTTGCATCTTGTTATCACGATGTTGACACACATCTTACATATTGACATCCAAGTTTATGAAACATTAGTCAACTCAAAATGTCAATACGCTTTGTCAACATATATCTAAAACTTTAATGTCAAATCCTCAATAAGGATAACTAGCATATTGACATATAATTTTTTTATCTAACTTTGAGAACTCTTCACAAAACATAATCCTGTATCTAAGAAATTTGGTTCACTAACTTAGTATTAACTATACTAAACAAGGTAAATTATACTCAGAACAAAATATAAATGTAAGAAAAGCAAATAACTAATTATATGTCATAACTACCGAATGATTAGGACTTAACCATATATTTGGTTACTCTCACTGTTTGATTTGAAATAATAGCCCTTACTACTATTTAAAAAGATTACTTTAATCTTTCTAATGTTTAGGATTTCATTCAAATATAGTTGATCTTGAATTTGCTAAAAAAACCAACTAAACTTAAATTAGGTATATAACAACTTTATCAATTACATCTTATGTGACTCATAGATTTGTTATGTGATAACTCTTGCCAAAACATATCTTATATGTTATTCCTAACTCTACCTATAAATTTATGTGATCATGAGTTTGCATATCTAAGGACTCACTATTATAAGACTAAACATATTCAGATTAAAGTGACTTTGAGTTTGCTCAACAAGCCTAACAATAAACAGAACTCTAGTGTATTCTTACAAAAATGAAAGGCAACAATAATGTTCAAAACATGTATTTAGTATTTTTATGAGGGATTTAATTTCATTCATCTAGTCAAACATAAAATTGCATGTGAATTGTCACACATATAAAACATATAATTTAACATGCATCTAATATATATATCAAACATATAAATAAAGTATGCAACTTATTCACCCATAATCAGATTATATGCATAAAATATCAAACTTCATTTGATTATAGTTATTCATCTTCATAATGTAAAATAATATTTCCAACTTCTTAGAAAAATCAAGTTAGATTAAACTCATTGATTCTTAAATAAATTAAATTTCTATTCTAAATAAAAATTTTATTTTGATTTGAAAACAATTTTCAAATCCAATTGGAAACTATTTCTAATTATTTTGACTCCTTTAATAAAATTTAAATGAAAACAATTTTCAATAAATTATTCTTTTATTACAATTTTGAAAAAACTCCTTTTTCAAAATTGCATAAGTAACATATTCTAATCTAATTAGAAAAATATTTCTAATCTAATTAGAAATTACTTTTCCTTAATTACAAAACTATTTCCTAATATTAAAAGGAAACTACTTTCAAAATAAAATAAAGTAATTTTAATTTAATTGAGAAAGGTCTTTATATTATTTATTTAGAGATTGATTTCTTAATTAATGATAAAATCTTTCTTTAATAAATTACAGAAATGTTTTTAAAAAATATTAAAGAATCACATTTTCTTAATTAATAAATGAATAAGCTTTCTTAAAATTTAACCAAGAAAAATACTTTTCTAAAAAATTTTAAGAAACTCATTATTCATAAAAAAGAAACAATTTTCTGAATAAATTGAATAATAATTCTCTAAACAAAATCATAACTTTAATTTATCTTAATTATATTGAAATAAATAAATTTAATTAAGAAATGTCTTTCTTAATTATGTATGAAAACAATTTTCTTAATTTTAAAGAATCTAATTAATTAGTTTCAATCAAATTGAAACTAATTAATTCTAATTTTAGAAACTATTTTTTAAAAAATTAATTAGGAATAAATATAATTATTAATCTTGATCACATTAAGAAAATTAATTAATTTAATTTTAGAATTTTTATATTTGAAAACAAATTTAAAATTTATATTTGAAATAGGTTTTGAAATAGTCTTGTCCAAACCAAGGATTGAGTAACTTTGATCCAAAGGGTAAACAAGTCTTATTCTAGGACTAGAATAAGCCTTTCCTTGTATCTAGCTTTGCAATGGGATATCTTTATATCCACACCATTTTCTAAACCTATTTCCAAACACTCCCCATCATCACCTTAGGAAACGGTAGTTTAAACGAATGAAACCCTAGCTTCCAGCATGCTCATGCTGCCGCTGCCGCTGCAGCTGCCAGCTGCCACCTTGCCGGATACCAGTCGCTACGGTCATTATTGCAGGAGATGTCACGAGCTTCAATCGCCACCTTGAAGGTTTACCACCACCACCATCAACTTTGTCCTCTCCAGTGTCTCCAGCAGGCTACGATGACAGCCATGTCATTGCAGTTGCTGGAAGCCCATCAGGAGTCAATGACTGGACTTCTGCAGCCATAAAACGCGGGAGTATCTTCCAAACATGCTTCTTCTGCGAGAGCCACTACCAACTTCAACCCACCACTATCGTCGCCACCGCTGCAAGAGCCTATTCGTCACAGTTGACACGCCTCGACACCAATGCCTAGCTACTGATTTACTGCACCTCCACACTGCTATTGACACACCTTCAATCCACGCCAACCACGGTCCAGCATTTTCCAGATTATCAACGCCACATTGTGTCTCCGATAGCTTCTAATCGCAACCTCCCAGCCACACGTCTTATTCTGCACGTAATAAACCAATCATGCCACTCTCGTAAACACCATGTAGTTCAACATAAATGCCTCTGACAATGACAAGATTTCCGGCAGCCTCCATCAAAAAAATTTCCTATGGAAGGGCTTTCTATAACTCTTAGTTTTCATACTTCCTTGACATGCGATGAGGATGCTATAATCTCATAATAGAAAATTTCCAGATTTTAGGTCTTGGGTCTCGGGTGTTTAATCTGAACTTTTTCATATTTCAAAACTAGGATTCTTGGGTTACTGTAACTTTAAGGCTTAGAGTTTGTTAATTCAATTCCAAAATTCAAGATAAATAACAATCAACTAATTTAATTAAATCATAGAATTAAAAATTAGCTATGATATCACTGTTGAAAAATTGGGACGGGATCTAATCTCTATCATAGACGAATTATTATGAAACCTTTTTTTTATTTTGATTTTTCAAAAATCAAGATTACTTTAATTCTTTAAAATGATTAACGTATAAATGATAATAAAACATAAATATTAACTTGTACCTTATTTTAAAACTTGGTCATATTCTTGTTGTATCCTTTAAATCATTTTCGAAATCAATCAATCTGAACTACCGTAGTCGCATAAGTATCTGACCTATAATAGCATCCACATAATAGGTTGAGAGAAATATATAACTCTTATAGAGATGATTAAGCAAGAAATGCTAGCTCCATTAAAGCTTAAGCTTATTTATAATAAATTTTGAACATTTTAATAATTTAATTGAAATTAAATTCTAATTTCAATGAAAATTTAATTAGAATTACAAATAATTATAATTAAATACCAATTATACCTAAATAAGATCTAATATTTTATATTAATCTTTATTTATTAAATATCTCATATTTAATCATAAAATTTTTCAAATTTTACAATCAAGTTCAATTTGATCAAAACATTTTGCTCTTTTCAACTCATTCTTTATGTGATACCCATTAGGTTTCTAAATATGTTGTCAATGATTATAAATTATAATTATAAATCTTAATTAGAATTAGATAAATTAAAATTCTTTTAATATATCTTTAATTTTTCTAATTAAACAATTTATATTCATTGATCAAGATTGACGTCTAGCATTACATTATGACCATCTAAATATTTATGAATGTCAAAATAGTTTTGACTAACCTTTTTGTATATGATTTTTACGTATAATTCAATCATTTTATTATACAATGTTCAGATTAGACATAGAGCATGAAATTAATGTCTACTTTATTTTGAGTCCAATCATATTAGTTCTCTGTCATTAACTATGTTGATTTAATTAATGACAGTTTTTAACTATTTGCAAAACGTTATTATATCTTGACCAAAGATTTCCCAAATCAATACTAATCAAGAACAACATAATATTCTTCCTAATTATTTTAGAGTGATAAATCATATTACGATCACTCAACGACCTCCATATAGTTCATACTACATCCAATGACTACAGATTGAACTACTCATAATTAGAATAGGTCATAAGTAGTATCAAAATATGACAATTCCATAAACACACAAATAATATTCCAAATGGATTTCTCATATTGAATTAGCTTAGTAAACTTGTTTACTAAGAATCACTCACCTGTTTGTTTAAGTATCTCCATATTTTAGTCCATGAGATCGATTATTTTCTTCATAAGGAAAAACATAATGTGTGCTAGCCTTTTTATATGCTATTAATGTCCAGTCTCAATAGAACAATGACTAGGAATAATTTAGGGATAATATATAAATATAATATGAATCTCATAATTATAATCCCATAATAATTTCATTTTCCTATGTAAAATTATCTTATGGACTTTATCATATATATCTAAACATATACAAGATAAAGAATTTTTTTAAATTATTTTTTCATTAAATTACAACCAATTGATCGCGAGTTGTAAGGCATAAACTAACAGCTACAACATTCCAAAAATTAAAAGAAGTCGTATCGACGACTCTTATTCTCTAGCTACGTAATTTTTCTATTCCATTTTAGTATAATGTGATGTCTCAGTATTTGCAATTGGTGCAGTCTTATTTCAAAATCCAAATTTGTATTTCAGCAAGAAATTAGTTCCACAGCTGTGTAATTCTTCTGCTTATGTTAGAGAACTTTATGTGATCACGAAATTGGTAAAAAAATGGTGTCATTATTTATTAGGTCGTCGTTTTATTATTTATATAAATCAACAAAGCCTAAAAAAATATAGCCCCAAGATTTTATTATCATGTATCGTGAAACTGATTACACCTCCTTCTTGGCTTTATTTGCTCCTCAGTTTTCTTTCTCAAATACTTTACAGGCGAGACTTTAGCTCATGTAAAAATACCCTTACATGCAATCTTTTCAGTTAATAGAAAATATTTTATATTTTAAAGTTAAAATCAATATAACTGTTGATAGTGGACTAAGTCTGAAGCTACTTCATGATTTCATGCAACTCCATTGGTGGTTCATTCAAGTATTAAAGCCTTTGTTGCTTGGATGTCCACTCTTTTTCACTAGTCATGGCTCTATAGAAATGTAATAGTAATTTTTCAATCTATCAAGAAAACAAATACTCAACAGAAAAAAAACATTACAACCACTCCCAATTCCAATTCCGGAACAACTTTGAAAAGATCTAACACTAGGCTTTATTACACATTTCCCTCCTTCACAAACTAACCCAGTTATATGTGGGTCACAGTGGATAGATTATTGAAATATGCTCATTTTATTTATCTTTTTACACACTATATAAACATAGCCCTGACCTTAGCCAAAATATTACTTTTGGAAATTTACATACTACATGGGGTCCATATATCTATTATTTCAAACCATGACCCTTTATTTTTAAGCAAGTTTTGAACATACCATTTTCGCATACTAGGAACTACCCTTTCCTACAACACTGCTTACCATGATCAGTCAAAAGTATTAAATTGATGTCCAAAAACTTACCTCAGGTGTTTTACCTTCTACTAACTATAATGTTGGTCGCAATTTCCACCTATGGCAGAACTATGTTATAGTATAGCTTTCCATATAATATACCTAAAAATCACATTGTTTTTTAATACTCATAAGCTATACATGGTGACTGGTGGCAACTTGATACGATTTGTGTTAATATTGTGAGGTTAGCCCGGCAACTGAAGCAATATTACCTACCCAATTGTAGAAGAAACCAATGACCTTTAACTATTGGACCACTCAACTTTGTTATATATGTTCTTATTAGTTTTGCTTGTACCTTAACGCTCACTTTCTCGAGTTATGTTTACTTAGAACGACGGTGATGTTTGCACTCCTTCAGCCAACCCATTTAATTGATGAAGGTGAAGATAGAATTACTAGTGATCTAATGAACTTTTAGTAAGCCAAACATAAGAAACTGATGATGTCAGAGGTAAGTGTACAAAAATCTTTACAGAAGTGTGTGCGTACAATCAATGGTTGGAGTACTAGTATTTAGGAAACTAATGTGCATTGATCTAAAACAATGTTTGAAATACAAGTATTTAGGAAATTAATGTTCTCTGATCTAAAAGTACCCTGTTCTAGATAGAACAGGAATTGGTTGAAAAGCACAGTAACAGTAGCAAAGAGGGCAAGGGTGATGCTGATGTGAGCTCAAGAGAGAGTCAAAAAACCAGTCAACTATCAAATGACTCATTGACCATGTCAAAAGGACCAATTACTTATGCTAATGCTAAGAGGCTTCGAGAAGCTTTTGGTAGGCTTATATGTACCATGGTTGATGAAGAAAAGACCTTTGGAGATCAAGTTACAAACAATAACATCAAGGTAGTAACGCTATTCACGTGTTTTGACTTGGGCTGAAATTTTGACATTGATTCGGGCCGAATCAGTCTAACTAATTAACATGAAATTGTAGATTTTTTTCATAGATTTCCAACGGCATAAGATTAGCCTTAATCGAAGGTCTTTATCCCAAGATATGCTCAATTTACTAAAGGATGTTTTGTTAGAAAATTATTACGAATTCCTAATTGACTTTTCATTTTTCCTAATTAGGCTTTTCGTTTTTAGGCCCACTTTTTTAGACTTAAAAGGGTGGTTTTCTGCACTTCCTATTCAAACTTTAGGTCATTTTTTAAGAGATTCAATCCTGAAATTCTCTACAAATTGATTTTACAAACTTATTAAATGATTAGTTAGATTGCTTGTGGTGTTCTTTTGATATCTTTGTGCATTTTGGTTTCTGATTGCATTGTTAATCTTGGGTCAAAGCGTCGAAGGATCTTCTGATAACTTTGAATTCTTGGGTTAGGGTTTTGATCCGATCGATCAAGGGGTTCCTAATCGAGTCAATTCTAGGGGGTCCGCGTCAGATGCCTTCTCTGAATCTTGATTGTGGTATCAAGGCCAGACAAGCGCCCCTCATACATGAATGGATTAATATGAAATGTCATCTTCATCATTGCATAAACTAGACTAGTCAACAAGTTATTGGATCCAGCATTATGCACCCCTCCAACTATCTTAACACCAAGAATATCTCCAAGCTTTTGAAGCCCCAATTCGCCACCTTGGAGCCCATCACAAAACTTTGCCATATACTTTAAGTCAACCACTGAACCAAGGACAGAATGAACAAGTATGACAAATTCCTAAGCAGAATATGGCAAAAGGGTCACGACATGTAACATATGTGCTAAATCGTACAAGCCATGGAATGTAACCCATCAAGCGTGCCTATGTTTTCTCATGATATGAAAAAAAAAGAAGGTAAGAATCTCTTCATCACTATTCCTTCCTTTTTCAGTCTACTAATGTCAATCCCACATTGCTTCAAGAATTGGATGGAATTAAGGGACTGTTTGTCCTCGTCAATATTGAATAGGAAGTTGAACTCCCATGTCCTAAAAACAATGCCCATCTTGTTAGAGAAGGTTAGTCCCAATTAGATCAACTTGGAGTTGTCAACGTTGTACTTCAAGTGGCTGTAACGAACATGATCATCAGTCTTATTCCTTCCCGTCTTCAGGAGACAACCTGGGAACTTCGTGTGAACAGATATTACTCTATACTTGTACAATGTTGCATCATGCATCACTAGCTCTTCGTCAAAGTTGTTACTCGACACCTGTCTGACTCTGATTATAGAAGAAGTCATGGTTTGAGACCAATTGATCATACTCAAAGAAAAGCTTTTACAATTATTGCTTCTGTTCTATTTATAGGATTAGGTAATTCCATTTGGTTTTCTGAAATCCGCTTCTCATTAGGAAAATCATTTTGGGCAATTCCGTTACATAAAAGCTTTCTGATAATCTGTTTCTTATTAGGAAAATCATAAAAACTTTCAGGTAGTCTGTTTCTCATTAGGAAAGTCATTTTATCTTTTTTCAAAATTGACCCCAAATCGTGTCCGATATCGACACATATCGACCCAGGTCATATCTTAGATATGTTTGTAATAGATCGGTTAGGGTCAGGTTGACTTTCACTCTACCTCACACAAACCTAAGTAATTGACTCTCTATCCTTGGCTCATGCAAGGCCGCAAGAAATTTCTTCTATTTCATTAATCAAGAACCCGAAATGTCGATTGGCTTCTTATGTTTTTTCCCCTACTGTTCCAGAACCTAATATTAAGGTTAAGTTGTTGTCTCTTTTTTCTATTTTTCTCTTGGTTCTTGAAGTAGACTGATTTTTCTTTTGGTGCAGAAAGATTGCGTTCAAATTTGGATCTTTAGATAGAAGAATTCGAGGTTGAAGACTGAATTTTCGCGTTCAAATTTAGGTCTTCAGATAGAAGGATTCGAGAATTAAAGACTGAATTTTGAATTGGCCAAATTATCTTTTTGTTGCTTTCATTTCATGGCTTTTAGATGACCATATTTTGGTGTTATCTTACCATAGAACTCTGTAAAATATATAGCTTAGAATTAGTGTAGATATTTTCAATGTAAGTTAATAGCATAGTTGTTTTTCTCTATGGCTGATATATTGTAATTGCAAACTTTCTCATTCTCGTTGAAAATAAGTTTGAAGCCACTGTTAAAGTCGTGAGAAGTGATAATGATAGTGAGTTTGTTAATTTAGATTATTCTCGTATGTTTCAAACTAAAGGAATTCTACATCAACGTTCATGTCCATATTCTAATCAATAGAATGAGATAGTTGAAAGAAAGCACAAACATTTGTTATAGACTGCTCAATTTTTGATGTTTTGAAGTAAGTTGCCAAAGAAGTTTTGGGGAGATTTTATTTTAGTGGTTACCTAAATAATCAACAAGCTTCTTATGCCTCTTTTGTTTTGGAAAACTCCTTATGAGTTGCTCTACAATAAGCCATCAAGTTATGAAACTCTTAAAACTTTCAGGTGTTTTCATTATGCTACCAATACCCTAGCCTATAAGGATAAAATTGAACTTAGAGCTTTTAAGTGTGTCTTATCTGCTATGTAACTAGTCAGAAGGCATTTAAACTATATGATCTTGCTAGCTACAAAACATTTGTTTCTAGAGATGTTATTTTCCATTAATCTATTTTTCATTATGTTTAAGATTTACCACCACCACCATACTCCTCTTCTAGAAATTTCTCCCATTGATCCTCCTCCCACACTTCCTAATGACTTTATTTATCTTCCTTTAGACACACTCGTACATAATACCATAATTCATGTATCACCAGCTGATTCATCCTCTGCAGACAAAGCCCAGAGTGCTTTAGGTCCAACCGAAGCACTAATATTGATCTCTACTTCAAACGTTTTTTATGCTTTTATACCTCCTTTACATATTCGAAAAAGCACATGAGTCAAATATCCTTCATCAAGGTTAAAGGATTTTGTCGCGAATGTAAATGCTTCAAGCTGCGACTTCACATCTTTTGCTAGTTCTTTCTCAGCTCAATCACCTACTTCAGGTATGTCCTATACTCCTCCCTCGTTTCCATTCGTTCACCCATCTTGTTTTACTTCTTCATATCCACATTTTATACCAAATATATCTATTGTCCATGAACCTCAGAGCTATAATCAAGCTAAACTGGATGAAAATTGGGTTAAGGTCATACAACAGGAGCTTCATGCATTAAAGCAAAACAACACCTGACAGCTCACTTCTTTGCCTCCCAACAAGAAAGCTATTGGTTACAAATGGGTTTATAAAATCAAATTTAAACCCGTTATTGGTTACAAATGGGTTTATAAAATCAAATTTAAACCCGATGGTGATGTGGATGGATATAAGGAAACATGGGTAGCTAAAAGGCACAATCAAATCAAAGGTCTTGATTACGCTGATAGTTTTTCTCCTTTTTCTAAACTCGTTACTGTGCAATTATTTCTTTCCATTGTTTCTGCTAATTCATGGCCTCTGCATCAAATTGATATAAATAACGCTTTTCTCCATTGTTCTCTTAACGAAGAAGTGTTCATTTTGCCTCCTGAAGGATATACCAAAGCTAGTCCAGATCAAGTTTGCAAGCTTATTAAGTCTCTTTATGGCCTTAGATAGGCTTCTAGACAATGTAACTTGGCATTTTTTTACTAAACTTCAGTAATTTGGTTTTGTTCAATCTAAACATGATCGCTGCTTATTTGTCATGTCTTACAATTCTTCTTTCTTAGTTCTTATCCTCTATGTAGATGACGTGTTAATCACATGACCTAATGAAGCAGCCATTCAAGATGTTAAACAATTTTTACATGTTGTCTTTACTGTTATAAACCTTGGATCTGCTAAGTACTTCCTTGTTCTTAAGATATCTTGCTCCTCTAGTGGGATTTATCTTAATCAAAGAAAATATGTGCTTGATATTTTACAAGACACTAATTTACAAGGTGACAAGCCTTCTGTTATTCCTTTCCTTGCCAACACTCGACTTCAGTCCAGGATCAATTCTCCATATTCAGCTAAATATCATTTTTAATTGGTCGTCTTATCTATCTTAATCTTTCCTGACCAGATATCTCTTTTTTCGTTTAACAATTAAGTAAGTTCATGAATTCTCCACAAACTTCTCATTTGGATGCAGTTGTCCATATTCTTCTCTATCTTAAAGGATTTCTATTTAAAGGTCTGTTTTCCCCTTCTAATTTCCAATTTACTCTCACTGGATATTGTAATGCTGACTGGGCTACTTGTGTATCTACTCTTAAATATGTTACGAGTTATCATATTTTTCTGGGTTCATCACTTGCTTCTTAAAAACCAAGAAGCAAGCTACAGTTTTGCATTCCTCTACTGAAGCAGAGTACCATAACGTGGCTATGATTGTTTGTGAGCTCCAATGGCTCACTTATCTGGTAAAGGATTTTCACATTTTGCCCCTCTATTGATTCCTTTATACTGTGATAACTAAGTTGCTTTACATATTACTGCTAATTTCGTGTTTCATGAACACACAAAATCTTGAATATTGATTGCCATCTTGTTCGGGACAAAGTTATGCAAGGATTTATTAAACCAAATCATGTTCAATCTTCACTTCAATTAGCATATTCATTTACCAAGCCTCTTATTATTCCTATTTTTTCTACGCTCCTTTTCAAGTTGGGCTTGGTTGATTTTCACCAATCTCCAACTTCGGGGGGGGGGGGGGGGATGTAATTTAAATA
>JANSVA010000001.1:26358962-26375567 GCA_025504915.1 Erythroxylum reticulatum
GGGGGGGGATGTAAAATATATAGAGTAAAAATAATGTAGATATTTTCAATGTAAGTTAATATCATAGCTATTTTTCTCTATAGCTGATATACTGTAACTGTAAACAATTATATCAATTAGTTTGTTATTAGTTTCAATTGAAAACTCTGTATATAAACAGACCTTTGTGAGAAAATAAAATGATAGCAAATTATTATTTTGTTTTTTTAAATAAATATCTACAAACTCGATGTTTTAAGGACACTTAGTGAATAAAATGCTTCTTAGGTCTACTCTTTAAAGGAATTAGTTCTCTATGTTTGAAGTTGTTCCCTTTACTTGATGATACAATTAGGATTTTTTTAGAAATTTTTTTTGCTTTATGTTAAGTGTCAACATGTTTAAAGAATATAGGCTAATTGGATGCAGCAAAAGGCACCTTCATCTGATCCTCAAATTGCTACATTATGATAGATTTTAGAATGTCAATTGCTTGGGATGGTATATAAAATTTCGAGAAGTATTGTTTTAATGGTCATAATTAGTTAAGAATTGGAAGCCAATTTATAAGAGTATCATGTGAGAAAATTGTCTTGGCTACTTGATAAGTATACCTTTAAGATCATGTCCTACAAAAATAGAAGAATCGTGCATGAGAACATTGTTACTTAGACAACGTTAAAAAAATGTTAGATAAAGCAATGAATTTGTTCCTTATTAGTACTTGCAAAACTTGATATGCTGAGATGACTGATAAGAAATTTGTCTTGGTGAGTTTCAACAAACACGACATATCAAGAAGAATTTAATCTCATTTACAGTTCTGAAATTTATCAAAACGTTTGAAATCATCCTACTTCCAGATTGAAACTAAGAGATGAGCTTCTATGTTTAATACATGGAAGTTCCAAATCGTTGAGGTCCCTATCTCTTGTAATAATCCACACAACTTATGCTATGTAGGGAAATTTCAAGCAATAATTTCCTAAAGTAATTGTATTGAATATAGTAAATACAAAACAATTAACAAAGAACATTAATAATCTAAGAGACAATACTCTTATAATCTTGGCTTTTGTTATAACCTTTTACAACACAATTAACTCGTTAAAGTTTATTTATTTTCTAGCAGTCCATTTTCTCTCTACACGCCTTTTTACTTTCATGTACCTTTACAAAGGAAACTCAAACCTTTATATATAGTGTTATAAAGGAGGTTAGAACATGATTTAAGCAAAAAATTGCTAACTAATGACAACTCATAGATACCAAAAATCCTAGCAAAATACAACTCTTATATAACTAAGCATATGAATTAATTACTAAGTATTTGACTTAGCCAAATGACAACTGATATACAACTAAGTGTATGTATTCAATTTGGATAAGTAATTGACCAAGTTTTAATATTGAAGTTTATAGAAAAAGATATTTTCCCTTATAACATTTTGTTTTGATTGGCTAAACCAAGATTAATTCCCAACATCCTCCCTTAAGCTTGATTTGGACATTTCAAGCATCTTTTTCTACTTCAAGAACAATTTAGCCTTTAATGGCTTTGTAAAAATGTCAGTAATTAAATCTTTAGACTTATAATACTTAACCACGATCTCTTTGTCTTTTACCAAATCTCGAATATAATGATGTTTAATGTTGATATGCTTGCTACAACCATGAAAGAGTGGATTTTTTGTTAAGGCAATTGTTGATTTATTATTGCAGAAGATTATTGTAGGATCAAGTTGTTGATGCTTCAATTCTTTAAGAATTTTACGCAACCATGCTTCCTTTGTAGCGCAATTCGATGCTGCTATATATTAAACTTTTGCCATTGAAAGGGTTATTATTTGTTGTTTCTTGGAAGACTAAGAAAATACTCCCGAGCCCATTATCATGTTTACCTTTAATGTATATCAAATTTTGTTTTGTAGCTTGTTAATGCAATTGTTATGGTGCTTCCATAAATTTACTCGCAATTCCAACTCCATAAACAATATTGGCCTTATTATTGTTAAGTACCTTAAACTTCCAATAAGGATTCTAAATTTAGTTGCATCAACCAATTCACCATTACCATCTTTCAAAAAGCTTCAATCTTTCCTTTAATGATGTTAAAATTGGTTTGCATGCTTCCATCTTAAACTTTTTCAAAATATCTTGCACATATTTCTGTTAAGAAATAAATATACCTTTATCTGTTTGCTTCACTTAAATGCTAAGAAAATAAGGCATCAAAGAAAATTTTATCAACTCAAATTAAGCAATCATGGCCTCCCTAAATGCTTCTAGTAATTTACAATTATTGCCAGTGAAGATTAAGTCATCCATGCATAAGCAAATAATTGTGATGTCTCCATCCTTATTGGTTTTGATATACAAAGCATGCTTATATGAACACGTCTTAAATCTATTATTCAGAAAGTAGGTATTAATACGAGTGTACCCTGCTCGTGGTGCTTGTTTTAATCCCTATAATGCCTTCTTCAAATTGTAGGCTTTATCTTCATCTCCTTGTTTCACATAGCCTGATGGTTGATCAATATAAACCTCTTCTTCAAGTACACCATTTAAGAATGTTGACTTGATCCATTTGAAACATTTTCCAATTTCTTTGAGTAGTAATAGAAATGATCATCTGCACAGTATCCAATCTAGCAACTAGGGCAAATACTTCAAAATAATCAATACCAGACTTTTGTTTGTATCCTTTTGTTACTAACCTTACATTAAAATGTTCCATTTCTCCATTGAGTTTGAACTTTGTCTTATATACTCACTTGACTCCGATTGGTTTCTTTCCTTCTAGGAGAGTGGTTAGCTCCCATGTATTGTTCTTCTCAATTGCTTTAATCTTCATCTGTTGCTTTTATCCAACAATCTTTGCTAATTGCTTCCTTATATGTTACTGGCTCACAATCTGCAAGGAAAGCATAATAGGTAACATCTTCATTATCATCATCAAGATTATCATATTTTCCAATTTCATAATCTTGCAAATAAGTAGGCAGATGACATTCTCATCGTGGATATCTATATGTTGATGTTAGAGGCGAAGTTGACTCCTCAAATCTTTCTGTTGAAGTTGGCTCATCACTAGGAGTTTGTTCAATTATTTGATCAAGTGCTTCAAGTTCCTTGATTATTGTCACTTATACTGATGATGATCCCCTTTTATTGTCTAACCAATCCCATACTCCATCTTTATCAAATGTAACATCTCAACCAATAATTAACTTTTGAGTGATTAGACTGTATAGCTTGTAACCCTTGGTTTCTTGACTATAGTCAATAAAATGCTTTTTTTCTGTCTTATCATCAAGTTTCTTTCTCAATTCTCCAAGTACATGTGCATATACAATAGAACCAAACACTCTTAAGTGACTGAGGTTTGATTTTCACCTACTCCATTCCTCTTCTGGTGTTTTATCATAAACACTTTTAACTGAATACCTATTTAAAATATAAACAACATATGCCACAGTTTCTACCCAAAAACCTTTAGGCATCCCTTTACAATGCAACATACTTCTTACCATATCCATTATAGTTTTGTTTTTCCTTTTCATCACTCTATTTTGTTGAGGAGTATATCTAACTATCAATTGATGTTTAGTTCCTTTCTTTTTTAAGAAATCATCAAAACATTGTACTCTGTACCTCTATCAATTCTTAAAACTTTAAGACTATGGCCACTTTGTTTTTTTTTATGTATGTCATAAAATTCTTGAGTTCTGTATATGCTTCAAATTTTTGCTTTAAGACATAAACCCATGTCTTTCTGCTGAAATCATCAATGAAAGTAATAAAGTATTTATTACCTCCAGCTGAAGGACCATCTACATAGCACAAGTCTGAATGCACTAGCTCAAGTGGACTCTTAGCTCTCCAAACACATCCTTTAAGAAATAGACCTCAATGTTTCTTTCCCATGATGCAAGCTTCACATAGTTGTCTAAGAAGTTTAATGATAGGTAAGCTAATAACCCATTTTTTATCTGCTAAAAATTTGATGCTTCTAAAGTTAAAGTGCCTAAGTCGCATATGCTGAAGCAAAGTTTCATTTACGAATGCAATATTGAAACACAAGAAGGTATCATACTTGACATCCATCGGAAATAAAAGATTGCTGAACATCTTCGTTTTGCTATTAAGCACATCTTTACATCACTGATTTTGCATCCTTGCTTGTTAAAATGCAAATCATAACCCCTCTTTGCTAGTTGTCCCACGCTCAAAATATTTTGACAAATAATTGGTGAAAAAAATACATCAAAAATAAAATTTAGTGATCCATCCTTAAGTTTGATGGCAATCTTTCCTTTTCCTAGAGCTTTAATTGCTGAATTGTCTCCAAGTTTGACTGTGGTTTGAAAGTTCTCATTCAAGTTAGAAAATACCTCCTTTTTCCTCTTAGATTATTACTACAACTAATGTCCAACAACTATTGATAGTCAATGTTATCAATAATTGCATGACTAGTCACTGGTACATTTTTTTTATTATCATCATTTTCAACCACTTTAGCATAATTCTTTCGATCATTGTCTACTTTGGCATGACATTCTCTACTATAGTGACCATATTTCTTATAGTTATGGCATTAAATATATGACTTTCACTTGAACTGAAGATGCCTATGCTTCTTCCATTTATAGCACTACATAGTTATTTTATTTTGAAATGAGCTACATCTTGTTCTTTGATTGGAACCGGCTTTGAAGTTCCTTCCTCCCTCATTTCTTAAAGTTTGATCTCTTTGGCTGTTCTTTGTTTTTCTTGTAAACGTTGTCTTATTTTAATTTTATTGAGCTTTTAAAGCTTGCTCAAATATGCTACCTATTATTTCATTCTTCATCATCTCACATAACTCTAATGATGCTTGAAGATCATTTAGTGTCATCGTGTTAAGATCTTTGGACTCTTCAATGAAAGTCACTACATAATTGTATCGAATTGTTAAAGCAAGCATGATTTTCTCCATGATTTCCTTCTCTACAATTTGATCACCATTGTTTTTCATCTCATTCACCAACTTATCAATTCGTGAAAACTAATCACAAATAATTTCATCCTGACTTTGCTCCATTAACTCAAACTGCCCTTTTAGTCCTTATAATCTTGTTCATTTCACTGCATCTGCACCTCTATATGTATTTATTAAAATCTTCCATCCTCCTTTGTTATTTTGGCATAGAAAGTTTTTTCAAGAACTATCAACTTAACTGATTGACAAATTAGGAACAAAGCTTTTTCGTTGAGTAAGCGATCAGGATCCACTTGTTGTCTTTCTACAACTAATGTTGCTTCTTTTGTTTCATCAAAATCTTTTTCCAAGATTTCTCCATAACCACTACTTCTTAAACATAATTCCATCATATGTTTTCAAATTGGAAAATATGTTAGCAGTCAAATTTGAAAATTGTTGATTGTACATGTGGAAGAATTTGTTGTGTCTGCATCGGATGTATTTGTTGTTGATTCTCTCCTCTCATATTTGATGCCATCACGAACCCTTAGCTATCATACCAAATTTAGGGAAATTTCAAGCAATAATTTCCCAAATTAATTGTATGGAATATAGTAGAGACAAAACACTCAACAAAGAATTTTAATAATATAAGAGACAACATTCTTATTAATTTTGGCTTTTGTTATAATCTTTTAAAACACAATCAACTCGTTATAGTTGATTTATTTTCTAATACTCAATTTTCTCTTTACACACCTTTTTGCTTTCACACACAAAGGAATCCCAAACCACTATATATAATGTCATAAAAGAGGTTAGCACATGATTGAAGCAAGAAATTTCTAGCTAATGACAACTCATACATACCAAAAATCCTATCAATATAGAATTTTTATACACCTAAGCATATGACCTAATTGCTAAGTATTTGACTTAGTCAAATGACAATTAATATACACCTAAGTGACATATTCAATTTGAATAAGTAATTGACCAAGTCTTAATCTTGAAGCTTGTAGAAAAAATATTTTCCTTTATAGTATTTTGTTTTGATGGGCCAAACCATGATTAATTCCTAACATTTCTCCTTCTAGAAAAGTTCCAAGTTGTTTCCTAACATTTCTCCTTCTAGAAAAGTTCCAAGTTGTTGAGTTTCATTCTTCTATTAAATAGAAGGTATGGAGGATTTTTCAAAAGTGGAATATCAAACTATTTCTCTATAATAATAATCAACATTTAGCGACTCACTTTTTACTCCTTACCTATCAACTGAACAAAAAAGAAATAGATCTTGAGGTAGAGTGATGCACGAACTTGCATGAGATTTAGTTCATAGGCTTGGATTAAAAAAAAAAGAAATGTAGGAAAAAGAATTGAAACCTAATCCTTAGTTTTACAACCATAATTAATGGATTTGTGATTATTTTCATTATGAACCCCGGCGTCTAAAAGAATAAATCTGCCATATATCAGTATATTATAAAACATTCCCGACTTGCAGCCATGCCTCAAGGTCAGTCAGTAAACTTGGGAACTATAACAGTAAGGAAAATCCTTAAGTTATCCACGGTGTTCGCTGACGGCACTGGAAAATGATACTAGAAATTATTAACAAAGTATCAGCTCAATCAAGAACATCCAGGAGTTACAGAAATCCCAATACCTAATCTAAGAGTAGAAGCAGACATTATGGCCATCTCGAGCAATGAGTCCTGAACCATGCCATAGCACAACCACTCCTTACATTTCACATTCATTTGGCAGTCACTTACTTGATATCATAAAAGTATATAATGTGACATTACTTGAACTACTGAACCTAAACTAGAGGAGGCAACAAATTAAATAAGGCAACTTTACCCCAGCATTTGGAATATCAAAGCGAAAAGATGGGAATTAACATATCATATGAATAGGACAAAAAGAATATTTCTTGTTTTCAATAGATAATGGGTATAGTACATAAGCACGAGAGGTAAAAGCATGATTATGAAGTCTATGCTCGAAATTAAATACTGCGAGTTCTTTAATTACATAGGTATAAACGCTTCTCTAAAAGTGCCATCTTCCTCTAAATAATGCATTTTAAGGTTCAGTACTCAAGAGTATGCTGTATGCTTGCATCACCCTATTGCATGCTATCTCTCTAAATTAATTTACTATGATCACCAATGTAGGAAGAGAATGCTGACCGGCTACTGGCTAGAATTTATTTACTTGTAAATAAGTTTCCTTACTGATAAGAGGCAACAAAATCGTAATAAAACAAATACACCTCCTTTACTTTTAGGCTATGTTTATTTGGGTAGATATTAATAGAATAGAATAAAATTTATTGTTTGAGACTAGTTAATAATAAAATAAAATAGAATGAAATTGTTTCACATCTCATCCTAAACAGTAAAATAAATAACTTTTGATAAGTTTATGATAGAAAGTAAAATAATTAACAACATTTTACCATATAAATCATTCTTTTAAATAATATTTTACTATATTATATTATGAATTCGTTCACTCATCTCAATTAATAATTTTTTGATATAATATTCATTTTCATTCTATTCTATTATAAATTATTATATTTTATTTAAAATTTTACGTCTAATTAAACATAAGTACAGACATCATATTACGTATGATAGAGCCATGTATTGTTCACGTTCAACCGAAAGCACGCCTTTGTTTGAAGTTAGTTTGTCGAGATATGTACAAACAGGATGAACATGCCCAACATCTAGTTTGATTAGCTCGTGAAAGCTTTGTACGGTTTGGAAGAATAGAAAGCTTTTTAACCCCGCCCCTTGGGTGGCTTCAAATTCACATAAAATAATGAAGGAAAAAAGGGTTAAACAATGTACACGGCACCACTTCACTTTTATAGAATTGGTTTATTTGTTTTGATATATTAATAATACGCCAAATATATTTACTTTAAAATCTTGTAAATATATTATGATCAAAATTTTAAGCTAGTATATGAAGATAGGCTTAATTTATAGTCTGGCGATGTTTACCATCTAATCCAATCTGAAATCAAAATTATAGATCTCAAACATTGTGAAATATTTTTTTCCAAGCAAAGATTAAAGTCCAAATGCCCATCACAGGCCTTTCTGAAAAGTCATGTCTCATCCTCTCTTTGGTACGTCATCATCCAGCAAGAAGACAAAACGAAGGACTACCCATTGTGCCACGTATCCACCAAACTTTTCATCTCGTCTCACCTCCTGGTACTATCCTTACTTATCGGGCTCTCTCCTTCTCAGCCATGCTTTATTTTCTTTTTATCCCACCCATACTCAAAAACATTTTCCTCGAGAAAGGGACAGCGAAGTCAGAAAAAGTTGCAAAGGCCAAAAAGGTTGGCCTCAGCATGACGAAGTAATATT
Organism: Erythroxylum reticulatum; assembly: GCA_025504915.1. Classification (NCBI taxonomy): domain Eukaryota; kingdom Viridiplantae; phylum Streptophyta; class Magnoliopsida; order Malpighiales; family Erythroxylaceae; genus Erythroxylum; species Erythroxylum reticulatum. The sequence goes on from JANSVA010000001.1 coordinate 26,367,303, forward strand.
AATTAATTGATTAATAAAGGGCAACATATTTCTAATGTATGTCTGTTACATTCGCCTCTTTTTGTCCCATTTGTAATCATATAACTATATAAAGACCTTAGGGGTGTGAGGTGACTGACAAGTAACCGACTACAGGCAGTTGTTGGAACAGGGTTAAGCACCGACACGGACGCTGACGAAATCAGACAGCCTGCACGCGAGGTGACCGGGTACAAGGACGGCAGGTCATTTTAACCTTGAACTCTGTGTATTTCGGCGGGCATGTTTAGTCGATACCCCACATTCTCCTCGATTAGACCCACGTTGCACTTGCACGCCCCTTGTCTCCCAAGTGAACATTTCATATTACACTCTCAACGGCGGCGCGTGAGTTTTTCTTTCTCCTTTTGGTTTCACACCAAGGATTTCAGTAACGCTGGTTATGAATAAATGGAGTAAAAACTAAAATGAAGTGTGGAGATCCAAAACAAACAAAACTTTAACTTCTGAAAAGCTATGCTTCTGCTTACAATTCACCATTAACACAATTATTTTGACATATAAGTTTTTTCTGAAAATTGAAGTAATCCAAAATACCATGGTATCATATAAATATGTCTCTCTTCTCGCATTACGTGTAGATTTGTGCAATGTCATTCCCATGTTTTTGTAAAAGAATATGGGAAGTTCTTAAAGTTAGTTTATGGTTGAAGAAATTGAAATTAGGAAAAAACTAAAGAAAATTAGATTACTCTGAAATTGAATATTTATTCATATTTCACTCCTTTGTTGTTAATATTTACTTAGAAACCCATCAAATCATCTTTTTACATGTTCAAACTTTAGATTACAAATATGTAAAATCGTTGTCGTTGTACTGTAGAGACGAGTCTCTACAGCCTTAAGATTTAGATCGGAGATATTATCCATTAGAACACAAACTTGTTGAATTTTTTTCTTTAATACCAATCAACATAAATTAATTTGTCATTAGATGAATATGACCGTTGTTTTTCTTATATAAGTGTTTTTAACAATCTTAATTGACAAATACGAATCAGTACTAATTTTCTTACCATTTCAGTTAAAGCAACTTTGCGAGATCTCTTTATAAGTTTCTTAAATTTAAGCACAAGTTCTTTTTCTTGCCATATTAGTTCAAGCACCTTTCTAAATTCTATTACAAGTGTTCAATTCAAGGACAACATGTTTTAAAGCACAAGCGAAAAGGAAATATCAAACTTGCAAAAAGAAACAAAAGGAGGGGAAGGAATGAATGCTTTATCTTTATCTTTAGTTTTTTTTTTTTTCAAAAGACAAGAAATGGGATCTACATTTTCAACTGACTTCATTATTATGCTTGAATTTCATCCCATGCTTTCTAATTCTCATAATAACATTTACATCTCTCCCCTATTTTTCATTTTTATGCTTGAATTTGACACGTTTAAACGTTTAAGACATCGATATTAAATTGGGTGTGCGAATATAAAAACTGTGTGTAAAAGTAGGGGTCCACATCCTCCAGCGTTTGTTAAATACTTCTAACCCTCCTCGTATCGTCACGTTTGGCACCTCTGCATAAACCCTAAACTCTCAGACAAACTTTATCATCCAAGAAAGCATCCCAATTTCTTACCATTTCATTCTTTGTGATTGACCCTGTAACTTAGCCAAAACGGGTCTGCCTCTGTGGATGCTTGGTTTGGACCCGCACCGATTGTGGGCCGATATGAACCGGTTACTAGCATTACTCTTCCACCAGGTAATCATCATCACCATCTTTCTTGCTGTAAATTATCTTTTATTTCAACGAAAAACTCATAATAAGTTTGTTACAATAACGTAGATGCATATGGACTTGTTGGTTCCCAAGTTATATGAATTCTTTTAAGTTTACCAGTAAATCAAAACAAATGACTTGCCAATCAAGAAAACATGCATCTCTATTCTTTCAGTCTTATTTAATTATGAGTTATTTGGTTGCCTTGTTTAGGGAGTGCTGGATGAGCAATTCTTGCAGCTCCAGCAGCTTCAGGATGAGAGCTCACCGAACTTCGTATCTGAAGTTGTCAACATCTACTTCTATGAGTCCGACAAGCTGTTAAGGAATCTTAGAAACTTACTGTAACAATCTTTAGTCATCACTTTTTCTTCTTCTTTTAAATTTCACACTTAAGACATACTTTTTATATAGGAGAGTCGAGATTGGTTTCTATAATTCGATTATTTATCTTTTTCAACACTATCATTTCCCTTTGGTTGAAGTGTTTACCATGAAAACATCCAATTCCCGTATGTTCAACTACTTGTCATACCCCAATTACTGTCTGTTTCTTAAAATTGTCACTGTAACCATGCATGGCACGAGCACTCATTTTTTCACATATCGCTGGATGTTGCTTTCTTAAGTCTTGGCGTTTTTTGGTTTTGGAAAACTACTTACATTAAAGGTTTTTCATAAATTCGTCGATCTCTGTATGGTAAGTGATGCAAGTTTGGGTACGATATCCTGGTTTAGCCAGGTCCGTATTTTGATGGGAAAATACTTAATGATGGACAATAATTGATGGGACAGGATGGATAGAGAGTTCTCGGATTACAAGAAAATGGGAAGCCATTTGAATCAGTTTATGGGAAGCAGCTCAAGCATTGGAGCCAAAAGAGTCAGAAATGTGTGCGTTGCCTTTCGCGCCGCTTCTGAGCAAAACAACCGTGCAGGGTAAAAAAAAAAAAAAGCACAAACATCCCACCTACCTCTTTATTCGAGCTGCACTCCCGCTTCCGACTATTTGTTTCACTTTTCACCAATGCTTTACCACCCTGGACCAGGAGTCTACAAATAGACACACACTGAGAGGTCCCTCTTGTTGTATAGTTGATATTAATTTCAGAAAAGCCAATGGCCTAATGTAACTGTCCTTTCTCTATGTTTAAAATCAGACATGTGACCAAAATATGTTTAAATAGGGGGAAGGGGTGAGCATAGAAATTGAAACAAATTAGCAACGAGCTAGAATATCTAAATTCAAAAACCTTAAATCATTATTTTATGATTAATGGGGTTGTTGTTTAAAATTTTTTAGATAATATTTGATAAAGATATTATCTTTTACTAAATTATGACTCCATAATTGATGCCGAAGATACATTTGTTAAAAGTATGAATCCTCCAATTGAATAACTAATATTTCTGTCATGGGTTTAATTTTCAGGTGCTTGAGAGCTTTGCAGCTGCTAGAGCACGAGTATTGCTACCTCAAGGACAAGATGCATGAACTTTTCCATGTAATATTAATACCACCTACCTTTGTTCTGTTACCTTTTTGACTTATCTTGTTTTCCGGTGGAAATGTCTTGCACATTTATGTATTTGAATTTCTCGTCTTGAGCACAGATTGAGCAGCAGAGAGTTCTGGCAGCTGGAGTGAGGTACCCAATTGCACAGAACAACTAAGCGAAAACTATGAATTTGGACGTTTCACTTGAGTATATTCAGTAGTCATGGTGCAAGGTGGTTGCTAAAAACCAAGCTAACCCTGTTAAAGACTAATTAGTTATTATAGAGTTAAAACGGAAAAAGGAAGCCCTAGGGACTGCTTATTTCTGTCTACTTTCACATTTGCAGAGTGCATTCTTCTTTGTATCTTTTTCTCTTTTCCGAGTAACATTTGTTTGTTTGTGGTTGTGATGACTTGAATGCCAATGACCAAAACGTAATTGAGCTCAAAACTTTATCTTTTCTTCCTTCCTTTTGGTACTCTCTCCCTGATTTTAAACTTGGGATATCAGCTTTTTGGAGTAGTAGAGCTCCTGCTTTTCAGAATCGTCAAATTTTTTACTGCTATATATTTGCATGCAAATGGAATCAGTATCAAAATCAGCTATGATATATAAGTTTTAATCTGCCACTAACCCATCAATCACTCAATTGATGAAACGGAGTGCTCAAGGCTAGATCTTGATGTTTAAATTTCGATGACAGATGGTAGTAATTTAGGATTCATTTAATAAAAAGAACTGAGAAATAAATCCAAAAACAACTCGTGACTCGTGGGTCTAAAGGGTGTACAAGGAAAAATGAAACATGCCAAATTTGTTGGCATGACCAGAGCATCTCTTCGGTATATCTTTTTTTTTTTCCCCGGGCAATTCATTATGTTTAAAATATTGGATCATGTGGAAATGCAAATGCTATCCTTAATTAATAGAGATAATAAATAAAAGTTTTATAGTTTGAAATAATTTAAAATTTATTCTCTACCTAATCAACTTATAGATTCAATATTATTCCCTGCAATTAATAGATTAATTGTATAATTATTAAATATTTACTTAAAAATATTCTTATGTTTATTTGTTTAATTAACTAGATTATGATATAAATCTCAAGGGATAATTATATTTTATAAATGAAAGTACGATGAGACCATAATTATGAAAATTAGATTACAATTTATATATTATTTATTAATTGTTTATAGTTATTGTTTTATTAAAAGTAAATTTTAATAAAGCAAAAATATTAGCACAAGCTATGTTTTATAAAAATAGTCTATCTCACATCCCAAAATAGGAAAATATTTAAATAAATATATAGTTATTACAAAATAAGTTTATTGGGATGATTGTATAAGTAATTAAGCATTTAACTTAAGATCTTCAAGATATCTAATATATGGATTGCTATACTTTCATATTGCTTAGACATATCCTTGTCATGATGAAGTTAATAGTAGTTAATGGATATGGCATGAATTATATGGAAGCAAATGATTAATTAATACATGATTTATCATCTTAAAATAATTAGGAGAATATTCTATTATTATCAATTATTATTAATTTGAGAATTATTTGTCCAAAAATAGAATGTCACCTTAAAAATAATTAAAATAATCAATTACTGTTGTTAGAGAATGAATATGATTGTATTAAATAGAATGAATATTAAATTTATAGTATATGTCTAATTAGGACATAGAATGATGTTATACAGAAATATCATGTATAAAATATTTAATAAAAACTAATTTGATATTTCTAATATTAGGATGATCATAATATATTGTTAGATGATAATCTTTAATCTATAAATATAAATTATTTAATTATATATAATTCTAAATATAGTTTAGGATTGTAATTTATATCTATTACTAACATATTTCAAAATCTAGTGAGTATAATACAAAAAACAATTGGGAATCGATTATGAAGTTTGAGAAATTTTATAGTCAAATCTAAGACATAAAATGATACTAATATTGGATATAATATGTTTCTAAAATTAGTTTTATGAAGGATTCGTTGAAAGGAATTAAAATCAAGTATTATAATAAAATTTGATTTATAATTAATATTTTATTATATTTACAAATTAATCATATTATAAGAATAAAATAATCTTAGTTTTAGAAAATTATTAAGTACTTTGATTTATTCTATTGCATACATAATAAGATTATATCCGAAAATTTCAAAATTCACAACTTTATAGAAGATAGAAATTTAAGCTAAAACAAGGGAATACTTTGAATTTATGTAAATTAAAAATAATAATTATCGACATAATTAGTATGAAATTGGTTTTTTGTTGATGTCAATAAACGTGAATCTAACGTTTTACATGTAATTTGATGTAAATAATAATTTTACAAAATTCACTCTTCAAGTTTAGGTATATAAATAAAATGGAATAAATGAAAAAAGTAGAATCGTGTTCTAATTTCACTTAAGATAAATTACATTTTAAATTTGAAACTATTTTGATTCTGCAATACAGGTTAGAATTAAACATAGCTCACTGTTAAGTTCATTGTTAACGGTGTTGATGTGAACTGTCACGTTTACATTAGTATACAAATGATATATTTTTAATATTAAAAAAATGAAAACCATAGCTCATAACACTCATTTGGCCAAAAAGAAAAAAGAAAGAACAATAAAAAAGAAGCAAACTGAAACCTAAGGAAGTGCCTCAGTCTCACTCACATTAAATGTGAGAGCCACAACTCAGAAAAAGAAAGAGATTAACCACCATGATAATGGCCTAAAAAATAAAAACTAACTTGAACAGTCATTAATCAGTGAAAGTTGTAACATGCATCTCTTCCACTTAAGAATAGACTTCCAAAAACTCAATCGCGTCACATGCCTTATTAGTCCTACGCATCTGCCCCTTTTCCACCATTTACTCATTTGCTCTTTGCACCATTTTCTCGACCATTAACCTTTTCTTAGTTTTTAATAATTTAATATAATTATGTTATTTTTACGTGTGTGTTTATGCGGGTGGTTGAAATGAACAATGTTACTGATAAAATTAACGATAGATTATATGTCTCTCTAACAAATTGAAAATTAAACTTAGGCTTAGCTTTAACAAAATAGCCAATAAAAAGAGCCCTTATTTTTCCTCTTTTTGTTCTTTATGGAGGCACACTCTTAATCTTTATAAAGAACAAAACGAAACAAAATAAGAGTCATTTTTTTTACTTTGCCAGGGCCTATATAATGTCAGTAACAACCGAGTTAAACTTTTAGTTGATATTTTAAATAGTTATGATTAGTATTATAAAATAAAACACATTCTCAAATTTAAAATCTAATTTATCCTTAAGTTAATAGTAAGATAGTATTTGAGTCATCTCAACTAATCTACTTCTTTAATTAGAAAAGGAAAAAGGATCAATCTTTTACTAAACTAGTCAGTATGCATTAACTAGCCAAAAAATAATACCCAAATGGTATGTATCATACTGAAAAATAATAATGCTTCGTGTTGAAAGTTTTGAAAGACACCCGTCAATACTGATTAGTACCTAAAATACCAAGGAGACAGTCACGGACTAGAAGGGTTTTAGTGTAACGATCAAGCTCATAGTACATAATCACTAGGCCAAGGTTGCAGCGGTACCGTCGGTTACAACGTTGGTGATCAAAGTCTTAAAAGAGCTAGAGAGGGTCGGGAAAAGACAAAGAACATTAAATACAATTTTCTTTTATGATAAATAATATATAGAGAAAGAAGATGGGGATGAGTTTCACTACAAGAAAAACATCGTTTGATGACAGAAATTACCGACGAAAAATGTTTGTATTCTATCGATAATATAAATTAGAGATGGACAACTATGTCGTTAAAACAACTGTCGATAAATTTACTGACGGACATATTATGAAACCCTCAGTAAATAAACCGACAGATGGATTTGACTATAGGTAAATTTACCAACAGTTTATTTACCAACGATTTCATAATATGTCTGTTGGTTTATTTACCGACCTAAAGATGTTGTAATTCAGATATCAATAGTTGTAAGAATACATCAATTCTACGCTTCGGATTTGAAGGCCCTGGCATAATCAATGTCAAGAACATATATGCATCTTTCATACACATCCATGGAGGTAAATTGTAACATCGAATTTTTTGAGCCTTTTGTGATGTTCTGTATTTGGAGATACTACTATATATTGATGTATACATGGTTGTATATGAGTTTAAATAAGTAATTGAATCCTTTTGGTACATATGCAAGTGATATATAACATTATATGCCCTTACATAAACTTAGGGTTCATCAGTATGCGAAATCTTGAAAATTTCTAACACATAAGCTTTTAAGTGTGTAAAACCGAGTCCATCGGATAGATAAGACCGTGGTGGTTAAATTAAATGTATTCTAATGCCTTAGAGGTGATTAGACATGATTTATAGACTTATTAGACACTTAGAAAGCTAAATCGGAGAAGTTGGTGTACATATGGACTTAATTGCAAAATTTGTAAAAGTTAAGGACTTAATTGTAATTTTTCAATTCTTTGAGGAGCAATTTGTAATTTTATAAAATTGAGGGGCCTAATTATAATTTTCAAAATTCCAAGGACCAAAATGAAAATAAAATTTTTAGTCATTCCCAAATCTTGGACTTAATTGCAAATTTGGGAAAAATTTGGAGGGTATAATGGTAATTTCACATAAATAAGGGCAAATTGGTAAATTCATCTTATTTGGTCAAAGAAGAGTCAAATTCTAGACTCTTCCACATGTGGTGGTGGTGCAACCCATTAAATGGGCATTAAAACACAGTTTTTATTAAAAGAAAGAAGAAGAAAGGAGAAGAGGATTTACGACCATCACCCAAAATTTCACCATTTTTTTTGACTTTTCAACCCAAACCAAAGTGTTCTAAGCTAATTTGGTGTCAAGGAACTCAAATCTATCATTAGATTTGAGAAATTCTCAAGGAATTTGAAGATATCACTAAAGGAAAGTATAGG
>JANSVA010000001.1:26382703-26396852 GCA_025504915.1 Erythroxylum reticulatum
TTAAGCTTTAGATTTATAATGTTCTAATGTTACTTGATAGTTTAATAACTTAAACAATATTATTGTAGGAAAATCCCAAGGCTGTCAAATTCTGAACTAAAGGTTTGAAACATATTGAGCAGCTAAATATTTTACTTAAAGATGTTGTAGCTACAAGGAAAGGAGCTTGGGTACCATCTTCAGGTTTTGTACCAAATGATGCTTATGCACCGTTTAGAGAAAGCCTAGTTGATACTGATCTTGATGATAACATTTTTGAAGACTTTACTATCAATCAAGAAATTGAAAATATTAATAATGAGATTGGTTCGTCAACTCCAACTCTAAGAACTTCTACAAAAGGAAAGGGGAAAAAAGAAATAAACATGATACTAGAACAGAGGCAACAGAAAGGTTATGTAAACATTTGGACCGTATATGTGATGTATTAAAGAGTAGAACTTCAGTACCTCTATTAAAAGAGATGAACTTGGTTGTAGCATTTTTGAGGTGATAGACATCTTACGAAGTATAAATGAAATAGAATAGGGAGGTGAGTTGTTTATGTTAGCTACCAAATTATTTTTGAAGAAGGAAAATAGAGAAATGTTTGTTGTGCTCAAGGATGTTGATCTTCAAATCAAATGGCTTAAGAACATGAAATGATTGTGATGCTTGTAATGAATTAGACATTTATGTGGCTACTAATATTGGACTACTTGTAATGTGTTGTATTGAAATTCTCTACTTGTAATGTGTTGTATTGGATTTTTATTTGGTTAATTTTCTTGTAATGAATTAAATTGTACTTTATTATTATTGTGTTATGATTATTGCTATATTATCTTGTCATATAATAAGCTAATTATTTATTAATTTTTTATATATTTTGATACAAATGTCATCTTATAATAATGATTCTGACAATGATCATGAATATAATGAAGATATTGAAAAAGAAATTTTGCATGCCATCATTATAAAATGTTCAATGGATAGATTAGGGCCCCTTGGTGTCTAATCCAAAATTACAATCTTTAATGTACATTATTCTTAAGCATGCCCAGGTCAAGAAGGCTTTTGTGAACTTTAAAGCTCAACTGGAAAATTTAGCTAGAAGCTGTCACTACAAGAAAATCATCATTTAGCAAAGAAAATTACGGACAAAAAATAGTTATATTCCGTTGGTAATATAAATTAGCGATGTAATCCACCGATAGACAAATGCATCGTTAAAACGGTTGTAGGTAAATTTACCGACGAATATATTATATAACTGTCAATAAATATACTAGCGGATGTCTTCTACCGTCAGTAAACTTACTAACAGATTTGCTGTTAACCATCAGTAAAGTTACCTACGGACCTAAATATTCCTTCGGAATATTTTTCAATGTTATTGATTATTATGTTGGTGAAATTTTTGAAAGTTACATTTGACCATCGATGAGTATACAGACGATTCAAAAAATCCTGACAGGTAAGTTGGCATGGGCTTCTAACATTACTAACAGAACAAAGAGTAACTGTCGATAAAAGTCCTACATTTTACAAATGGTTTATGGTGTTTCATTGGTAAATATAGTACATTTTACTGATGAAATTTTATTTTCCATCGGTAAAGAAAATTTAAAATTTAAAAAAATCAAATTTTAAAAAAATCTTGAAATTAAATTTTATTTCATAATCTTATGATTAATGCATAATCTCCATAGTTATGAATTACCTATGCATAATATTTTGATTTGTTTATATATTTAATTTGTTTAAACAGAAAGTTGATTGATGATATAAAGTTAAAATTATCTTAATTGATAATAAAAACATTATAATGTACATAATAAGTCTTTGTAATTTAAAGAAAATGACTACAAAAATCTTATTGTTTTAGTGACTGTGAGTGCACTGAGGTGTTACCCCTCACCTTTAACTCGTCCACCTCATGTCTTAGTTAAGCTATATAGTCTATCAATGTCTCTAACGTGGTCTGAAGCTGATCGACATCATTTGTTTGCGATCGTCTACTAGATGTTGATGTACTGGACGTGAAGGATTGTGAATAACATGTGTTTACAAATGAACCTATCTTGAAGATCCTTCTGCGATGGTTCCTACCACCCACTACATCAAAATACGTCTGACTCTCATTAACAGCTTGCTCGTGTTAAGACTGTCGCTGAATGCTTTCTTGTATTTGGTCTTATTAGGAGGCAATGTTTATATTAGTAAGTGATAATTATTAGGAATTAATATTAAAGCTTAAATTTCATATACATTCATTTCTCTACATGAGGTGTTGACAAATGTCACACCATCATGCTTCTTAGTGTGACTATGCAAAAATAGTTGACAGAGTATAGGCCTTATACCCATGTACTTTTCCTGTATAAGAATAAAATGTTATAAGTGAACTATAATTTATAAAAATTTTGACAAAGTTTCCTTTATTTTTATAATATTTACCCCTATTAAACAAGGAAAATAACTTAACACAGTTATATATGGAACTAGACATTTATACCATTATCATTATCCATAATACACATATTTTCATTCCAACATTCACACGTCATTTTAAATTAAAATACAATAAAATAAAACAATTAGAATATAAGTGTAAAGTTTAGATACTTCGAAGTCTCTCTGCATGTTTGTGGTGGGTAATTGATCCTCCCGTATGTACAGGTAGACTCTCTCCCCCCGATCCTCCACGTCTATTGGTCGAGTTATGCTCTTAGATGGACATTGTCTCAGGTGATATCCAATACTTTAGCCAACGAATCCATATTTGCTTAGAAATATAAGGTGGTTGTACACTAGCTTTATGTATCGCACCAATAAAGTCACGATAACATATATGTGCTTGTCTGTCCAATATGTTATGTATGACCACGTCGAAATTATAATCCCATAAAAAATTCTTTCACAAAAAAGAAAAATCAATAAATACTTATAATGTGACAATATTTATCTAATTATTGTATACAAATTAATTTAAAAAGAAAATAATTTTTTATTATACCTTAAACTCCTAAAAGTAAAATGCCTTTATGGCCTGAGACATATTCTTCTATACATAACCCTCATGATCAATCTTCTCCTTAAATTTAGATGTCATATTTCTAGAACATTGTTTAAATGGAATCAACCTAATATAAGAACAAATAATTTTATACCATTTGCAAAACTTTAACCTATAACTTAATTATAAACATATAGTGTTTCATGTAATTTCACTTACAGATTATTGACAATTGTTATGTTCGTTCTTCCATCAGGCCCTTTAGCTCTAGGCTGGTGACCGTCTCCTTCATCCGATATAGGGGTAGTGGATGATGTAAGAGTGGTGGATGGTGTAGCATGAGGAACAGCAGGTGATGCGTCGTCTGCAACTGTAGGCCTTGGAAGGGGAAGAGGTGATTCAATTGCATCTACAGATTGTGATGGTTCACCTTCATAGTAAGTACCTCCAAACATACGTTTGAACCTGGGTCACATGACATCATGTTGTCTCTTTGGTGGCATATTTCTACCTGAAATTCATTTTTTATTGAATTTTCTAGAAACATAAGAATTTGAATTCAATATTTTACATAATATATTCAAAAGGAAATAGGGTGATTTGTTGAATATCATATTCAAGTACAAACTTTGAATTAGAAGGTTAACAATTGTTACAGTCATAGAACAAGAGCAATAATAGCCCACACTCAATAGGGCGCAACTTGACCCTTAACCAGTAACGAGGTTGTTTGACAAATTCTTATAGATATAACAATAAATCAACTTTAAAGTTGAGTCTAGTTTACAAACATCGATAAATGAGAATGATATAATTATTTTTTTAGATTTCAAGTGACATGAGAGTTAGTAAAGGTAAATGAGTCCCCAATGTTTGGATTCCTGAGAAGGGTCTTGATATGTTCGAACGCACCAATTGAAATAGTGATAGTTCTTCCCTTAAGTGTAGGGTTTTTAACACCTTCTTATAATATCTCCAATGTAGCTAACCTTGTAGAGGATACAGTGAATGAATCACCATGTTTAGTATGGAAGACAAACTCTCCAGATGAACTACCAGTACAAAACGGTTTACCTAAAGTACAATCAGTATAGAACTTTGATATGGTTAGATTAGAAAACCGATAGATGAACCAAATTTGGAGTGACATGTATACATGAATGTCCAAACTAGGTCTGTACAATTGACAAATTTTCCAAAACAACTGATTTCCCTAATCCTTTATAGACCTTTGTGAAATCACTCCTGTCTCTATGGGCATACATGCCATCTTCGAGATTCAAGGAAGCTCAAAACAATATGTAGTATACCATCAAATGTGAATATGTATAATAGCTTCATAAAAGGAAATGAAATGTACATAATAAGGAAAGTGATGTTGTTCAAATGATATTAAACATCATGAAGCAGAAGATCGCCCATGGAAGGCAAACGGTCATTAGTGTATGAAATGGACAATTTTCCTGCATTATTTATTCCTTTGGTAAGGACAATTTTGCCACATTCCTCCCAACGAAATGAATTACTACCATCCGGAACTATTCACCATATCGACATTCCTCAATTAAGAATTTGAATTAAATATTTTACACAATATACTGAAAAGGAAATAATTGATTTATTGAATAAAATATTCAATTACAAACACAAATTAATCACTATCATAACTTAATTGTAAATTACAATCATTTTCTTTTTCTGAAGAATAAAAGTCAAACTCTGGCTCCTCTTCAGATCTATGGCCCTTATCATCCTCTCCAGATGAAATTTCAACATATTAGTTAGATGGATTGTTCAAAGGTTGATTATTGTCATATGAGATAGGTGCATTTATCATAAGCATCTTCTTGAAATGCTTCAGTTTCATGTGTTCTCCTTTTCCATGTAATTCAAAATCACCTATAAGTTTAACTTTGCAAATGGCTAACCAATCTGACTTATCTCATCGTAAGCTCGAAAAAGGGACATAACACACCTATTTTGCTTGCATTGCCATCACGAACGGTTCAAATTGTCTCAATCTTCTCCAGTTGTTGATTTCAAATAGTTTGTATCAGATATGCACTTTTGTTCCAACATTTGAAGTCAGGTCAAACCAGTCACACTTAAATATCACACTTCGTTTTGTTGTCAATATAGGGCACTCAATTTCAAGTATCTTAATAATTTTACCATAATAATCCATCAATTCTCCCTGTATGCAAACTCCACTATTTATTGTTGCCATGCTATAACCATGATATTCTGTATGATATTTATAACCATTAACGAAATACACAGGATACGATTTAACAATTCATAGAGGTCTCTTTGTAAGATCACTAATGAACTTGTTCTCTATTGCATTTTCTAAGGCCTACATAAAAGAAATTATCATATCAACGAGTATAATGTCATTTGAACACTAAAATCTTAATATTCAATCATTAGAATATTTGTAAATGAAAACTTACATATCTCTCGAACCATCAAGGAAAGTGTCCACCAACTTCTTTATTTATATCATCCTGTGCTTTTTTTGGCATTAGCTCGCATAACAATTCCTCGTATAATCTAAAAATATTATTATGTATTTCAGTTATAAATAACAAAAAATTTGAAAACCAAAATAATCATTTTCATCTTACTATGCGAAAGGTTAAACCTCTTGATAGTTCAATAAAATGTAACAATGGGCAGCCTCAATTTCTTCCTCTATTAACATTCTTTTTACTGAACATCCATATGTTCATCCAGGATATGTAAAAATGGATAAGTTACCATCATCATCACTCGTTGCTCCCCTATTGTCACTACAAGGAATTTTTCTTTCTTTTGTGTGAACATGCGGCTCAATATAATGTGAACAAATTGTACTAGCTTCCTCCACTAAATAAGCATTACATATCTAACCTTCAACTATAGCTTTGTTTTTAACTTTTTTCTTTAAATGATGCAAATACCTATATTAGAGGATATGGTTATTGTAATTTAGTAGTTAAAACATGTTATTATTTAATTTACAATAATTTTTTATAATTACCTATCAAATGGATTCATCCATCGATATTGAACTGGACCATCTAGTTTTACCTCATGTGCTAAATGCACAAGTAAATGCTCCATACAGTCAATGAAGCTTGGTGGAAAAATTCCTTCTAACTTGCAAAAAATTACTAGAATTTCCCTTTCTAGATTTTCCATTTTAGCCAACTTGATTTCAGATGATGTTAAACTTTTGAAAAACAAACTTACTTCCCAAACCTTATTCGGTAGCAACTCCCAAAATGTAATTGGAATTATCCTTTTCATAAACACATGACAATCATGACTTTTCATCCAAAATAATTTATACTTCCTTATGTCCACACACGATGCCAAGTTTGAAATATATCCATCGGGAAACTTTAGACTTTTTAACCACTCACACAAAATTTCCTTTTGTTTTTTGTCCAAAGTGTAACATGCTTTTAGATATTTACCGGTGCAAAGATCTTTATGTAACTCATTCCTTAAAGTTGCAAATCAACTCGTGATTATGACGTATTGAATAAATTGTCAAAAATATTTTTTGAATATACATCACAACTAGATTATATCATATCAAATTAGTTTTCCAATATGGCAAATCCCAAAAGATGCTTCATTTTCTCCAACCAAAGTTTTTACTAACACTTGTATTTATTTTATTGGCTTTAAATTCTTTAACTTTCAGCAAGCCTAATTCCTCAGACTCCTACAAAATCTCTTCACCAGCTTTGTGAGGGTGAGGAGGTGTTTTTAGCATCCTATTCTTAGTAAACTTTTGTTTATTGCATCTGAATGGATGATCTAGAAGAAGAAATTTCCTGTGATTGTCAAACCAACATGTTTTCTACCCATTTAGAAGATAAAACGCATCAAAATCATTGCCATAATAAGGACAATCTAATTTTCCTATTATGCACTATCCAGATAATATGGCATATGTTAGAAAATCACTAATGGTCCACATCAAAGTCACTCTCATCACAAATTTTATTTCAGAGAGACATCATATGTTTGGACACCATATTCGTAAAGATTTTGCAATTTAGATATCAACAGTTGAAAGAATACATCAATTATATGCTTCATATTTGAAGGCCCTGGCACAATCACTGTCAAGAAAACATATGTGTCTTTCATACACATTTATAAAGGAAAATTATAGGGAGTAATTATGATTAGCCATGATGAATATTGCTGGCTGAATTGACCAAAAGTTTGGAATCCATCCATCGACAATCCCAACCTAATATTTCGACTTTCAGCTGCAAACTCAAGATGGGTATCATTGAAATGTTTCCATATTAGTGTATCTGATGGATGACTCATTATTCCATCTTCCTATTCATGTTCATTATGCCATCTCATGTGAGATGTAGTAACATCAAAAGCATATAGTCTTTAAAGTATCGGAGTTAGCAGGAAATAATCTTCCAGGGTACTAATTTCTGTTTCATTGAGTGCTTTCTAGGCTTAAACCTAGGTTGACCACAAAATTTGTACTCTTCTAATTCCACATCATCTCCCCTATATAACATACATCCCAATTTGCAACAATCAATCTTTTTGATAGGCAAACTAAGACCCCTAATAAGTTTCTTCATATTGTAAAAGCTATCAACCATTGTATGATCAGGAGGCAATGATTCATTATACCATGCAAGAATTTTGTCAAAACTACGGTCTGAAATATGACCTTCAAACTTTATGTTCGATATTTCAGCAATTAAAGAAAATTGGGTCATTGTCTCACAATTTAGCCATAATTCTTAGTCAGCTGACTGTAGTAAGTAAAAAAATTATTTTATATATGGGTTTGGTTCTTCTTCACGATTTTTCATATTTTCCTGAAAGGTATAACCAGCTGCATCATAAAGCATTTGCATGTAAGGATTTTCATTTCCATCCACATAATTTGTTCTAAATTCAATCCCCCTTCAAACTCATTTAAGGTCATAGATGATTATACTTGATTACCCTTTAAGGTGCTACAAATCAATGGCTCCCTATGTCATGTCCACTCAAAATAATTAGGCACAAACCCTTTTCTTAGCAAATGCCCATTAACTTCATTAATAGGAAGGAAACGAATGTGTTTGCCCTTTTTATATGGACATCTAATCTTTGGGGAATCAATATATTTAGGTTGAGAACATGCATAATGAATAAAAGCTTCAACTCTCTCATCAGACTCAGGATTAATGAAACCATCAGGTGTTAATCATCTATACATCCAAGATCTATCAACTTCACTCATTTATGCAAAACTGTTAATTTAAAACAGTGATTCCATAGTTAGTATCATTCTTGTTCGCCAAAGTTTTCTAAACTGTACATAAGATTCCCTAAGTATTAACCAACTAAATGAATCTGAAAAGATTACACTTGTGATCAAGAAAACAAGTTATTGTTGTGACTCTTAGGGTCGTGGTAATTTTCACCTATAAGTCTCATGGAAGCTGTATCACGGATTATATGTTAAAGTTTATGGGCTAAGATCAAAATCATTTATTAACTGCAAATCTATTTTTTATTTGTAATCATATATGTTAGAAGAGAATTAAAGTGTAGAAGTTTGATATTTATCCTAAATAGTATATGTACTAGTTCCAAATAAAATAAATATTCATAAAAATATGAATACTTATTTTAATAATTAACATATACAAATTATCTACTATTTTTAGAATAAAATTAGTATTATATTGAAAAAGATGTGTGTAAAGAGTCACACATGAAAAGTAAAGAGAACCTAATCATTTCAGAGAACATAAATGAAATAATGAATTGATATAATTAAGATATTTGAACCTATAAGTCAAACGCATCCTATATTAATTGATTGATAAATTGAAGTTCATAGCACAAAAAAATTTCAGTTGGTATAGGCCATTTAAATTAAAAATGTAGGAAGTTCAAATGGGAAGTTCAAACTGCAAAAAAAAAAAACCCAAATTAAACCAAGTACACAAAAATATAGCAAATAACAAAACCACTTAGCTCAACCAATACGTAGAATAATCTTCCTGAAGTATATGAAAGAAGATGATGAAGGAGCAACTCCCAAAAGCTAAGGGCCAAATAAGATAACCGAAACAAAGCAAAGAAGACAATGAATTTCAAAGCAGTATGCAAATTGATATAAATTCATGTTCAAAAGTCTTAGTTATAACATTTGATTGTTGCCATGTCATGCAAGAAAATCTGGTCATTTTCCTTTTAAAACATAAAAAGGATGATAAAAATTCTATATTCAATTAAGTAAAAAGATATAAAATGACTATGTTGCAAAATATAGAAATAGATACAAATTCGATTAAACTTTGTTAAACCGTAAAGGAGTCTATTATCTTTTACCCAAAATATAGTACTTTTTGCAAATTTGATATCATTATGATTCTGATATCATTAAGAAACAACCACTTATACTAATTTTATGTCCTAACATCTTTTAAGTTGAAGCTTAACTGTTGAGGATTTATATTAAAAATAGTTTCCTTAATCTCTTTGATAGTGAATGAGAAATAAAAGAGCCTTTTATATCATTAGTGATTAAGTAATGAATGAAGGAGATTGGATAGGAATGGAGGATTTACTAGTCGTTAAGAGGCTTAAGTGGAAGGAAACTTGGTAACTAAAATTGTTATTAATTTAAGGAAAATATGAGTGAAATAATATTGGGAAGCAATAAGGAAGTAGAGGAACTAGAAAAAGGCAATCCTAAATGGAGAGGTAGAAGTTATAAAGAAAAAGAGACTGCAATTGTGCTTAAAAGTAAGTTATCTCCTTTTTTTAAGAAAATAAAATTTGTTTCATCCTTTTCCCTGTAAGGCAGCATGGGAAAAGAAAAAAAATAAGAAGATAATGAGATCACAAAAATATTTAGAAAAGTAAAAGTCAATATCACTCTATCAAATGCCATCAAGCACATACCAAGGTATACAAAATTTTTAAAGAATTTATATCCTAACAAAAGAAAAATAAATAACAATAATAAGATAAGAATAGGTGAGAGTGTCTGGGCAGTATTTTAATGAAGAAATTGTCTTAAGTGCAAGGAATGAGATATGTTCACCATTCTTTATAAAATAGGTAACACCACTATTAGGAAAGCTATGCTAGATTTAGAAGCAATTGTTAACGTTGTGTTTTTATCTGTGTACACTTTGTTAAATTTATAAACTTCCAAAGAAACTGATGTTATTATTTAATTGGATGATCATACTAATATATACTGTAAAATGGTGGCTATAGATGTTGTTATATATGTAAATGAGTAAATGTCTTTACTTGACTTTTATATTCTTAGTACATACGATAATGCTTCTCCTAACACTGCACCAATTCTTTTAGGAAGATCATCCCTAAACATAACTCACACTAAATGGGAGTAATTGGACCACCCTCACAATGGAACTTAAAGGTGAAGCAATCCATTTTAATATCTTTAAAGCCATGTTGTATTCTAATGATGTTCATTTGGTTCTCTTCATTAACTCTATTGATCATGTTGATTCAATATTACAAGAATTTTTAAGATATATGGTAAAGACAAGGTAGAGGTTATTGTCACTAATCACGTTGCTTTGGAGACAAAAGAAGGAATGGAACTTAGTAAAGAACTCAAGAAGAATGTCATATAATTGCACTATTTAAAACCTAGGCTACAAAAATGTAAATTTTGTTTTATAAATATGCTTAGCTCTCATTACATAGTGAGTAAGTCTAGTACAAGTGGTTCCTAATAAGTACAATGTTACAGTGTTTCAAATTAAGAAAAAGAATTGGCTTCACGCATCCAAACTGATTGACTTATTTTCGTTGAATATAGGAAGTTGAATTAAAAACTTAGAAAGGATCACTTTTCACTAAACCTTAGACATTCTCTATTTTTAAATCAAAATCTAAAATATGTTCATGTTATAAGATTTAACCTAAGTATTTTATCTCAATTTCAATGCCTAAGACCTAACTCTAGGTATTTTATCCTAATTTCAAGTCTTAAGGGCCAAGTCTAAAGTTTTAACTTAATTTCAAATCCTAAGATCTATTATAGGTATATCTTTTTAACTTAAGTCCTAAGACACTTGATATGTGATTAATTGTTGATATATTTAATTATTTACACTTAGTGATTAATGATACAAAAATGCTTAATATACTCACTTTAATTCATATATGATTTTAGGTACAATTTGGAAGCAAAGAAATTAAAGTTAGATAAAAACACCTCATTTGGGGTATTTTTTAAAGAACAATATTTACTTGTCTTTATGGAGTAAGAAGAAAAAGTACTAATAATAAAAGGTAAGCAAAACGGGAAGCAGTTAAAGGAAACAATAAAAGCACCAAAATGACAATACATAGCCAAGGATGGAGGAGCCATAAACAGAAACGGCAGTAGACATTATGCGTTTGACTTAAAACGTATAAGAGGCACAGACACAGTTGTGTTGCACGCAACGTTTCCTGCGTTAATGCACAACATTGCACACAACGACGGAACATTGCGCACAACGTTGCGTTACGCTATGTGCAGGTGTGCGTTTTATGCAAAACACACAAAAACAATAGCGAAGGAATAAATGCATCAGGAGAGGATTTAAAAGAGGAGGCTACAACTGGCGCAACAAGGAGAAGGAACGAGCCCTTAATGTAAGAGCTACTGGAGACTTTGGAGAGATAAGCCACTCTTAGAGCATAAAAATAAACATGGAGGGCTAGTTTTTCGACGCCGGTTCAACAGAAATATCAACACCAAGTCACGGTTAAGTTATTTCCATCATTTTGAAGTTGTAATTTCTTTTTAGATTGTTGTGTTGTTGGTATTAATTTGGATGGTTTTGGGATTAATGATCTTAATATATTATTTTGATTGTTTTATTTCAAACCTATTGCTAAACACATTGATTGTAATCCGTAATCGTTACTGCTGATGTCTATGAGTAGCATCTAAGGATCATTAATCGTTAGGAACAACATAACTTAGGTTGGATAATCCAAATATGTGAAATTATTGCCTATATTGATCGTTTTTCAATTCATAATGCGACCGCCAAACTGAATCTAGTGATCGTATCCTAGGTTATTTGGTAGTTAGGTTTAATTAATGATCGTATCTTGATTAAATGCAACTTAAGAGAAAATAGAGATTTGTAGAGCGTTCTATTAGTCTTAGATCAATAGTCCGAAAAGAATTGTAAAGACTTTAGCTTGAAGAAATATGCTTGATTGTGTTTAGGCCGAGATTGACCCTAGAACCGGACCTTACTTATACTAAACACTTTTGTCATTTTTGATTATTTGTTTTAATTTGTTTCGATAGTTTACTTTTACTTTAATTTTTAAATTGTTTGAAACCCAAAACCCCCCATTTACTTTCCTTGCATCAATTAGTTTCATTACAAAAATTAACCGAACATTTCCTATAAATTCAATCCCGACTTACCACAACTATAAATTTTAGTGCGCAGAGTCAGGTAAATTTTGTAGTGCATTCGACACGCGCTGTCAAATTTTGGCACCGTTGTCAGGGAGTGTGGTATCTTAATTTCTGAATTTGATTTTAATTGGTATTTTGTGAATATATTTGTTTATAAACCTTCTTTTTGTTGCTTGTTAACTTTTTTTAATTGTCTATTAGTGTTGGTGCATGGTAGTGACAAGGTCTCCTAGTAGAGAAATTGAGCAACTTGATCCGGAGATCGAGAGAACATTGTCGAGATTGCATAGGGAAGCAAGGTTAACTTTGGTAGATGAGTTGGAACCAGAATCCGAAGATATAATGGCAAATCTGAGAACTCTAAGGGAGTTGACTACACCCGATTTAAGTCATAGACCATTACGCATAACATTTTCGAATTTTGCTAAACATATTACCTTTGAGCTAAAGTCTGGATTAATTCATTTATTGCCTAACTTTCATGACCTTGCAGGTGAGGATGCACATAAGCATCTTAAGGAACTCGATATGGTGTGTTTGAGCATGAAGCCTCATGGGGTGACGGACGAGTAGATCATGTTGAGGGCCTTCCCGTTCTCACTCAAAGATGCAACAGAAGATTGTCTATTTGATTTACCTGCTGGAAGTGTGAATATTTGGTTGGAGATGAAGAGAATATTTTTGGAAAAATATTTTCTGGCCTCAAAGACAGAAAGTATTTGAAAGGAGATATGCGGTATTAAGCAACACAATGGGGAGTCCCTTTATGAATACTGGGAACGATTTAAGAAGTTATGTGCCAGTTGCCCACATCACAACATAACAGAGCAACTTCTCATCCAAAATTTTTATGAAGGATTGCTGCTAATGGAGAGGAGTTTGGTTAATGCGGCGAGTGGTAGGGCATTTGGTGAGAAGACTCCCATTAAAGCTAGGATATTAATTGAGCAGATGGCCGCTAACACCCAACAATTCGGCACTCATAATGATGTTCGACAAGTAAATGAGGTAAGCACTTCGTCTATTAAACATCCTTTAGATGAACTAACATCTTTTGTGAGACAGATTGACGTTGGACAGGCACAAGTGAAAGTGTGTGGGATATGTTAAAACACAAGTCATCCAACTGACAAGTGCCTAGCTTTGCAAGAAGGGAGTATGGAGTACGTGAATGCTGCAGGAGGGAACTTCCCAAACCAATACAACCCATACTCATAGACGTATAACCCTGGTTGGAGGGATCACCCCAACTTAAGTTATGAAGGGAATCGACAGCAAAATCACTTCCAAAATCGGCCGCAAGGGACACCAGGATTGCAACCAAGGCAACAAGGAGCACAGGGAGCTTCTTCTTCCAGTTTAGGTTCATCTTTAAAAGAAATTGTTAACAAACTTGTTGCTACCAATTTGCAATTTCAACAGGATGTGCAATAGTAATTACAACAATTTCGACAGGAAACAAAAGCAAGCCAACAGGAAACAAAAGCAAGCCAACAGAACATGGAATACCAAATGGGTCAAATGGCAGTAAGGCTCAATTGCCTAGAATCGCAAGGTGGAGGAAAATTGCCATCATAACCCGAGGTGAACCCGAAGAATGTTAGTACCATAACCTTGAGGTGCAGATTGAAGGTCCTAAAAGCACCCCATCAAAGCTTGCTACCAAGGAAGAGATTGAGAAGGAATTGGAAAAGGAAGAA
>JANSVA010000001.1:26396952-26441733 GCA_025504915.1 Erythroxylum reticulatum
TCCTAATATTGGTTTTCCTATTGAGATTTGATTGATACATATGATGTTTTTATGCTTTTGTGTACTGGAACTGGGACATATGTTCACCAGATGAGTGAGTTAACAGGCTAGGCCTATAGTTCCTAACCAGTATATATTGAGTCATAGGCTGGGTCTATGTGTTTTCTATGTGATATATATTTACTTCATAGGTTATCTACATTGTCTTGGAATGAATCTCTTCTAATTGTGATATATGATTCTCTTGCTCACCTAGTATGCAGTGTACTCACCCCCTCTGCTTTTCAACCATACAGGTTAATTTAGTGAGCTCGAAGCTCTGTGAGGACTGTGCAGGTTTTTGACATTTTCGGGGTATTTTCACACGTGGGTAGTCTCCCATTTTGTGCTTTTATTGTCTAGTGGCTCATGAACTGTATTTGTGTAAATATACTTTATGATTTTGTGAGTTAATTTGCGATTTCCTTGTGTTGTTAAAGATTCTATGTATGAACATACTTGAGTTGAGATTGCTTGGAGTTGAGATTGTCTTGAGTGGACTAGAGAGTCTTGAAGTTGTGGCTGAATGTGGATATAGAAATGTGTTTAAAATAATTTGCAGGTTTTTGGGATTTTAAAAATACAACTGTTGTGCTGCCCAAATTTTTCAAAAAAAAAGAGATATTCAGTAAGCCTTGTATAGTTGGATTAAGGATACTGCGAGTATTCTTGGCCTGAGTATGCATCAGTTGTCATAGTCCCAATATGGTATCGAGTTGTGACACAAATTATAAGGAGTAATTATGATTGACTATGATGAATATTACTGATCGGATTTACCAAAATGTTGGAATCCATCTGTTGACAATACCAACCTAACATTTCGACTTTCAGCTGTAAACTCAAGATGGTTGTCATTAAAATGTTTCTATGCCAGTGCATCTGATGGATGACTCATTATTTCATTTTCCTGTTCGTGTTCATTATGCCATCTCATATGAGATGCAGTAACATCAGAAGCATATAATCTTTGAAGTCTCGGAGTTAGTGGAAAATAATACATCTGCTTCAAGGGTACTAATTTCTGTTTTATTGAAAAATTTCTAGGATTGAACCTAGGTTGATCACAAAATTTTCACTATTGTGATTCCACATCATTTCCTCAATACAACATACATGCCAATTTGTAACAATTAATCTTTTCGATAGGCAAACCAAGACTCCTAATAAGTTTATTCATATTATAAAAACTATCAACCATTGTATGATCAGGAAGCAATGATTCATTAAACTATTTAAGAATTTTATCAAAACTATGGTCCGAAATATGCCTTTCAGACTTTATGTTCAATATTCGAGCAATTGAAGACAATTGGGTCATTGTCTCACAATTTGGTCATAATTATTGGTCAGTTGACTGTAGTAAGTAAAAAAACTATTTTATATGTGGGTTTGGTTTTTCTTCAAGGTTTTCTATATTTTCTTGAAAGGTATAACCGGCTGCATCATAAACTATTTGCATGTAATAATTTTGATTTCCATCCACATAATTTGTTCTAAATTCAATTCCCCTTCAAACTCATTTAAGGTCATAAATGATTGCACTTAATTACCCCTTGAGGTGCTACAAATCAATGGTTCCCCATGTCGTATCCACTCAAAATAATTAGGGATAAACCCTTTTCTCAGTAAATGCCCATTAACTTCATCAATAGGAAAGGAAACAAATGTGTTTGCACTTTTTACATGGACATTTGTGATTAAAACCTTTCTAGTCATTAAGCCCTTGGAGGTTTAATAAAAAATATTCCAACGATTGCACTATAGGGTACAACCTCGGGTAGTTCTCTTAATCAGAACCTAAGTGAATGGACCTAAGTTAACCTATATGTTATAAAATGCAAGCTAATTTTGTAAAACGGGGTTTTGGTTTTTGAAATCATTAACTCAACTAAATTGAATTGCAAAATGCATTTTTTAGATTTTAGGGAATCTGAAAATCAAAAAGGTAAAAACAAGTGGTTAAACAGTGATAAAGTCCTCTTGAAAATGAGCTTTGGCTATCATAGTTCGAACTTGATTTTGATGGCAGTAGAAATCACTAAGTTTCAAATTGGTAAACCTTAAAGAATTCTTCAAGTCCAGGATCTTAATCAATGGGACTTCATTTCTTAAGATCCTGTTAAATACTTTTAATGTGTGTAGTGGGATAAGTCCATGCAACAACTTAATTGAAATATAGAATTAACTCAATATCAAATATAATCATGAAAGATAGGAGAGAATCAAAGATTACAAATACACACATATGAAACTTTATATATTAAAGTGCAAGTTCTACATAAATGAATCCAAACTACACAATATGAATATCTAGGATTCGATTACAACTATAATCAAGTAGCCCAACCATACATTACAAATCCTAAACCTAGGAATCTATAAAGTAAGAGTTGAACTATGGATTGAACTACTCCCCTCTTAAGCTCGTGGAACTCCAACCATTGATACATCTTTAAGAGGAAACGAAATGCCTAGCCAGGCATAGTTCTCGAAATCTTTATAAATAAGAAGGAATCAGAGGCACCCATGGTGGAAGATTGATAATGAAAAATAGAAGAAGAAAAATAGGGTTGGATGAGAGAAAGATGATGGAAGATGTTTTGGAGGCTGTGTATGTGATGTCTGTTGTCCTTGTGTATGTGATGTCTGTTGTCCTACTCTTAAGTAGGTATCCGGGTCGGTTTTTATGAATGGGTAAGTGAGTTTCCAAAAATAGCTCAAGTCCAACTGTTTTTTCGCCACGGTGAAAGAATGAGTTTGCCATGGTAAACTTTCCCCGAAAGGCTTTGCTAGAGTTTTTGTGACTTCACCATGACAAACTTTTCCCGAAAGGTTTCTGCTTGAATTCTATAGTTTCGCCGTGGCGAAATATCATCCTCATCATGATGAACTTTACTTGTTGGTGTTGTTGACTTTTGTTCTTGAATTTCTTGATTTTCACTCTTGGTTTTACTTCTTGAGGATCATGCAATGAAAAGTAATAGTTTGTTGTATCAATTGTCCTAAAAATCAATTGAGTGCAATTACTAACTATTTGTGACAATTTTACCTTCAAACTACATTAATTCAAAACAAGCACTCATAAGCTAAATTAAGCACAATATCCAATAATAAGAGCTAAAAAGTATAACAAAAACCATGAAATTGTCACCAAATAATATAGAAAACGTGGGTTCAATCAAATTTCCCCACACTTAAACCTTTGTACTCTTGGACAAAGCTTATAAAAGTCAAAGAGATACAAGTTCAAAAGAAAATACCGACCATGCTTTAAAACGAGAGCAGAAAATTAGTTAAACCACTTTTTCATAAATCAACCAAAACAGACTAAAAGAGCGCTAAGAAAATAAACACTATAAGTATTTAATCTAAGAGATTGGGCAAAAGAGATTTCTCTCAAGGGAACGTGTTTAATTCTCAACTTAGTTGTCTTGGGATAATTTCACTCTAAAATCTGCCTACTCCATTCTCTACTATAAGCTTGTGATAATTCTATCTCTCCACTATAAGAACTATAATTTTGAAAATCAAGAGGACATTCAGGGTTGTAATGTATGGAAGGCTAAATGAAATGGATCGAGTAGAAGAAAAAGACGAGTAACATGCATCACAATTATTTTCCACATGAAATAAGCGTCAACGATGTGAAAGAAAATATTTTAAAAAAATCTCACATAGTTTTTTTTAGCAACTTTCTTTTCTTATTTGACTTTTCTCAATAACTTTTCTTTTTTGAGAAAGCTTTCTGAACTTTTTCTTTCTTTTATATTTTGAGAAAGCTTTTTTTATTTTTTATTTTTAACTAGAGATCAAATATTTACATCAATTGTGGAAATATGTATGCAATAAAAAAGATGGCTCAAAGGGGCTAGCAATGGTTAAGTGTTTGGAGTTTTTGTTTAAGTAGGAAGGGTTTTGAAAAGAATGCCTATATCATATTTACAAAATTTTAGTTCATCAAGCTTTGATCAAGAATTAAAACAAGTTCTAGAGGGATATGAAATTAAGTAGATACACACACAAATGATAGAATTCAGGCCCAAATATCCTTCCAATAAGGTTAGTATCTCAATTAAGCAATCTCAAGGTTTAAAAAGCGCATAGTGCTACTTTTTCAGCGTATCCTCACTTACCTCTTGTGAAAACATTGAAAATGGAATTAACCAAAATCAACTATCATTTAAAAACATAAATGGTTTTCCGAAAACACATGTAAAACTTTGAAATTTACAAAATCTTCAAAACACAGGAGTAAAAAGAATCTAATTTGGAAGAACCATTGAAATGAGGGAATTAAAACATATTTTATTTAAATTTTTTAAAAAAATTTATGACAGAAATTGACTTCGTCGTGGCGTAAATTGAAAATAAATATGGTAGAGAAGAGGAAACACTGGAGAAACATGTAATTCACCTCAATCACTAAGTTTAAAAATTGTAAGACAATATATAAATAACCTGTCCAAAAGCAATTAAATGGCCAAAAATGATGCATAAAGAGAAATGCCAAGATGGAATGTCCTCCCCCACACTTAAACACCATATTGTCCTCAATTATGAAACAATTGAAACATAATTGTATAGTGAAAAGGAATAGTAGAGCTATTGAATAATAGCACACAAGGGAAAGCACATTGAGAATCATATAAACAACTAGCCATTAATCATGTTAATAACAATAAGGTAATTGAGTATCCAGCAGACTGAAAACTAAATACATAACTACTTTAAGACAAAAACAAAAAAATACAAAAAAACTCAAATAAGTCCACAGGATGATTAGCCCCAGACCTAGAAGGTCTTACTCTAGATGTGTCAGCGCCGCTCATCGGGTCATCCTCATTAGAGGGCAACTGGAAATGAAAATGCTCTAGGATCAACACATCCATGCACCGGTGATAACACCTATCTCATTCATATAAAGCCTCTCTCTTCTTCTGTCATTCCATCTCCTGGGAGAGAGTGACGCAGAGGTGGGAGAGATCTATATAAAGTTCGTCGATCTTACCAGCTAGGGTCTATAAAGTAACAAGCTCAGGAACGTTTTGAGCTGGATGGCCATCCTCAACTGGTGCATCAGCTGCCAGGGTTGCACCAATATCGTGAACAAGTAGGGAGGGATGTGGCGGGTGAATGGTAGGGTATTTTAGGCAATCACACCTAAAAGGTGGGGCCAGATCAAAGTAGCTATCATTATCAAGCTCCAGGAAATTGTAGGCTCGAAAAATGTCGAAGATAAGGTGAGGGAATGTGATGGAATTGGTTAATTTGGCAGCATTTATGGAGTCATGAAGGGCGGAGATGATAGCATTAGCTATATTGACTGGATGACTAGTCATTAGGAGATAAATGTGTAAGACTTGTTGTTTGGTGACGTAGGCTAGGTGAGTCATTGGAACGATATTGTTGCAAACCAAGTGTAGCTAAAGATGACCCTCGGGCAGTACGTAAGATCGTTTAAGGGAATATTATGTGTAGCGTGGTTGATGTCATTCTGCGCCCTCTTGACAGAGGGCGAACGACATCGACTATTGGATAGTTATGTATGAACTGATCATAATGGCATCGACGACAAATAGGAAGATCAAAATGGAAAAGGATATTGGCAATGGTGAAGGCATTTGGTTCCTTAATACCAAGAAAGTTAATATCCATCATATCATGGAACCGGGCATAGGTGTAAAAATGGCGAATGAACTTATCATTACCTTGAGTACGGGGTTTGACTAAGTTGGTTAATTAAGAGGAAACAAGTTGCTGGACAAAAGAATTTTTGGGGGGAGCTAAAGGAAAGGGTCTCTCTTTATATAGGGCTTAGTATCTGCACAGAGACAACTTGCAAATAAGAGAATGATTTGAGAAGAAGAGAGGATGGCCGCGGAGAAAATGAGAGTGTGAAACAGATGGAGAGAGTCGGAAGGGGTAATAAGGATGTTGGTGAGTGAAACGATAGACAAGGACATGGTGAATAGGAATGGTTAACAATTAAGGGCATAATGGTAATCTCACTAGTTAAAATTTCGTGCAGATTTGACCTTCGCTGCAGTGAAAGTTGAAGTTCACCACGACAAAGTTAACCCAAAAGGAATAAAAGGGAAATATTAAAGTTTCTTCGCGGCGATGTAGAATCCATGCTACGACAAAATTAACCTAAAAGAAATAAAGAAGAACAAGCGAGATTTCGCCACAACGACGTGGAATTCACGTCGTGGTGAAATTAACTAGAAAGAAACAGAAAGAAATAAGGTTACTTCGCTGCGGTGATGTGGACTCCACGCTATGGTGAAATTAACCCAATAACAACATAAAGAAATACTGGGGACTTCATCGTGGTGACGTGGAATCTACGTCGCGGCGAAATTAACTCGAAAATAACATAAAAGAATTACTGGGGACTTCACCGCAGCTAAAGGATGAGTGCACTGCGACAAAATTAACCTAAAACTCAACAAGACAGATATAAACGTTCAACAAAGGAATGAGAAATATGACAGACAAACAAATGACACAAGTTGGGTACTCAGTAAACTTTTAAGTGCATGTATAAAGTCATAAAGCACCAGATAAGCTCAAGAAAATAAAGTGAAACACAATTAACCATATCAATTTCCTCAAGCTTAAAGATATATCATACATCAGGCTAATAAGCACAGCAAAAATAAAACAGGAGACAAAACTAGAAGGGGATCTTATTGAATTTGCAAACTACTAATTAAACTAAAACTAAGCTAATGTTCCTACTGAAATAGTTTCTCCCCCACACTTACTCAACAAACTAATGCACTTGAAAATGTCATAATCAATCACAAAGCAAGAGCAAGTAAATAAGTGAAGGAAAGAAACAACCTGAGAATTACGGAGGTTGCTGGTTCTTATGGTAGAGCTTCAATAAATGGCCATTCACCTTGAGTTTGGCTCCAGTCTCTTATGTAAAAGCTCTACCATACCAAAATTGTGCAATTTAGTGACTGTGTATGGCCCATCCTAATGAGTGTTGAACTTTCCATGTTTAAAAGTAAAACGAGCCTTGAATAACAGAACTTTATCTCTTTCCTTGAAGTTCTTCCTTTGGAGAACTTTTTCGTGCATCAACTTTGTTTTCTCCTTGTACAGGTGAGAGTTCTTATACGCTTCTAGCCTCAACTCCTCTAATTTTTGCAACTGCAACTTCCTCTCCATACCAGAAGATTTCAAGTCCATGTTGCACCGCTTGATTGCCCAATATGCTTTATGCTCTAACTCCACCGACAAATAGCAAGCTTTGCCATAGATTAAATGGTACGGAGACATGCCTATTGGTAACTTGTAGGCAATCCCATAAGCCCATAGTGGTTCTTACAAATGCAAGCTCCAATCTTTCTTTAATGGCTTTACTATCTTCTCTAAGATATGCTTCA
This sequence comes from Erythroxylum reticulatum, assembly GCA_025504915.1. Classification (NCBI taxonomy): domain Eukaryota; kingdom Viridiplantae; phylum Streptophyta; class Magnoliopsida; order Malpighiales; family Erythroxylaceae; genus Erythroxylum; species Erythroxylum reticulatum. The sequence goes on from JANSVA010000001.1 coordinate 26,404,392, forward strand.
CTTTTATATTTGATATTTCAGCTTGACCATTGGTTTGTGGGTGGTATGCAGTGGAGACTTTATGAGTTACACCAAATTTAGAAAATAGGTTATTAACTATCCTATTACAAAGGTGTGTTCCTTTATCACTAACATAACCTTTGGAATCCCAAACCTATAGAAAATGTTGGACCTAAAAAATTTAGACACTATTTGGGCATCATCTTTTCTAGTAGGTACAGCCTCTATCCATTTGGATACATAATCGACAGCTAAAAGGATATACACAAAACCAAAAGATGGGGGAAAGGGACCCATGAAATCAATGCCCTAAACATCAAAGATTTCGTAAAATAGTAAAGGCTGCTAAGACATTTCATGCCTTTTACCTAACCCTCCAAAACGTTGACATTTGTCACATGACCAATAAAATGTAAAAGAATCTTTAAAAAGGGTAGTCAATAAAAACCAGAATCTAGAATTTTGCTAGATGTTCTCCTTGCACTAAAATGCCCACCACAAACCATTGGATGGGAAGCTGAAATTATAACATCGAATTCTTCACTAGGCACGCATTTTTTGATGACTTGGTCACTGCACATTCGCCATAGATGAGGAGCATCCCAAATGTAATGCCTAGTTTCACTCCTTAGCTTTTAGGCCTGTGACTTAGACATAAGAGGAGGGGTTAATCCAGTCATGAGATAATTGACTATATGTGCATACCAAAGCTCTTTTAAATCTAAAACACATAAGATTAAATTAGGAAAAGAATCGAAAGTAAGTTTATAAGAGTCCACTCCCCTTGTATCGTCTGGTAGTCTACTCAAGTGATCAGCTACATGATTCACTACCCTAGCTCGATCCTTTATCCTAATATCAGATTCTTGAAGAAGTAATGCCCATCTTATTATCCTGGGCTTCGATTATGGTTTCTTGAGGAGATAGCCAACAACTGCATGGTCAGTAAAAATGGTCGCATGAGAATTTAACAAATAAGGGCTAAATTTTTCTAAGGCGAAAACTACTGCAAACAACTCTTTCTCAGTTGTTGTGTAGTTGATTGGAGCTGGATCCAGTGTTTTCAAGGCATATGCAATGACTCTTGCGAGCTTCTCCTCTTGTTGGCCCAACATAGTTCCTAGAACATAATTAACATCACATGAAAGCTCAAAAGGTAAATTCCAATTAGGGCAAACTAGAATAGGGGGACAAATGAGTTTGGATTTTAACTCATCAAAAGTATTTCTGCAGGAATCATCAAATTTAAAATTTTCATCTTTTTGTAAAAGCTTTGAAAGAGGTAATGCAATCTTGATGAAATCTTTTATAAAATGCGTATAAAATCTTTCATGACCTAAAAATGATCTTATATCTTTAGTATAGGCAGGATAAGGCAAAGAAGATATAACCTCAATCTTCGCTTTATCAACTTCAATCCCTTTGCTAGAAATCAAATGACCTAGCACTATACCTTCATCGACCATGAAATGACATTTTTCAAAGTTTAAAATCAAGTTCTTTTCAATGCATCTTTTTAAAACTTTTTCAAGACTAGCTAGACAATTATCAAAAGAACCACCATAAGCAGTGAAATCGTGGATAAAGACTTCCATATATTCCTCTAAAAATTCATAAAAATACCTATCACACAATGCTAGAAAGTCCTTGGAGCATTACATAAACCAAAAGAAATCCTTCGATATGCAAAGGTACTAAAGGGACATGTAAAAGTAGTTTTTATCTTGGTCCTCTAGTGCAATAGGTACTTGAAATCACCTAGAGAAACCATCTAGAAAATAGTAATGCGATTTTCCTGCAAGCCTTTCAAGCATCTGGTCAATAAAAGGAAGATGGAAATGATCTTTTCATGTGGTATCATTTAATCGTCTATAATCTATGCACACACGCCAGGAATTCTACACTCTTGTAGGAATAAGCTCATCCCTATCATTTTTTATCATAGTTATCCCACTCTGTTTAGGCACTACATGTATCGGACTAACCCACTCACTATCAAATATAGATATATGATCCCAGCACTCAAAATGTTTATGACTTCTTTCTTAACCACGTCTAAGATAAGTGGCCCTCTTATGTTCTTTCAAAATAACAAGGAGTCTCTCTTCCTCATCATTAGATAGGGCATAGGCAATTATAATAGGTAATCGCTCATTAGACTTAAGAAAAGCATACTTTAAAGTAGGGGTAGGGGTTTTAATTCAATCATAGGAGGTTGCATAATAGAAGGGATCAATTTATGAAGTTCAAGAGAGAAAAGATTAGTCCCCTTTCCTTCAACCAATGATAGCTCAAGTTCCATCTATTCTAGGTGTTAAACCTATCTCACGTTGATCTATGGCAGCAACCACCTCGGACAAATCCTTTTACATACCTTCAATCAGACACTTTTGTTGAGAAGAAATAACTTCATCGATTTCCTCATCAGTGTCAATCTCCATGATGCCAAAATCACCTGATATATTAACAAAAAATCTTTGCCAAAGGGGTTCATCATTGACAATAGAAGACGTTAAGTTCATATGTGAGTCAGAAAAATCAAGTGAATGCAATTCAGAGCCAAAAGAATCCTCTTGAAATTCAAAGTCAGAGTAAGCATCATTAACAACAATATCAATCACATTCAGACCCAAAAGTGAGTAATCTTCATAAAGGTGTTTCATTACTTCATATATAATAAAACAAACTTTGTTATCACCTACTTCCATTAAGATGGTACCCTCTTTCATGCTAATCATGGTGTTAGCAGTCCTTAAGAAAGGTCTACCAAGAATCAGTGTGGTATCATAAACAAGTTTAGAAGATATGTTAAGCACATAAAAATCACTAGGAAAGACTAAATCCTTATCCTGGGCCAAAATATCCTCTATAATGCCCTCAAGATACCTATTAGACCTATCAGCCAACTGAAGTACTACAGTAGAAGACTAAGAGTCTTGATTCCCAATGAAGTGTATACGAATTTAGGTATGACATTAATAGCTGCCGTTAGATCTAACAAAGCTCCCCCTATAGTAACATTTCCTACCGAAATTTGATGTTTAAATAGGGCAGACACATTTGAGCTTACTTGAACTCTTTCATTTGGCCTAAACTTCCTCATATGGTTACACAGGTCTTTAATGTATTTGGCATAAGCAGGAACTCGTTTCACAAGATCAAGCAAAGGAATATTGACTTTCACTTTACTAAACAAATCAATAATATATTTCTCATTCTTAGTTTCAGTCATTCTTTTGTTCATCAAATATGAATTAGGAAAAGGAAGGTCTTTAAGATTTTCCTCCTTGCTAGTGGATTTATTTTCTCCAATTTTGCTTGACTCAATATGCTCCTTTGCTGTTGCTTGTTTATGATTGCTCTCAGAATTTGTCCCTTTGAAAGTAGACTCCTTTTCAGCCAACAATGTTATATCCTTAGAGCTTTCAGATTTCTTTACCCTAACAGGTTTGGAAGGCAAATCATTACCTTCAATCTCCTCATTAACTACTTCCTCATCCTCATTATCGAACCTCACTTTCTTCCCACTATGAAGATTGATGGCATTTAAACCCTTAAGGTTTATAACAGTGTTTGAGGGGATAGTGCCACTACTGCTAGCTTATTGCTCACTTGTGTTATTAGATAGCTGAGTGATATAGGAGTTGATGTTGTCAATTTTTTTCTCCCATTGCTCCATTCTTTTCTTTAGGGCATTAAATTTAGTAGCATTCTTAGAAGAATCTTGTTGAATGAGAGAATATAGCGAATTGAGTTGGTTGTCAGTAGAAGTCCTCTCCTCCTTCATCGATGCCAACATATTATGCAAGAGTAGATTTGTGTCTCCCTTTTATGGAACGGTCAAAGCTTGCTGTTAGTTTTGGAACTAGATAGTAGATGGACCAGCCCCTCCACCTCGTTGAAATATGTTTAGAGGTATGCTTTCTTCATTTCTCCAACTGAGTCTAGTATTTGATTTCCATTCCTCATTATATGTATTAGAATAGGGGTCCCATTTCTGATTGGGCCTACCTTGATAGACAATAGATACTTCTTTATAACTATTAGGACAGAAGCTGAAAATATACATCACAGAATCACAAATTTCGCAACTAAGTGCAATAAGATCTGTAGGAGTTGGTGGTCAATGCACACTCGTATTTTTCAACTCTGCAATAATGAGGGATAGTTGAGAAGTCATTTTACTCTCCAAAGAATCGAACTCAGACTCAAGACTTTCCATTCTTGTAGATTGAATTGATGAAGCTCCCACTTCATGTACTCCTCTAGTGTCCTTAGCACTGTACAACTGGTGATTCAAAGACATTTTCTTAATTAGTTCCCAGGCCTCTTCAGCAATGAGGTCAATCAGAGAACCTCCTGAGGTTGCATCCAGCATACCCTTGTCTTGTCTTGACTCTTTAGCCCATCATAAAAGTACTGGACCAACTACTTGTCTAGAATTTGATGGTGAGGGCATCTTAATAATAGGTCTTGGAAACGAATCCAACAGTCGTAAAAGGACTCATTAAATTCTTGTTATGCAGAGTAAATCTCCTTCCTCATTGATGACGTTTTGGAGGCAGGAAAGTACTTCTCCAATAACGTCTTTCTCAAATTTCCCCAATTATGGTAGGCATTCGCCACATGTCTTGAAAGTATCATTTACCACTCTCTTGCTTTACCCTCCAAGGATAAATGAAAGACTTTCCATAATACTTGATTTAGAGAAGCACCCACCGATTTCATGCTTTGGCAAATCATCGACAGTAATTACAGGTGAATGTAGGGATCTTCTTCTTTCAAACCATAAAATTTAGAAAGATAGTTAATAAGCAATCCTTTAATCTCAAAATTAACATTAAAATTAGGGCAAGCAATAATAAAAGTATCATAATTCACATTAGAAGTATTAGCTTCCCTAATTGTCCTCCTTTTAAGGATTTCATTGTTCTCAACTCGCTCATACTCCCAATTATCTCCGTTACCACCATTCATAGGTTGGTTAGCAATAAGGTTAGGGTTTTGCATATTTTCTGGGTTTTCATCCATTCTCTCACTTTCTAATGATTCTCTCTTACTACTTTGTAGGCTAGACTCTACCATAGTATTCTCCTCTTTGAAAACTACCTTGCGTGTCCCTTCTACTCACTTTTGTTTTCTAATTTTACTCAAGCTTCTCTCAATTTTAGGGTTAAAGGGTTAAAGTTTGGTTTTCCAAGGCATGCAAGGGAAGACAAAATTCAAAAGTGAATAAAAGTAAGTAGAATTGACTTGCAAGAACACAAAGACAAGTAAAAAGATGAGATGTGAAGGTTGCAAGTGTATAAATGTGTAGTATGTATGCACAGATCAAAAAGCAAACAAGAGAAATTTTCAAAATTTGATTAAAACCTTTCTAGTTGTTAAGCCTTTGGAGGTTGAATCAAAAATATTCCAAGGATTGCACTATAGGGTACAACCTCCGGTCGTTCTCTTAATTGAAACCTAAGTGAATGGACCTAAGTTAACCTATATGTCATGAAATACAAGCTAATTATGTAAAAAGGGGTTTTGGTTTTTGAAATCATTAACTCAACTAAATTGAATTGAAAAATGTATTTTTTGGATTTTAAGGAATCAAAAAATCAGATAGGTAAAAACAAGTGATTAAACAGTGATAAAGTTCCCTTGAAAATGAGCTCTGAGTATCATAGTTTGATCTTGATTTTGATGGGAGTAGAAATCATTAAGTTTCAAATTAGTAAACCTTAAAGAATTTTATAAGTCCAGGATCTTAATCAATGGGACTTGAATTCTTAAGATCCTGTTAAATGCTCTTAGTGTGTATAGTGGGATAAGTCTATACAACAAGTCAATTAAAATCTAGAATTAACTCAATATCAAACATGAACATGCAAAATAAGAGAGAATCAAAGATTACAAATAGACATATATGAAACTTCATATATTTAAGCGCAAGTTCTACATAAAAGAATCCAAACTACACAATATGAATATCCAGGATTTTATTAAAACTATAATCAAGTAGCCCAAACATACATTACAAATACTAAACCTAGGAATTTATAAAGTAAGAGCTGAACTATGGATTAAACTAACAGAGAAGGAATCATAGGCACCCATGGTGGAAGATTGATAGTGAAAAATAGAAGAAGAAAAATAGGGTTGGATGAGAGAAAGATGATGAAGGATGTTTTGGAGGCTATATATGTGATGTCTCTTATCCTACTCTTTTACTTCTAAAAAAAAGGGTTTCTAAGTAGGTATCTAGGTCAGTTTTTACGAATGGGTAAGTGAGTTTCCAAAAATAACTCAGGTCCAACTATTGTTTTCGCCGCGGAGAAAGAATGAGTTCAACGTAGCAAACTTTTCTCGAAAGGCTTTGCTGGAGTTTTTGTGACTTTGCCACAACGACGTCATATCTTTGCTACGGCGAATTTTTCTTGAAAGGTTTCTGCTTGAATTCTCTAGTTTCGCCGTGGTGAAACGTGATCCTCGCCGCGACGAACTTTAGTTGTTGGTGTTGCTGACTTGTGTTCTTGAATTTGTTAGTTTTCACTCTTGGCTCTACTTCTTGAGTGTCCTGTAATGAAAAGTAATAGCTTGCAGTATCAATTATCCTAAAAATCAAATGAGTGCAATTACTAACTATTTGTGACAATTTAACCTTCAAACTACATTAATTCAAAACAAATACTCATAAGCTGAATTAAGCACAATATTCGATAATAATAGCCAAAAAGTATAACAAAAACCATGAAATTTTCACCAAATAATATAGAAAACTTGGGTTCAATCAATTTGATCTTAGGGCCATCCATATATTCAGGTTAAGAACATGCAAAATAAATAAAAGCTTCAGCTCCCTCAATAAACTCAGGGTTAATGAAATCATCAGGTGTTAATCAACTATACATCCAAGATCTATCAAAATTACTCATTTATGCAAAACTGTTAATTTAAAACAATGATTCCATAGTTAATATCATTTAAGTTTTCCAAAGTTTACAAATCATCTAAACTTTACATAATATTCCCTAACTATTAACCAACTGAATTAATCTGAAAAGATTACACTTGTGATTCAAGACAACAAGTTTTCATTGTGACTCTAAGGCTCGTGGTATTTTTTATCAATAAGCCTTATGGGAGCTGCACCATGGGTTATAGGTTAAGGTTTATGGGTTAAGATCAAAATTATTTATTAACTGCATATCTATTTCTTTATTTGTAATCATATATGTTAGAAGAAAATCATGTAGAAGTTTGATATTTAACCTAAATAGTATATGTATTGTTGCCACATAAAATAAGTATTCATCAAAATATGAATACTTATTTTAATAAATTACTGTAAAATATACAATTTGTCTAATATTTTTAGAATAAAATTAGTATTATATTAAAAAGGATAAGTGTAAAGATTTGCACATAAAAAGTAAAGAGAACCTAATCATTTCAGAGAGCATCAATAAAATAATGGAATGACATAATTAGGATATTTACAACTATAAGTCAAACCCATCCTATATTAATTCATTGATAAACTGAAGTTCATAGCATAAAAAGTTTTTGGTTGGTACAAGCCATTTACATTAAAAATGCAAGAAGTTCAAACAGGAAGTTCAACCCGTAAAAAGAAACTTAAATTAAACCAAGTCCACAAAAGCCTAGTAAATAATAAAATCACTTACCTCAACCAACATGTAGAAGGATCTTCCTGAAGTACGTGAAGGAAGATGGTGAAGGAGCAACTCCCGAATGCTGACGGCTAAATAAGATAACCAAAACAAATAAAAAAAGACAACGAATTTCAAAGTAGTACGTAAATTGATATAAATTCATGTTCAGAAATCTTAGTTATAGCATTTGATTGTCGTCATGTCATGTAAGAAAATGTAGTCATTTGCCTTTTAAAACATAAAAAGGACAATAAAAGTTCTATATTTAATGAAGTAAAAAAATGCAAAATGACTGCGCTGCAAAATATACAAACTGATACAAATTCAATTAAACTTTATTAAAGCATAAAGGAGTCTATTATCTTTTACCCTAAATATAGTACTTTTTGCATATTTGATATCATTGTGATTTCGATATCATTAAGAAACAACCACTTATACTAATTTTAGGTCTTAACATCTTTTAAGTTGAAGCTTGACTATCGAGGATTTATATTAAAATTAGTTTCCTTAATCTCTTTAATAGTAAGTGAGAAATAATGGAGCCTTTTTATATCATTAGTGATAGAGTTATGAATGAAGGAGATGGGAGAAGAATGGAGGATTTACTAGTCATTAAAAAGCTTAAGTGGAAGGAAAGTGAAAAGGAATAGAGGATTTACTACTAAGCAAGGGACAAGAAAAAAAGAAGAAGATAATGAGATCATAAAAAGATTTAGAAAATTGAAAGTCAACATCCCTCTATCAAATTCCATCGAGCACATACCAAGGTTTACAAAATTTTTAAAGAAGTTATATCCTATCAAAAGAAAACTAAATGGTGATAAGAAGATAAGAATAGGTGAGAGTGTCTAGGCAGTATTTTAATGAAAAAATCCTCTTAAGTACAAGGAACAAGATATGTTCACCATTCTTTATAACATAGGAAACACCATTATTAGGATACCTATGCTAGATTTAGAAGCATCCATTAACGTTGTGTTGTTATCTGTGTATACTTTGTTAAATTTATAAACTTATAAACTAAAGAATCTAATGTTATTATTTAATTGGATGATCATTCTAATAAATACTGTAAAATGGTGGTTATGGATGTTGTTAAATATGTAAATGACTAAATGTTTCTACTTGACTTTTATATTCTTAGTACATATGATGATTCTTCTCCTAACACTGCACCAATTCTTTTAGGAAGATCATCCTTAAACATAACTCATACTAAATGGGTGTGCTTGGACCCTCACAATGGAACTTCATGGTGAAGTAATCCATTTTAATATCTTTAAAGCCATAACGTATTCTAATGATGTTCATTTTGTTTTCGATTAACTCTATCGGTCATGTTGATTCAATATTCCAAGAAGTTTTTAAGATATATGGTAAGGACAAGATAAAGGTTGTTTTCACTAATCATGTTGCTTTGAAGACAAAAGAAGGAATGGATCTTAGTAAGGAACTCAAGAAGAATGTCATCTAATTACACTCTCTAAAACCTGAGCTATGAAAATGTAATTATGTTTTTATAAATATGCTTGGCTCTCATTAGATAGTGAGTAAGTCTAATACAAGTGGTTCCTAAAAGTATAATGTTACAGTGGTTCAAATTAAGACAATAAATTGGCTTCACGCATCCAAACTGATTGACTTATTTTTATTGATTATAGGAACTTGAATTACAAACCTAGAAATGATCACTTTTCACTAAGCCTTAGACATTCTCTATTTTTGAATCAAAATCTAAAATATGCTTAAGTTATAAGATCCAACCTAAGTAATACACGTCAATTCACTTTTTAACCTTGTGAGTATTAGTGATCATTCCTCGTGAAAAATAATATCTATACTACTATACTATAATTCCAATGCACTTGCTAGGTGAAAGTTTATCTCGTATCTATATCCATTGTACGATTAGCGTAAAGTAGTTGTTGGAACGAGCAACAAGAATTATGAACAATCAACAACTTCAAGCATTAATACCTTAATTCCTTATACATTTGGCTAGAATTTTATACACCTAATAACAAAAATTTTGAAATATGGCAACACTTCAAAAAATGTCTCTTCTTGGATAGCTACAAATGTTTGAAAGCATGTGTGCATCATATCAACTAAGGAACTTTTTATTCCTAAACCATGCATGAAGGAATCATGCAATCATTAAGAAGGGACATCTCAAGAATCCATACTATCTATCCAACTTTATTTTCAAACTCACCTTCCACTTTACATTCAAATGATTTAGATGAAAATAAAAGTGGGTAAGATTGGAAGATGGTGCTTCCAATTGAATATGAATACAGGATAGAGTAGTTAAAAAGTGAATTGACGCTTATTTCTAGTCAATCCCTTACACACATAATCCACCTTGATGAAGTTGAAGGAAATTAATCCCATACACAAACTTATACCTATACATAAACTCAATCTGATACACAAACATTTACAAAAAAAATCAATTTGTAAATGAAAGTACCTCCACAAGGTGAGCACAAACACGCAGAGAAGTGCAGAAAAGGAAAGCACGAAGAAGACAAAAATACCTCTACGAAAACTGTCAAAGAAGACGACGATAATGGTTGGAGAAGACGCAACAGTAGCTCTAGAGGAGGAAGAAGGAGGATCGGTGCAGGTGGGGGGAAAGGGATTCGGGGTAGTCATTTTAAAGATAATAAAACAACGTCGTTTGGTGTAAAACCAAATGACATCATTTTGTTATACATAAAAATGTTCAAGCAGAAGCAGACGACGACATATAGCTTGATAATTCACTAACGGAATTACCGACGGATATTATCCATCGACAAACTGAAAAAGTTATTACTCCGCCAACAATTCCTTCCTTATTTACTGACAATCATTTCATATTGTCGCTAAATTCCATCACAAATTCATTTCCCTCCATATTTAGCGACAAATATTGATACCATCACTAAACGAAAATTTTCCTAACAATTTTTTCAACGGACATAGTATTTCTGTTGGTAATTTACAACAGTTTCTTAACTGTCAGTAATTTTTTGTAGCTAATTCATGCTTTTTTGTACTGTTTGAATTGATACAATAAATAAAGGTTTAATCTTTAAAGCTTATTAAAGTAATATTGTTAGGTGTTTAATGTTATGCCTTTGTGAGAATGTTTTCTATTTTTTGGGTAATGGGTAATGAGAGGTATCTGTAATGAACAATATAGAGATGAGTTTGAATTGATACAATGGAAAAAGATGGATCATGGAGACTTAATGGAGTAATATCATTACGTGATTGATATTATGCTTTTGTGAGGATTTTTTTTTGGACAGTAAGTATGGTAAGGGGTTAAGCTTCTATCTTTGTTCAATAAATGGTAATGCTAAAATTCATGTAATGTCTTATCTTATAAAATCATCTATTAGAAAATCTTATGAGAGGTTAGGTTATAGTTGTTCAGAAGATATTTCAATGAAAATCTGGTCATTATCACTCTTTATTTTAATGTATTATACAGGACTCATCTCATCATTCCTTTCCAACGATTGAATGGTGCTAATTGTCTTCTTTTTCAATGCTACTAGCTCTTTCCCACCATCATATAGATGTGCTAAAGTATGCCTATTGGATAGAGTTTTTCCTTTAATATTGTCTATTTAATCATATTCATGGTTTAACTTTACACTTTTTACTATACACATCCACTTAAATATTAGGTTGACGTAAAAATTTACATGTTTTGTGTGGGAGCCACAAAGGAAGAAGTTTATGAAATTTGACCTAATTATTTTTGTTTGAATTAATGTACATACTAATTTTTATTACATACCTAGAGATGTATATTAAGAGACTATTTTACAATTTTGTAAAATTGAAGTATTTATAATTTAAAAGATTATTTTAAAATAATATTCAGAATTGACCTATATGAGTCCTATATCATACCTTTATATTGAAATAGATCAATTATTAAACTATAATTTTGTGATCATAAATTATTGTCCATAGGAAATGGTTATCTTCACGTCTTAAAGTTAATTCCCATTGGACCATAAGGATTAAAGCAAGAAGTTAAAATCAAAGAAACTTCGCGTACCATATCATACTAGAATTTGAAAGAAGAATAAAGCCAAGAAATTTAGGAGTAAAGTGAAAATGTATTGATTTCTTGTATATTTCGCTTTATAACCTGCACTGTATTTATTCATGGTTTGAGATAAGATGAATCTGATTTAATCTAAAATACAATTAGATTATGCATGATTTTATCTAAAATAAGATGATTAGATAATGTATGATGCTATCTAAAATAGGATGATTTGGAATTTATCTAATGTAATTTCAACAAAAAAGATTAGGAAGATGATCTATTATTATCCTTCCGTAAGCTAATATTTGAAAGAATATTAAGCTTGTAACATCCCACTACCATAGGACATATGCCCGACATTCTTCAGAATAATCGAGCACATACTTTACAGGAATGACATGTTAGAGCAATCACATTCACTTCATATCGCATCATAAAGAATATAAGTATTCAAAATGTTAACATATCTTATTTCATTAACAAAACATGTTTTAATATAGTTACAATACAAAAATCATCTGTGTTCACACTGTTTATACAAAATATTCTACATAAAATGAAAAACTATACAAAAGCATTCTATCTAAACTTCTCAAATGACAGCTGATCGGATGTTTGAGCCATATCTTGATCCCAAACTGGATAATAATAGACTCCAACTAGATTTCTTTACATGTAAGGTTTCCTTTCAGTACCTGAAAATCAACGTTGCAATTTTGATGAGTTTTGTAAACTTAATGAGTGAACCATCACTGATGTGTTCACTCAAGTGATGGTTCACTCAAAATAGATCATATATATCATATGAATAAAACCCAGCTCAATCACTATAACACATCATACAGATTTAGGTCTCATATATCACATTATTCATCATGCTTCAACAAGTAAATTAATAATACAATCACTTTACTTAATCATTTCATAAGCATCTTTTGAATGCAAAAACTTCATATAATCATCTCAGAATATTTCACTCATTTATCACAATTCTTCATATCATCATTAAGTTCATAGGCATTTCACAATGTTATCACAATATAATTCAACATTCATTTGCAAACAATTTCATAAACACATGTAAAGATACAAATGTAAATGCAAATGAGACTCACTTCCATTTTTACTTTAATGTGAATGAGCCCCTATTTATGGGTTATCGATCCCGTGTTCGTTGTGAATATTGGGCTTATTTTAGTATTATCCCATACATGTTATGGATACCGATTTCATTAAATGTTAAGCCTGAGGCTCTGTGTGCACATATCTGAGCTTAAACCTCTTTTCACATTGGCTACTTCGGTCATAACTCCTAACATATAGTTGAAAATTCAATTTTCTTATTCATATTCAAATCACAAATACTCCCAATATAGTCCCAAATATCAAACTCCTCTGACAATAAATTGTCTGGAATCATCAATGTCAAAATTATATCAATATTGATTCAATACAGATAAATAAAGTTTAATAAAAACAATATGAATATAACACGTTTCTAATCAAGGTTACACATCTAGGTTACTCACAGTACACTTTAGTTAGCTATTGCCTCGACGAACTGGCAATTTTTGGATGGTGTCGATCGATTTGTTCCTCTAAATCACACAATACACATACGTACACATCACTATTTTATGAATAAGATAATACTTAAATTTACCCATGTATATGTGTAATGTTCAATGCATGCTCCATTGATCATTTTGGGTATATAACCTTATTCTCAAATCTTAATCATTTATACATTATGACTTGTACATCATTTAGTTTGCAATTAAGTTTATGCCTTAAGTAACTTGATCACTTTCCATTCATCATTCATAAATTCATCAATTTATTTCTAGTATTATACATTCACAGAATTTCTTCAATTCTTATTCAATCATACCTAATTCACCATACTCATATTCTTTGGATCTCATTTGCATTCATAAATACATCTTTATACTATTAACAACTCATATTTTATACTTATCCTTGAACATTTTCATGATCAAAAACCTCTTATAATACACACATAATTGTTACTTTAAATCTGGAATTTTTAGCAAGCTAAATTTATACATTCACCAAACTTTTTCCTGAAATATATTTTCATACATTTTCTCAATTCTCATTCATAATTACCCCATGTTCTTCAATGCTCATTCATCCATACCTTAGATACATTTCTCATGTTCTTAAGAACATGTTTGCATTAAAAGAATTCATTTATTCCTTTAATAAACCATAATTTTCCAAGTTTGAACTCAACCATATTAAAACAATCCCTTCTTTAGGTTATGAATTCAATTAACTACATAAACTTATCAAAAAATATTCTAAACAAACTATTTCATAGAAGCATTAATAAGACATCTATAAACATTTTTCATGTTTTATACTTTGAGTAATTCAAACTCTAAGGTCCCCAAAAATTAGGAAATAATATAAGGTTCCTACACAGGGGTCTGTCATAGGTAGTATTAGGACAACAAGCATAACTCAAGATCTAGTCACTATTTTATCAAGAAAATTTACAGATGTCAAGATAAAACCTATATATACAACTTTCATTCTTTGAGTTTCTTCAAATTCATGCCTTAAAGATATGTAAAATAGGTCAAAAAGGGAAGATGAAATTGAAACCAAAATTTTAACCTACAGCTCTAATTTTCCAGATTCAAGAACAGTTCAATAACACCTATCTTTACTATGAATACAACTTCATTTATACATCAAATCTTAACCTTAATCATTAATTTAACATTCTATAACCTATTTTTTTTCGTACATGCACAAACAAAACAGGAAAGTACCTAAGTTTATGCAGAAATTTCCAACACATTCAATCATTAACATCATTCACAATTCATCCTAATCCAAACATGTAGAATCATCACACATTTAAGGTAGATGGATTTCGGCTAGGTTCAATGAACAACAATAATATGATCTTTTACTTAACTTTGTGAAGGTAAAACATGGATTATTTTTGTAGCAATTGGATATGATCACAAACAAACCAGTGGTGTGTGAGAGGAAGGAAGAACAAGAATGAGCTTAGTTAGAGTTGCTCCTGTTGAAGTATTTTATAATTTAAAAGATTATTTTTATGATATTCAGTATTGACCTATATGAGTATTATATCATGCTTTTATATTGAAATAGATGAATTATTAAACTATAGGTTTATGATCATTAATTATTGTCCATGGTAAGAAATGGTTATCTTCACATCTTAAAGTTAATTCCCATCAGACCACAAGGATTAAAGCAAGGAGTTAAAATCAAAGAAACTTCGAGTACCATTTTGAAAGAAGAATAAAGCTAAGAAATTTAAGAGTAAAATGAAAATGTATTGATTTCTTCCATATTTTGCTTTACAACCTGCACTGTATTTATACATGGTTTGAGATAAGAAGAATCAATTTGAATTTGATTAAATCTAAACTACAATCAGATTATGTATGATTTTATCTAAAATAAGGGGATCAGATAATGTATGACGCTATATAAAATAGGATGATTTGGAATTTATCTAATGTAATTTCAACAAAAAAGATTAGGAAGATGATCTATTATTAGCCTTCTGTAAGCTAATATTTGAAAGAATATTGAGCTAGTGATATAATAGTAAAACGGAGTAAAACCCAATGGTTTAGGGAGACTATCAAGAAGTTGGTGAGAAGCCGATATATGATGTATAAACAGAGATTTCTTGGCAACCAAATCACGAACAAAATGGATATTAATTTCAATATGTTTAGTATGAGCATGAGAGAGAAGATCTACTATAAAGAAGGTAGCATCAATGTTTTCATAGCACAAAAGTGGTTGAATGTCGGAGAATCCAAGTTCACCAAGTAGAGAATTAAGTCAACATAGTTTAATGACAGGTAGAGCAATGCTCCTATATTCTACTTCAATACTAGATCTAGCCACAGTAGGTTGTTTCTTAGTAGTCCATGAAATTAAAGAGGATCCAAAGAAAATGCAATAACCAAATATAGCTCAACAATTGTCAAGACACATAACCAAATCAGCATCAGAGTAAGTAGTGATGGTTAAGGTAGAAGGTTTAGTTAATTTTAGAACATGGAATGCGTAGAGCAGAGTTATTGAAGGATGTGTTTAACCGTTGTCCAATGAAAATCAATGGGATAATGTAAGAATTGCAAAAATTTGTTAATAAAAAATTGGATATGTGGTCTAGTGAGACAAAGGTATTGAAGTGCTCCAACATTATGACAGTATTCAGTAGGATTAGAAAGAGCAAGGCTATGATTTTTGGAAAGTGGAAGTAGGTTTGGAAGAGTTAAGGTGTGTGTAGTGAAGGAGGTCACGAGTATATTTAGATTATGTGAGAAGAATGCCAATGGGTGTAAAAGTGGCTTTAGTGCCTAGAAAGTAGTAAAGAGGACCTAGATCTTTTATGATGAAAGCAAAGTGAGGAGCATCACCGATGGTTTGAATGGATTGTTTTGATATCATCCACATAAATAAGGAGAAAAGTGGTGTGAATAAAAGAAAGGAATCAGCTTTTGATGAAGTAAACCCAAGATTTGCCAGTTTATGACTTAAACAATGAAATCAAGCTCTGAAAGGTTGCTTAAGACCATAAGGAGCTTAATATAAATGAATCTAATTCTATATTTTATGTCTAATTAGAACATTAGTTGATTAAATGATAAATTATATATCTTAATCATACATGGATATTATGATTCAATAATCGCAAAATTTTATTTTTTTCGTATAGAATGATTGATATAAATTAAAATTTTAAGGTATAACTCAATGTACATATTCAATATGATATAATCTATTATAATACCATTTTTATCTCACATGATTTATATCAACTAGGATTATATATAAATACAATACTTAAGACATTATGTCTGATTACTAGATAAAGTGTTACATTTCACAATCTATTACTAAGATTCCTTATATTAGGATGGTATTTTCTGTTGTGTTATTTTAAGTTTACAACCTATTTCTTCATTTTTACCAAGTTTTCATAACCTATTGTTTGAGAAATTAGGCATGTGTGTGTTGAGTTTTGATCGATTTTATTTTCCAAACGCTTCATATTCTTTCTGGTGAGACTTTCTATCAAACATCTAGCATGCTATCTAAGGCCTTCTATAAATACTTAATGTTCTTTTTAATTTTGGTACTTTTTTACTTAAAATAAAACCTACAAAATATAACTAAAGATGTTTATTTCTTTAAGTATACACCAATAAGTAAGTAAATAGTCAACAACTCCAATTAGCTTTAAAGATAATTTATTAAACAACTTTTATGCATATATACGAATTTTTTATAGAAATAAATCAGCACTAAACATAAATAATTTAAGGACTTTATTGTTTTATTTCAAAGGGTTTGTAGTATAAAATGATGCTTTACAATAAATTAAATTATGCCTTTCATCCTTTTTTATTTAAAAGATGCAAATTAACAGTTATAAGTAATTTTTTAACTACACTCTAAACCTTTAAGATTTATATTTGAATTAATAAAACTTATTTACCTATTTTGTAACTTGTTTAACTAATATAACTATTGAAAAAAAAATTATGACACCAGAAAATTAATCAATATGATTGAAAAATCCATAACTAATCATCATCACTTCAATTTACCATAAAACTAAGGTGATGTTGAACTATTTAAAATTTGTATTACTGCTAACATAGTTTATTTGAATAATAACAATCAATCATGTCGCTATCTTTCTATCAAAATGCAGATTACTAGGAACATTTTAGATTATATGCTAATTTTCTAAATAGTTCAGTTTCGACAAAATTTTTACTAAAATCTGTCACAATGGTGCTACTAGACATGTATAGTTATTTTGCCAACCATTTACCAACAAGGACTCATAAGTACCATCCCTATTCAATTATGCAAATCTCACCTATTTAAATCAAAAACTAATGTAAAAAGTTCAATTCTGTTATCATTGAGTCAGTCTAAGGTCATTAGATTTGAGTGTAAAGAAAATGACTACTTTTATACCAAGCTTTTGTTTTACCTCTTGTTCTAAATGTCTTAAATGTGAGCCAAATTCTATCAGCTTCTTTAATTCCATCTACACTTGGCTCATGTAAGTCTCTAAGCAAAATAAAATACAACCTTAATTGTTATTAAATATTATGTAAGTGGAAGAATCTAGATATTAAGATAACTTATTCATGGTACAAAGTAAATATCAGAATGTATGGTAATTATAACTAATTGAAATGTGTAGATATAATTAGTTTGATATACCTATTCATACCTATTTATCTATTTGTTTCATGTATCAAGAAATAAGTTTAAACATTCAAGAGTAGAATTTATTAGGCTTCTAACCTTATAAGTTCTAGGTTACAAATTAATATTTATAACTTATAACTAGAAAGTTTTTGTACTGTAACTCCTCTTTTTAGTCGTAATAATACTTTATGCGTGCCCTATTTCTTCTATTCTTGAGCTGTGATGTCACTATATTCATCTAATCATTCTAACAAGGAGTATTATAGCCTAATTAGGTTGTATATATCTACTTGTTATATGTTCTATGATTGCCACTTATAATGGACCCTTCATATTAAAAGAAAAGTTTGATATTATTTACCCTTTGAAGGTACTAGGTACTATTTACGTATATAATTATTGTTTATGTGAAATAGTGAGAGCTATTTTTATTAGCACATGATAGTTTGGGATAGAACTAATGACTACTAAATTTAATATTAAAAATTTTAATGGGAATAATTTCCTATTGTGAAAGTTGAAGATGAAAGTTATCTTTGAAAAGGATAATTGTCTTATAGCTATTCACAGAAGGCCGATAAACTTCAGATGAAGCCAAATAGAACGAAATGGACATAATTTAATTATTAAAGTTTTTTAAAGCATAGGAAAAAGGAAAACAATAAAAGAGATATGAGATTATCTCCTAATGCTATACATGGTCAAGTCACTTCATAATAAAAATTTTCTTTATGAGAAAACTTTATATTTTTCAAATTTTAGAATCCATTTTAAAGATCGAGTATATTGATAAGTTAACTATTATATTCTCTCTACTAACATTATTGGATTATAGAATAGAGCTATATGAACATGTCATACTTCAACTTCAAAGTCTACTTAATTCTTGTGATCAACTTATCAACTTAACTAATAACCTTCTTATAGAATATTTAGTCTTTGATGACGCTATAGCCATGGATCTAAAAGATGAAAGTTGGTGCAAGAATAAGGAATAAAGTTAACTTAGTTCATAGTAAGTTGAATATTTAATAGTGACAAGAGGAAGATCAACAAAACGTAGCCTAAATGAGAGCCAAAATCATAGTAGAACAAAATCAAGAAGTAAGAAGAATTTAAAATTCTATAATTATGGTAGGAAAAGTCACTTGAAGTAGGATTTATTGGAATTTAAATAAAAAATTTCTAGTCCTCAAAGAAATTATACAAGCATTTCAAAAGATAATATTGCTTTATATTATGATAAAATAATAACAATTAAAAGAAAGAAGTCACTACTTATATGAACTTTAAAAGAGAATGGTTCCATCATTATAAATCTATCTTAGGAGGATATATATATATATGATTATATTGATTATCCTTTAAAGATTGTTGGTACTAAAACCACTAAACTAAAGATGTACGATGATATAATTTATACTTTTTAGGAGGTATGACATATGGAAACATTAAAAAAGCTCTAGGATAACTAAATGATCTTAGGTCAAATAATAAAAATTTTCCACTAAATTTTGGAGATAATTTGAGTCATACTTGTGCTTATAAAAGGAGAAAAGATAGTAGAAAACTTGCGTAATTTACAGGGAGAGACATTACTATAAGTTGAACTATTAGTTGCTTAATCACTCTAAGTGAGACATCTTCAATATTACAACATAAAAAACTTGGAAATACATCTAAACAATAAATGAAGATCTTTATTGAGCACAAGTTGCTCCATGGGCTTATAGAGATACCTTTTGTAAGCTTTGTTATAAATAAGCAACACCATGAAATTTAATAAATCAAAATTAAGAAGCAAGATTGTCTTTAAGTTAGTTCACTCTGATTTATGGCAAGTACTATTTTTATCCTTGGGAGGAGTAAAGTACATTATCTCTTTTATTGATGATTACTCCACGAAGTGTTAGGTATACCCTATCAATAGGAAAGCATATGTGTCCCCAGTCATAAAGTTTTCAAAGTGTGTGTTAAACTTGATTATAGTAAAACGTAAGTACTTAAGGGTAGAGTAATAGAGGAGAATATATTGGCAATGCATTTTGGAAGCAAGAAGACACACGAGGGATCGCCCAGGGTAGCCCGTGTTTTGCATCCCGTAGGACCTCAAGTGATCACGCGACCCCCCATACTACATTAATCAGTATTGTCCTCTTTGGTCAAGGGTGAGTCCACGACTCGAACCCAAGACCTCAAGGATTTATTCCACTTTAAGTGGACGCCTCTTACCATTGAGCCATTATATGCACTCCTCAATAAAATGAAGTACCACCAAAGTAAATAAATAGAATTTGTTAGAAAGAACAAGAGCAATAGTTATGGCTATAGGCCTAAATAAGGCTTTCTCGACTGAAGTAGTTAATACTAGATGTTATGTGGTGAATAAGTTGTATGAACTATAATTGAGATAAAGATACCTATAGAGATGTGAACTAGAAAGTTAGTGAATTATTCCAATCTCCTTATATTTAAAAATCCTTTGTATTTAAAGTATAATGCCAAGGAAACTATGAAGCTAGATCTAAAATCTAGAAAATACTTTATTTTATAAAGTTAACAGGGTGAAAAGGTATCATATGTGGGATCCCTCTGCTTACAAGGTTGTCGTCAATAAAGGTGTCACATTTTTAGAAGATAAATTACAAAGGTAAGAAAAAGACAACAACACTTCATAAAGAAGTTTAGAGACTGCTACACATATGAAAAAGGAATTTCAAACTTCTTATGGAGTAACATCAGAGCAAGATGTTTAAGTATGAAGATTTAAAGTTAATCAAATCGTATAAAGAGACCATTAAATTGTCTCTTAGATTATGTAATAGAGGGCAATATGACATATTGCCTTTTAACAGAGGATAGAGAGCCATTAACTATAAACTTTATAATCTAGATGTTTCTTACTACGTGATAGTAATACAGGAAGAAATTAAAGCTCCTTATAAAAATAAAACTTGGAAGCTTGTATCACTACCACAAGGAAAGAAGTCAATTAGTAATAAATGGGTCTTTGGGATCAAGTGAAATGGTGACAATCAAGTGGAGTGACATAGTACAAGATTTATAGTGAAATATATGTTCAAAAAGGAAAGAATTGATTTCAATGAAATATTTTCCCTTACAGTTCAATTTATAATAGTTAGAGTAGTCATGTTAATATGCTTAAACTACTTTCTTCATAGATATTTTAAGAAAGAAATTTATATGCACTAACTAGAAGGTTTTTTAAAAAAGAAAAAAGAACTTGATTGACAACTTGATCAAATCTCTATATAATTTTGAGCACGCATTGTATAAGAGATTTAATTCCTTCATTATTAGCTTTAGATATAATAGACTTAATGCAGACCCTTATACATATTTTAAGACGTTTGATGATAATGATTTTATTATCTTATTACTTTATAGAGATAACATGTTAACTTTTGGCTACAATAAAGACCGTATTAAAAAATTAAAGGCACAGTTGGGTAGAAAGTTTGAAATGAATGGCTTAATACCAGCAAATAATATTATATGAATGTGAATTTATTGAGATAGAAATAATAAGAAGATTTAGTTTTCTCATAAAAGTTACCTAAAAAAGATTTTATAATGGTTCAATATGCAAAATTGTAAACCTATATCTAACCCTCTTCCTGTTAATTTTAAGGTATCGTCTAATATGAGTCCTAGAAATGAAGATGTCTCAAGTACTGAATGCATCCATAGTGGGGAGCTTAATATATGTTATAACTTGCACAAGACCAGACATTATACATGTATTAAGAGTGATTAGTCACTACATGATGAACCTTAGTAGAGAGCATTAAAAGGATTAGAAGATATATCAAGAGGAAATTTGATGCTACAATATAATATGAAGGATTAGACTTTATTTTTAAGGAATATGTTGACTCTAATTATGCAGGAACTATTGATAAAAGCAAATCCACAATTGTTTATGTCTTCAAGCTTGTTGGTATATTTCTAAGTTGAGTTTCAAAGTTACAATCAGTTGTGGCAACATCAATAATAGAAATGAAATATGTATTAGTTACATAACATAAAAAAGTGATATAACTAAAATTGATATTGGAAGAACTCAGACATAAACAATAAAAGGTTTCATTATTTTGTGACGATCAAGGTGTCTTACATTTAACAAGAAATCTAACATTTGATTCAAAAACCAATCACATAAGAGATGAATTTCACTTTTTTTTTTTAGAGAGTGGACGAAGGAACTATAGATATGAAGAAAGTTTATACTTATATATTGGCTTTAAACAAAAACAAGGTACATGTATTTAAAAGAAGCAAGTCAATTTATAGACTGCAAAAGCCTTTATTTTATTTAATGATAAAACGTCAATTTATACACTAACTCAAAAACCAAGATGAGCGTAAAACGGAGAATAATATAGAACTCAAGGTATAATTAATAGAAACTCACAATAAACTAAAGAAATTAAAATAACAATACTAATATAAAAGAGGTATAAACCATTTTCTACTTTCTAAAAACATATTTACACCCACATTTAGTAGCTCACAAGACATTTCATCTAACATTAGTTCAATTTTCTCTCATGGTTGCAGATCAATAAGTTTGTCTGTTTTATAATACCTAACCTCACTCGTGTTTAAATATTTCACTCACTCATAAATTAACTAAAAGATTAATAAGAGATAGATACAAAAGATCTAACCTTTTGTTAATCCATTCAAAAAGAAATAATATAAATGACTTGAGTTACTTCCTTATTGAAGCACTCTAATAATCAACCAAGAACTCCCTACTCGAAGCTCTCAATAAGAATTTTTCTAAAAATCTCTTAACTCTCTTTAACAAATAATTGAATATACTCTTACATCTTCCAAATAAATTAAAAAGGATGTCTCTATATAGACTTACAAGAATTTAAAGACTAAGTAAGTGTATTTACACACTTTCTCCACTAAATCTACATTAATAACAACAACACTCAATGAGAGTCTCACTGAAATGTAGGGTCAGGGAAGGTCAGTATACAGGTTTACCCTACCTAGTCAAGGGAGTTATTCCTTTTTGACCCATTAAGTTACAGAGGGAGTTATTCCTTTTTTACCACCAAGTCCACTTAGTACATGGAAAATATGTACATGAAAGAAGCTCACTCTATTGCTATGTCATCTAGCCACTTTCCCATGATTTAAAGAAGTGCTCTCACCTTGTAACGTAATACTTTCACTTTCTTTGTCCATTACTTTAAGTTCTTACCCAAGTGTTATGACATAATTGTCTCTTGAATCGATAAGTACTTTGATTAATCCTTTGTTAGCCATTTTGAGTCATCTTTGTGTATGATTACGTCTAAGCATGTTAATGATGTAATAACAATGCTCCATGACTAAACAATTCAAGCCAATGTGTGATAAAATGCTATATTTACATACCTTTTAATCTTCTCATTAAAGTTAAATGCCTTTGTGCACCTTCAGACTTAACACGGCTTAGTTGTATCATCATCTTTGATCTTGCTTATGAATCTTACATATTATTGAATATTTCTACCAATATGCACCAATGAAATATGAACACTTGCATACTTTTTAAGTTTTTTATCAATATTGCTTATTTACCTCGCCTACTTGTTGGTCTCTATTTTTTTAACATATGATCTTTATTCTAACCGAAGTACTAAGCATTAATTAAGGTTTTTCAACACTTGTATGATTTAGTTATTTAGAATTAAAAAATTACCTCACTAGAAGAACTTACTTCCCTCATTAAAATAATCTATAAACACTCCTTAAAGAGCATTTCCCTCAAAAACTCCTTAATAAAATCTAAAGAAAAAAGAATGTCTTCCTTTTCATTGACACATCCCTAGGGTACTATATTTCTTCTCTATCGGATTTGCTTTTACTTAAATGCCCTTTTATAAGCCTGATTGTGTCCTAATATGTCATAATTATTAAGGTAGACTTCTTCCATTAAGTCCTTCAATCCTTTGCCTTAACCCTTCTTGACTATAGAATTGATGTGCTCCTTATATAGCTTCCATTTTGTTTTAATTGTTTCCTTGACTTATAGTAAGAAGATTATCGTACCTTCTCTTTGCCTTTCACTAAGGCATTATGAGTTCCACTATTTTTCTTACACTCTCTGCTAGTTCAAATTAGTGGTTCCATTTCAAAATTAACCAAAGCATCTACTGCTTCAATTATACTAATAAGGTCTTTCACATTTTGCCTTTAAATCTTAACTTATGACCAACAAATTTATTGATTTATACCATAAGCACACGATGTAGCTTTAGCTAGTTTTGGCGAGTACAGGGTCAATCTCATGTGGACTAGAATTATTAATATTAATTCTTTTTATATTATCTAGTCTAACAAATAACAAGGATGATGATGAATCAAATTCAAAATTAAAATGATAAACTAAAATAAATTGATACAATTGATTGACTTGAACAAAGATCAAACTAAGAATAAACAAAGGAGATATCAATAACTAAATTGTGAAATTTCCGTAAAACTTGTCATATAATTAAGTCTTTTCACACATCAATTTCATTGGATTGTGGAAATTCCTCAATTATGCTATTATCTTTCTTAAGATTATTGACAACTAATCCTAGGTTAATTAATCAAAATCTCTTTCTAATTAAAATCCTAAAATTGCATTAATCTTATTTATAAATTTCACTATTATATTTGACCCTAATCCAAAAGATTAATTATGCTATATCAATTTATAACATGAATTTATCAACCTCAATTGTATGAAATCAAACATGAATTAACATACCGACAATATTAATTCAAGAATAATAAAAGAACATACAATTGAATCTTAGTGAAACTAAAGAATAAACTAAATTAAAATGAAATCACTACAAGCTTATATTCATCAAACACCTTATATACATCAAACAATCATCCCAATATCACAACCAAATTCACATTTTTCCCCTTCTATCACTAACATTTCTACCATAAATGTTCTTATCCATTCACAAAACACCGAAACATATGAAACAAATCAAAGACACAAACAAATAAAAAAAACACAAACGTCCAAATTGAGCATGTATACCTTCACGAAAATGCAAGCTTCCAACGCAACACAATATGATGACAACGTCGATGACACACTATGAACGGGAGACCAGAAATCGCTGGAGGAGAAGACGCAACAGGGAGGAAGAAGAAAGAAGGAGCGACGGTAGGAGGGGGAAGGGATTTTAACTTTAACAAAATGATTTCGTTTGGTGTTAAACAGAACAATGTTGTTTTCTTTAAGTTAATAACATTCAAGCGGAAGTATACATGATGTGTAGGTTTAAAATTTACTGACGAAATTTGCCGACGGAAATATTCCGTTGACAAACTCAAAATTTTATCATTCTGCCAACAAATCCTGCCTTATTTACGAACGGGTATTTTTTCCATCGCTATGTTCCATCGCAAATTGATTTCCACAGTATTTAGTGAGGGATATTACTACCGTCGCTAAACAAATTTTTTCCCATAAAAATTTTCAACAAAAAAATCTATTAGTAATTCGCAACGGTTTATTTTTCTTCATAAATTGTGCATCGCTAATTCCTTATTTTCTTATAGTGAAGGTCTATCATAAGATTCATCTTATGTAGCTACCATAAAAGGTTTAATTCCTAATAATATAAGACATAACATCAAAACTAAAGGAAGAACAAAAATTAAAAGAAACACTATGAAATCACTTCTAATCTTTATGAAATTCACTTTAGATCGATAGAAATTCACTCCAAATAGGTCTCCTTATTTGTTCTTCATTATCTTTACTATTTTAGGTCTTCCAATTGTGTCTCTTAAGCTTCCCCTCTATTTTTCCTTTTAATTATATCTTTATACTTTAAAAATTAGGTTTTTGGGTGTTACTCAAGCATGAACACAAGCGTGTTTATAGTTGTGTACTTTAAAAAATCATGAGACCCTCAAATTCAAAGTAAACTCAAGCTCAAAATATAAACACACACAAGTACCTAGTAATAGAGAAGTGCTCTAAAGACAATCGCCTTTAGAACTTATTATAAAAATCTTTATGATAAATAAAAGGCATTTTTGTTAATTTGATGCTTACGTTCTTTATGAATTGATAGTGATCTTAAATTTAATTAATGAATTCCTTGTCACATTACATACTATGAAAGAAATCATGCTGAGATTCCTATCATGTGTAATTATGTTTGTTAGTGTCTAACTTATCCCTAGTAATAAGATTAACGAGACGGGACATTATTAATGCGGATAGATTAACACATGTTATACTTCTTGATTAGATCAAGCAGTGGATCTCATAAGCTGTAAGCATGAGTTGTTTAGAGTTAACATATGGAAGCTTGCTAAGAGTAGTAAGTACATTGGATGACCTACCATAAGACAATCATATAGATAATCTATTTTAGTGTTAGTGATAGTCCCATCATAGTAATGGTGCAAATATCCTTAAACTTGAGGTGCTTAAGGATATATTAGATACTGATCCTGTACTTTGACCCCGTTCCTTATTGCCTCTCAGAAGTTGCTCATAGGGTGGTGATTGGGTTCAACTTGAGGTATTGAAAGGTAATTGAGTAGCTAATAAAGGATTCACCACTCCTGATAGGAGGAGATAATACCCACGACCTCTTGTCAAAGTTGTTACCTAGGAATCTTTGGTCGGAGTGGAAATGTCGTGAAGATAGTCTTTAGTGACATATCTAATTAAGTAATGAGCCTCAAGGACAAGAACTAACATCACTCGGGCTAGATGTGATATAGTCAATCTAGTAAGAGTTGACACTTTAACCATACTTTGAACCAAGTAGGGTATAGAATGGTGAAAGGATGAATTGTAGAGGAACATTATCTATAGAAGGGTTCATAGTCAAATCATTAACTTTCCAGTCAATTAGGGGTCATAATGTATTACTAGATACCGCTTATGACTTGTTTGAATTAAGTATTAATTCAAGTGACCAACATAACTAGGAACCTAATAAGTCACACGCATTAGAGATATAAAGAATAAGTGAAATGGTTTTAGATGGGGATCCAAGAAATGAGAGATGCATGACTAAACTACAAAAGTGTTGTAGTTTAGGGTTATTTGATTATGAATTATATGACACGTGTGAATCTTGCTTATTAGGTAAGATGACAAAATTACCCTTTAAAAAAAGGGGTGAATGTTTTCATGCTAAATTAAGTGGGATTAAAAGCCACTTAATTGCCACTAACTCTCCATTGATGTTGGGGGTTAGAGGCAGGCCAAAGGGTGTCAAAGACACTCCATTTTTGTGAAAAAGTTGTAAGAAAACAAAGTGTCTTTTTGTGAATTGTTCACTATCTTCAAAAATACTCTCTTAAAGAACACACCACAAAGCTAGCAATTTGTGTGTGTTTTAGTCATTCTTCCTAAGAGGTTTCAAGCTTCATTCTTTATATGGATATCATTAGAGACATCCTTTAGTCATTATGGTTTACGACAACCCGAAGAGGTGAAGACAACAAAGAACGAAGGAGATTGTAAGGTACACATCTTCAGTTCATGTTTTGTTTTACTACATTTAATGCAACATGTTTGATTCTTTATTTTATAGGTTTTGTTTTATTTTCTATTGCGTATTATAATAGTTAATGCATATGATGCATAATTAAAACCCAACACCTAGGCATGCACTTCTCGAACATGAGCATGCTCATAACCATGTTAAAGTATATGGATAAGTACAAAAGTGAATTAGGTCCTAGAAACAAAATATGAATTAATTAAGTACCAAAAACTATAAAAAACATTTAAATAAACAAGTAAAATGCATTAATTATAAGACCAAAAATGTGAACAATTAAGCATTTATCAAACTCTCTAACACTTAATTATTTGTTTATTCTCATGAAAATCAATTTCATTATTATTAGCTTAATGAGAAACAACTCTAGGAAAGCATTGAAGACACAAAAGATATTAATCAAGATTCTCTATTATTCATCAATTGCAAAGTTCATTCAATTGTTAAGAACTTTGTTTGTTGTGTCAAATTGTAAATCAAACTAATTTACTTTATAATTCTTCAAATTTCAACTTAATTTCCACCATTCCACTTTATATATAAACTGAACATAGATGAGAACAAAATGTTGAAACTTGTAAATATTTTGATACACCTTAAAATAAAAAACTAAATTTGAAATGATAGTAAACACCTTGTCAAGAATACTCCTAGTTACTCAACTAGGTCACTATCTTAAATAGCTACTAAAACTTTTCATAAATATCCCCTATTACTCGATTAGGTCAGTACTTAAATAATTACTAGCACCATTCTTTAACTTCGACCTTTTTATTGGTACAAAGCCAGTAGAGTGAACTTATTAATGCTCATGTATACACAAACTTTTTTTTTGTGGGTAACAAAAATTCTCAAAAAGAATTCACATTTAACTCAATGGATGTACAAATTATACACAAAGTATCACAATATGAATCAAGTATCCATTCTTAAAATTAATAAACTAAATTGAAATCAATTTAATCATTAAAAATAATAATTATTTGTGTCAACAAATTAAAACATAATCACAATCAATCTCATAATGAGTCATCTTGATCAACATTCTTTTAAAAAATTCTCAAATTATTCATCATTTAACTAATTATAATAAAATTGACATGTTTTCCTACTAAGTCCCTCTCCCATACTTAAGTTGCACACTATCCTTAATGTAGAAAACATGTAAGAATAATACATTTTTGCCTACGAAGTCCCTCTCCCACACTTAAGTTGCACATAATCCTTAATATACAAAACATACAAGAATAATAAAAAATTATGAAAAATAATAAGAGGAGGTGAGGATAACTGGTACTCTCCTAATAGTAAAAGATTTCCAACTTTATCTAGTGTTATTAATATCTATCTAGTGTTGGTGAAATTTTCCCTGCCCTAATACATTGGGGTGATGTTGCCTTAATAACCTATGAAACTCCATCAAACCTCAACTCACAAAATTAGAATCATAGGAAAAAAAGCTAATCTATTAATGAAAATCCTATAAACTACTCAATCAAAAAAGAAACCTACTTGTTGGGTTACCTCCCAACTAGCACTTCCTTATGAGTCTTTTAGCTAGACTTCTTAATAAGCCCTTCTTTAAACTAGATCTAATATCAGTAGCTTGCTTCCACCCATCTTCCTAAATAAAGGTTCATTAGTCTGCAAATAGGCCACATACCATAATATAATAAAGACATATGGAATCAAATTAATAAAATTAAGTAAATTCACTATTGTCCTTTTAGTAATGAATTGCAATATAACAAGGAATATTAAAGCCCCTTACATCATCTATTGACTTTGACAATTTATTTTATGGGAAGTAAGATCACTCCATGCTTAAGAAGACTACCAACAATTCCTCGATTGCCTCCTTATTTGGCTCCTCCTCTTCATGTTCCCCTTTCTTCCCTTCCTTCTCTTTGTAAATGACAACTTCCTAATTTTCTTCATCTTCTATCTCCTCTTTAGTCTTTAAAGTTATTGTGCTCACTTGCTCTCTTAAATTTAACTCGATGTATGTGTCTAAAACACCCTGTTTCTATGTAGAAGCAAGCTCAACGAGTTGTGTAGTCAAAATTCTATGTTGTGGAAATAGGTGAATATATTTTTAGTTTTTTAAAGGTTAGCCTTGAATATACTAATGGCTTTCATAAGGAGCTTCTTGAGATGTTAATCCTCCTCTTAATTCTATTATTATAAAAATCCATGTGAAGTTTGACCATTCCACGCAAAGTAGGAATAGTTGCTCACTATTATAAGTATTCTTATAGGGGATGTTTTAAGGTCAGTTCCCCATGCAAATTGGATGCTCCCATATGTAATTTGGTGATTGACATTTGTGATTAAGGTGGCTACCACCATAAATTTCATAACTCATCATTGATGTCAATTAATCTTCTATATATTACCACGCCTCTCGTTCCAAGCTTCCAATTTTTCCATAAGTGATGGCATACTATAATCTCCTATAAAATATTGTCCTTACCATGCTTCCATTGTGTTTGATAGCTATAGAAATGAATACCTAAATCCTAAAAATAAGCCATAAATATAAGATTAAGAAAGAGAGTTCTTAGAAGAAAAAGAAATAAATGTGAGGGAAAATAATGTTTTGATTAATAAAACTAAATGTTTCTAATATCCTATTTGTAACAACCCAGACCACCCGCTCACAGATATTATCCGCTTTGGGCCTTCGCCCAGCCAAGCTCTCACAGATTTTCTTTTCCCGAGGCCTTCCCAGGAGCTCACCCATCCTAGTACTACTCTCACCTAAGCACGTTTAACGTCAGAGTTTTAATGAGATCCGGTGCATTAGGCCATGGAAAACGCATCTGTAAGGAAAATGTATCCATACCCTTATAAGGTGTGCTTCGTTCCCCTTTTCAACCGATGTGGACACTCTCCACCCCCTTAAGGCCCAGCCCTTTTTTGGGGTCTAACTTAGCTGGCACAATGGTTCGAGTACTAGCTCTAATACCACCTGTAACAACCCAGATCACCTGCTCACAGATATTGTCCGCTTTGGGCCTTGGCCCAACCAAGCCCTCACAGTTTTTCTTTTCTCGAGGCCTTCCCAGGTGGTCACCCATCCTAGTACTACCCTCACCCAAGCACGTTTAACCTCAGAGTTCTGATGGGATTCGGTGCATTAAGCCATGGAAAACATGTCTGTAAGGGGGAGTTATCCGTGCCCTTATAAGGCGTACCTCGTTCCTCTCTCCGACCGATGTGGGATCTCACACTATTCCCTAGCAATGATGCTAAAAACTTGATTGATTATTTTATACTACAAATAAATGGTGTAGTTGTAGCTAGCACTGGTGAGTAGGAGCTAAACTTAAAAGGACTATAATTACTATTACTAATTGTCTTTCTATTATCTAGTCTAACAAATAATAAGGATGATGATTAATCAAATTCAAATTGAAATAATAAACTGAAATAAGTAAACATAATTGATTAACTGGAGCAAAGATGAAACTAAGAAACAATTAAAGAAGGTAGTAGTACCTGGATTGCAAATCCCCATAGGTTTCTCATGCAATTAAGACTTCAAACATCAATTTCATTTAAAATTCATTGGACAATAAAAATTCCTCAGTTACGCTAATATATTTCTTAAGATTATTAACAACTAATCTTTGGTTGATTATTCTTTTTAATTAAGACCTTTAAATTTCCATTAATATGATTTATGAATTTCACTATTACGTTTGATTTTATTCTAGAAGAATTATATCAATTGATCTTTAGTTTTCATGTAACTCCTTTTAATTATTCTATATCAATTCATACAAAGGATTTCTAAATCCAAATTGTATGAAATCATACATAAGTTAACATACTGATAATAATTCAAGAATAATAAAAGAACACATAATTGAATCTTAATGAAACTAAAGAATAAATTAAATTAAAATGAAATCATTGCAAAGTCCATCTTGAGGTTCATCTTAATTAGGTACCATAAAGGATTTACGGGATGTTTGGTGTCAAGGAATAGTTATCCTATTCCCTTCCTATTCCTAACATATTATTAAACTTGTGTTTGGTTAGAAACCAAACACAGAATAAGTAAGCATGTAGAATATGTATTCTTAAAATTCGGAGAATAGATAAACTGTATACTACCTATCTTTATCTACTCTACGCATACCCATTCTTATCAGAGACAAATTTATCCTTCTGCGTTTATCCCTCTTCAACATCTTCCACTTTGGTTGTCCCCGTCTCGAAGCTTCTTCTCCAGTGTCGTGGGTTAGGTTGGGTTCTCCAGTGTCGTGGGTTCTCCAATATCATAGGTTAGGTTGGGTTCTCCAGTGTGTAGCTGCTAGCTGTGTGCTTCCCTCTCTATCTCTTCTTCGCTTAGGTAATGCTATCTAATCTTTATGCATATCGTAACTTCATTCCCTTGTTCTCAAGTTGTGGTTGTTCTCTAGTGTGCAACTGCTAGCTGTGTATGTTTTCGTTTGGTTTTTTTGTGGAATGTGATTTGTTAATGTTTTAGTACTATTTATGCTTATCAACATGTTTCGCAGAGATTAATACAAGGTAAGAATTTTTGTCAAAATAGGTTACGTTGAGATAAGAATTCTGTTAAATATTTGGAGTTCGTTTCTTGGTGACAGAGTTCACCATTTCTCGACATTGGTGGCAAAGCCACTATCTTCTCACTTGAGACCATGTTAGAATCCAAGTCCAAGCATCGTGAGTGTTGAAGCAAAGGTCAGAACAAGACAAGACAACAGGATTGCCTGCCACCAGCGTATCAGAAAAAAGGTAACCTTTGTACTCATATAGTGTCCTGCTCATTTGGAGTTTGCAAATTGTTGACTTGTTTTTATGGTCAAATCATTCGCTGCCAGTGTTGTGCTTACTGTCAACTAATTTTAGTGCATTTTAGTTTATTAGGATTATCAAATGTTCATAGGCACTTTTGAGTCTTGTTTAACTCTACAATTTAAGCAACTTGCATAGTGGTCGAGTTTTATCTGAAACATTTATTACTAAGAACTCTATAGTCTATTTCCTATCAAGAACACGGTTATTTTGAGCTTTTGCAGTTTGTTCAGATGAAATTGTGTCAGCTCCTGCAAAATGTGATGGTTTATTCTATAAAATGATAAAGATTGAATCTTTAGGATGTGGGAAAAGAGTTAGGGTCATCATTATTGAAGTTGCAGTATCATAAAAACTGAAATAGAATGGTAATACATGATATTTGAGAACTTTTCACAATTAATAAATTGTAATCGAGACAAATGATGATGTACCAAACCAGATGCTTGTTCACAGTTATAGGATCACCAAACTTATGTAAGGAGCAAGAAGATTATACTATACTTAATATCTGCACCAGTTAGGAATCCATCATTCTTAGATTTAAAATAAATTAATATGGTTTATGAAAACAGAATAGGAAATTGAGATTCTATTTATGTAATTCTTTCATGAACTATTTTCCTTCTTGGATAGAAGGAAGGAACCAACTGTACTAAAAACTAGGATGATACTAACTCATAATTCAAATCTTTCTCCTAACCCACTTAAAGAGAGATTACAATTCCTATGCACTAAAGTTTTTCCCCGTTTTCTCAAGTTATAAATTGTATTTCCACACATCTATAACTTGTCACATTGATGTGATCCTTAAAGGGAATGGCACATCTAAACAGATCAAGTTTTGATTGGCCTTCGAATGTAGAACCACTCAAGTTTGGCAACTCAGTCTCTGTAGGATGCAAACCAAGATCAATAGAGTATTGTCTTTGTATTGGCTTATGAATTCCAATTAAAACATTTTCATATAGTTGGTTCTAGTATAAGGGGAGACTTAGGAGTTATTGAAAATTGAGACAAGGATTTGCTTGATGATTGTGAATTGCATTCTTTTGTTGGGCTGTGTTTAAAGGTAAAATGAATTTCTTATCATAAACAACTACACCATAATTAATCTTAGGTTTTAGCTGCAGTATAACCTTGATGCTGGGTTGGATTAACTGTACCTTATTGTGGAACACGTTAATTAGAAACTTAAAATTCGGTGGGTCTCAAACTTGTTTTTCTAGAAGTCAATTATTGTACTCATTGCCTTCACGATCATAAAATGGCAAGTTCTTGCACATTTTGTTATGAGAGCTTAGTTTTGTTATATGTAATTGATTTAAGATATAATGAATAGGCTAGCTAAATCATAACAACAATCTAGAAAACATTGGCCTCTATGTAGAAACATTAAGAAGTCTAAATGATGGTTGTTATCTTATTCTACTTTATGCCTTCAACTATTTTGAATTGTTTGATGGTTATTCTCTTACATTGTACATTGTTTGAACAAATTTATGCAAATACATTAGAAAATTTTTTTCACAGTCATGGCTTGTTTCAGTTTAAGTATACGTAGAAATGCGAAAAGAGCAAAAAGGATTGTGGTTGTCTTGACTATATGGTTGGAGTTGTGTAATGTTATTAGTTCGCTATTAAGTTTGTTGGCATTAGAGGCTTCTTTATATAGTTATAGGCCAAGGGTTAGAAGTTATTTTCTAAATTTTTATGCAAATCGAGATTAAGTGAGGCAAATTGTGCATGACAATGATGAGTCATATATTTCAATAGTTAGGATGAATAGGCAAGCCCTTTTAAAGCTATGTGAAATACTAGAAAGTATAGGAGGATTAAAGTCAACAAAAAACATGCTTATTAATGAACAAGTAGCAATTTTCTTTCATATTATTGCTCCTCATATTAAAAATCGAGTTATTAGGAAAAATTTTAGAAGGTCGAGTGAGACAATTAGTCGGTGTTTTCATAATGTCCTAAATGCAGTGATGCATTTCCAAGAGCTTTTCTTTAAGAAACCCGAGCTGATACCAACAAACTCTTCGGACCATCAGTGGATGTGGTTTAAGGTAGATAATCAACCTATTACTTTTATAAGAAAATATAGTGAATATGATTAAGGTTTCTCATAATATTTTTTTCATTTCAATTTTAGAACTGCCTAAGTGCTCTAGATGGGGCATATATTAGGGTTAATGTGCCAATTAAAGATAAGGCTAGATTTCAAACTTGTAAGGGAAACATTGCAACAAACTTGTTAGGTATGTGCACACCTGACATGCAATTTATTTATGTTTTTCCTGGTTGGGAAGAGTCAGTAGCTGATGGTCGAGTTCTTCATGATGCAATAACTAGGAGACATAGACTAAAAGTGCCTCATGGTAAGCTTTCCTATAAGATAAAAGAAGGTTGTTTTGAATTTTGTATATGAGAAAATGTTATTTGTATAACTTATGTAGTGTTTTTTATATAGGTTGCTATTACCTAGTCGATGTAAGTTATACAAATTGTGAGGGCTTCCTTGCACCTTTTAAGGGTCAAAGGTACCATTTGAATGAATGGCATCAAAGTTATCAACCAAAAACTACAGAGGAATTTTTTAATATGAAACATACGATTGTACGCAATGTAATTGAGAGGTGTTTTGGGCTACTAAAAATTCGGTGGGCTATTCTTAGGAGTCCATCATTTGATCTAATAAAAATACACAATTGAATTATTTTAGCTTATTGTTTGCTTCATAATTTTATTAGGCAAGAGATGAGTTTTGATCCCATGCAGAGTGATTTAGGGGATTATTTTCACACCAATCCAGTTGTTGAGGAGGAGTCTATCACTACTATTGACCTAACTAATGCTTGGACAAATTGGAGAATTGGATTGGCACGTGAAATGTTTAGTGAATGGCGAGCATCTAGGCAAATTGAGAATTGACTATTTTTAGGTTTGTAATTCGTTTTCAGTGTTAGGAGGTTTGATATTATTGTTTAGGTAAGTTATACTCTTTGTTGTTTATATCGAATGTTGTTATTGTAGATTATATTGTTCTCGTTAGCTGTTGATGGTTAATGTTAATTGGTATGAAGAATTTTAGGAATGTTTTTATTTTTCCTTTATTATGATGATTATTTTTAATTTATCTCTATTGCTTTAATTTGGTAGATAATTATGTCGCTGAATTGCCTTTCAACTATTGACACTCAAAGACTTCAAAGAAAGAGTGGAGCATTGTTTATGATATGATAAGAAAAGACGCTAGTAGATTTAGATGAGATACCGAAAGGAAGATAATCATTACTAAAGATCATGTATGGGATTCTTACTTAAGTGTAAGTATTCGATTTGTTTATCTTGTTTTAAGTATTTTCTTTAACTACTTTCTTGTAATTTATATAAATTATTTATTTTTTTCATCTGGTTAAAGAGTCACAAAGATGCTACTCAATTTCGACGAAGGAGCTTTCCTTTTTATCATAAACTGACTAGGATTTATGGGGTAGATCATACAACTGGAAATGATGCATAGACTGCTGCAGATATTCTTGAGGAAAGGAAAGGCAAGAAGATGTAGGTGGGATAAATGAAGGTGATGAAGATCAATAAGAGCATAGTTTGTATGAGATAGATGATTCCTTCAACCAACCTCCAACGTCAAATATTAAAAGACAAGTTGAAAATATTTCAGCACGGAGGAGAAAAAGGAGTAATGATATAGGAGAAGCAAGCCATACGGATTTAATTATTGTTGCTGCCAGGACGTTTGGTGATACCATAAGTCAGATTGGAGATAAATTGTGTAAGAGTATTGGGACTGAAACATATATTCAAAAAAATATTGAACAGTTAGATAGTGCATTGAGTGAGTTAGGGACTCACTGACAGAGCCGGCCCTAGGCAGACCCTGGGCAAGGGCAGGCAGGGCACCTGCCCAGGGCCCAACTTTATGAAAAATAAAAGAGGCAACAAAAAGGGCTCAATTTTATTTCATTTTGTTCTTTATAAATGTCTTGCTCTTTATAAAGAGCAGCAGAAGGCCCCTTATTTTACCTCTTTTATTCTTTATAAGAGCTTACTTTTGATTATCATAAAGAAAGAAAAAGGCAAAATAGGAATCTTTTTTATTTGCCTAGGGCCTATAAAATGTCAAGACCGGCTCTGCTCATAGAGGATGAAAGGGATACTGCTTTAGGTAAAATTCATGTTCATCCTACACAAATGCTTGTGTTTTTCACTCCGGCGTCTTCTCAAAGATTTGAGTGGGTGAGGAGGTTTCTTGCCACACACTAAAGATTATATTGATGTAGAAGTTATGTTGTCTAGATATGTAAAATAGGGTTGAAACTTATATTTTGATCAACTAACTAACGTTTTGGTAATTTAAAGCCCTATGTTTTATTTTGGTTTAATATCGTTCCATTGTTATTTTGTAGTGCAATTTTGATTATATAATGAATGTTGACATGATTTAGACCAGAAAAATTAATCATGCAAAGTGCTAGAAAGTAAAATTAACACTAAAATGGAATTTAATAATAATAATAAGAAGAAGAAGAAGAAGAAGAAAATTAATTTTGTATAATAATAAATAATAATAAAAATAATTAATAATAATAATACCAACAAAATTCAAATTAAAAACAATTGAAAAAATTTATAATAATAAGTAGAAAATTTATAATAATAATAAGAATAATTAATATGGATAAGAAAAAAGTTAATAATGATGATGATGATGATGATAAATAACTAATAAATAATAAATAATAATAATAATAACAACAAGAAAAATAATTTAAAAATAGAATAATTAATAATAAGAATAAAAAAGTTAACAATAATAATAATAAATAAATAAATAAATATAACAACAACAACAAATAAATTAATAAATAATAATAAATGACATCGACGCCGACAACCCAAGTTAAGAATTTTTTAATTATTTTGTTGTTTCTTTTTCT
>JANSVA010000001.1:26444609-26495245 GCA_025504915.1 Erythroxylum reticulatum
AATTTGTTACAATTAGTAATTTTCTTCTTCTTATTATTCACTGTGTTATTGTGATTAGTTAAATTATTCTTTGAATGATTAATTATTATTATTATCATTATTTCCCCACTTTAGTTTATAATAATTTTAATTATAATATGAAATTTAAATCTAACCATAATTTGTCTATTATTGTTAATAATGAGGAATAATTAAATGTCAATTTAATACATATAATTTGTAAGGATGAAAATCAAATAATAATAATATTAGAACACGAAAGCGGAAGCAAACTAAGACAGAAGCTGAAGCAAAAGTAAGATAGAAGCTGAAGCAAAAGTAAGGCGAAAGTAGAAGCGAAAGTAAGACGAAAGCTAAAGCAAAAGTAGGACGAAAGTGGAAGTAAACTAAGATGGAAGCTGAAGCAAAAGTAAGACGGAAGCTGAAGCAAACTAAGACGGAAACTGAAGCAAAAGTAAGACGAAAGTGGGAGCAAACTAAGACAGAAGCTTAACTAAGCGAAAGTAAGACAAAAGCTGAAGCAAAAGTAAGACGAAAGCTTAAGCAAAAATAAGACGAAAGCGAAAGCAAACTAAGATGGAAGCTGAAGCAAAAGTAAGACGAAAGCTTAAGCAAAAATAAGACGAAAGCGGAAGCAAACTAAGACGGAAGCTGAAGCAAAAGTAAGATGAAAAAGGAAGCAAACTAAGACGGAAGCTGAAGCAAACTAAGACAAAAGTTGAAGCAAAAGTAAGATGAAAGCGAAAGCAAACTAAGACGCAAGCTAAAGCAAAAGCAAGAAGAAAGTGGAACCAAACTAAGACCAAAGCTGAAGCTAAAGTAAGACGAAAGCTAAAACAAACTAAGACGCAAGCTCAAATTTAATTTAACAAATATTTTTAGTTATCGATAAAAATAAATACCATAAAATTTTAAAGATTAATTATTCAATTAATTGTATCTTTTATGATTAACAATATTTTATTGAAGTGCTTCATCAACTTGTGAGTGGAACAACAAAAAAACGTTCAGAAACTTTACGTGGTAACCAAAAAAGGGACCTCTAAACCTAATCTTTAACTCTAACAAATCCTGATTAAAAAGTTTGCATAGCCGAATGATTTTAAGAGATAGCCCTTAGTTTGCTCTAAAAAGGATTACTCAACTCACAAATGAATTTTAATGCGAAATGATTGAGAGATGTCAAAATTTCACCAAGGTGATGGCCCTTCATTTCCTCCAAGAAAGATTACTCAAATCATTTTTTAAAAATAATGTTAAGTCCTTTAAATAAGAAACAACGAAGGCATTAAATGCAAAATGTTAATTGTATCAGATATTAAATGATTAAGATCTCATTTGTAACACTTACAGGATTTGAAGCCTTTGACGTACTGCTAGATTTAATTAAATTTAACACATTAAGAGATTTAAAAAAA
Source organism: Erythroxylum reticulatum (assembly GCA_025504915.1). Taxonomy (NCBI): domain Eukaryota; kingdom Viridiplantae; phylum Streptophyta; class Magnoliopsida; order Malpighiales; family Erythroxylaceae; genus Erythroxylum; species Erythroxylum reticulatum. The sequence continues at coordinate 26,446,028 of JANSVA010000001.1, forward strand.
TCATATTAACAATTTTCATCAAAATCTACAACAATATGCTAAAACAAATTTGGTGAAGATTGTGGCAATAATCTTATGTTGTAGAGGAACCATTCTTCGAAAGATTCCCATCTCCATTTTACACAACATCAACAGAACAAAGCATCTTCAAAAAAATTGCGTCGAAACATCAACATGGACATTTAAACTATGAAAAATTCAGCATAAACCTAAACGATAACAAAATTTTAAAAAATGTCGCATCCGAGCTAATTAAACAAAAGAAGAACATGCAAATTACACAAAACAAAGAATAAAAAAAAATCTTGATGAAGCAACAGAAAAGAAAATCGATCCTCTCTCTCCTTTAACCCAATTGACCCATCTCTGCACATAATAAAATCTTCATGAAAATCAAAGAAAAAATTAAACTGAATAAATATCAATCATTATTGTAGGAAAGGAAAAAGGAAAACTTACCACAGTACCCTTACTCATCTATACACAGAATAAACACAAACAAAAAAAGGAAATACAAAACTATGACTGAATAAAAAGGAAAGCTTACCACAATTGTAAACCCCAACCATTACCCATCTGTACACATAATAAAAACTCGATGAAAGTCGAAGCAAAAAATGCAAACAAAAAAAGGAAATACAAAATCATGACTGAAATAAAACCGCAGAAGAAAAAAGAAGAACTTACCACACTACTGTTACCTACCTGTACACAAAATAAACGCAAATAGTTACCTATCTGTACACATAATGAAATAAAAGAAAGTCGAAGCAAAAAACCCAAATAGAAAAAGAGAATACAAAACCATGACTGAAATATAACCGCAAAAGAAAAAAGAAGAGCTTACTACAGTATCGTTACCCATCTGTTCACAAAATAAATGCAAACAGTTACCCTTCTATACACACAATGAAATAAAACTATAGAAGAAAAAAGAAGAGCTTACCACAGTTGTAAACCTGAAAGACCAAACTCCAAACGATGAATAAAACCAATGTTTAGAGTTTTAAGATGAAGAAAAGGAATAAAACTGCCGAAGATAAAAGGAATAAAACTGAAAGGCTTTGTTGGAGAGTAACCCATTGTACACATAATAAAAACTCGATGAAATTATGACTGAAATAAAACCGCCGGAGAAAAAAGGAGAACTTACCATAGCTGTCAGAGATGCAATGTTTAGAGTTTTAAGATGAAGAAAAAGAAAAGTAAGGAAGGTTCTGTGTTGCCGAGCGGTAGATACAAGGCGGAGAAGCAGAGGAAGTGGAGGCCGAAGAGCTAAACAATGAGAGAGAAATGAAAGAGGGAGAGTGATAGTGAAGACAGAACAACCATGACATATAGACCGGAGGGGTAAAGATGTTCAAGTAACCGTTAGATTAAATGGACTATGGGGATGGATTGCGTGGTTGTCCATCCCGTTCGTCCTTAGTATATATACTTAATAATAGTTGAAAAAGAAAATTAGCATTTTTTTATATCCTAACAATTCAAGATATGATCTAAAAAATTTAAAAAAAACTAAATATTTCTTAAAGAATTGGTATAATTTATTGATCTAGAATAGAAAATCTCAAAAAAAAATTAAAGTACTTTAGCAACTACAAACTTCAATTCTCTACCTTAAAACTCAAGTTTGTTTATTGGAAGTGGTTTTGTGAATAAATCTATTGCCTATTGATTTTCAAACTTGCAATACAAAAATTTATTTCTCTATTTTGCTAAACCTCCATCAAAATGTAGAGTTTGATGTTGAAATATTTAGTCTTCTTATAAAACACATGATTTGTTCTATTATCTCCTTCATTTTTTAGTATCATGAGAAAACTCCTAAACCCATATTCAAATAATATCTTAGAAGTACTTTTCATGTCATCAATGAATCTAGTTTAATCAGTATTTAAGAATCCACAAAACTTGAAACTTGGACACTTTTTAAATTTGACACCATAATAAATAGTACATTTGATATACTTTAATATTCCTTTTGCTACTCTTAAATGTTCTACATTAGCATAATGCATAAATGTAAGCAATAAATTTACACTAAAATAGGATATCTGACTTTGTTATAATGAGATACATTAGGCCTCCAATCAAAGCTTCTCGAATAATCTTCATTAACTTTATTAGCTCCATCTTCTTTGTTTAGCTTCCCTTTTTGATTGATTGTTATGCTTATTAGTTTACACTCCTCCATCTTAAATTTCTTTTACATATAGCTTCTAGTTGATGAACACTTTATTTTTTCTTTTACAAAATAGGTTATAAGACCAATACCTGCCATTTTAGAAAAAACTTGCATTATTTCTTGTTTGGACTCCCTAGCTTTATATTATTTTCATTCACTAAAAGAACAACAATGTAAAGGAATACTATGAGAAATTCAACAAAATTTACATTTTGAACCTCATCGTTTATACCATAATACAATTCAAATCTTAATCTGTCAAAAATTTTATTTTTGAACTTTAATATTTAAAAAGCATGCAAAATATACCCTAAATGAATGAAAAACTTGACGGAGTTAACTTTTTGTCATTTAAATATTACCTCAACACTGATGGTGATTTATTGATTATTTATTATAATATGAAAGTGGACTCCATTGTCACAACCATAGTGGAACCTAGTTTTAGATTTTCAAAATAAAAATATAAAATATCCAACAACTCACACTCACTTAAAAAACTGAAGATAGAAGATGCTAGGTTTTGGACTAGAATTAAAAGAAGTATAATTAAAACTATTAGAATCATTTGTGGTGATGTTTGTTTGGATGGGAATGGAGGGGTGGAATTTGAGCCGCAATAAGGTGATGTTCTTTGATGATGCAGCCCTTTTCATTATACTTGTAATAGGTGTCCACTTAATACTTTATTTTACTTCTGTTTATGATCTTGATAATTATGTTCAATCTATAATTGTTTCTGATTGTCAAGTTCTTGTATTATTTTGGTTTTAGAAGTTGTATAGGAAGTGAAAGCTACCAATCCCAATAATTATAAACATCTTTTTGTTACAAAATAGTAACATTGATAATAGTAAAAATAATACTAGTTTAGTAATAAAAATAATGATTTGTTCACTAATGACAAGGATCGGAATATCTAAAAGGTGGAGGCTTATGAGTTTTATAAATTGAGCAAGTATGTTATTTTATACATACTTAATGGATCATGGATTGTTGTGGTAGGCAATTCACAAGCAAGGTTAATGGTGCAATCTTTACTTAATTTGATTTTAGATCCATATAAAATTGAGTCCATCAAGGGTGTTTTGTTTAAAAGGAACAATCATGACAAAATTGTTATTGATGAAATTGGTATGAAGTTGGATTTTATTTGGCTCTTTTTCTGGTCAACCTAAATGATCTACCCTGATGTTTTTATGATGGGTGTTGGCTATGGCATATGCATTATGTCACTAATGCACTAGATTATAATGTTGTTTTATAATCTTTAAGAAGCTTGATATTATATAGTAAAAGGAACAAATGTTTCAAAATAATCAACACCAAAAATTTTATGTATACCTTCTAATTATTAACCTAAACTTGTATTTTTTTGAGAGAGAAATATATTTTAAGCTTTATTTTGAACACCCATTTAAATTTAATGTCTTCTCTATCTTTAGGACTCAATTAACTCTCATATTTCTTTTTTTTTTATGAATCATTGGCATTTCATCTTCCATTGCTTTATCTATTCTAGCTTCTTCATGGTCAATAGGTTCATATAGTATCATGTTATATCTTTAATAGATGCTTAAAAGTAACCTTATACCTTTGATTAGATTTTTACTATCTTATTAATCGTCCTTGTTAAAATCTACATCTTTAATGATAGTCATTTTTTCTATTTGTAGATTATATACTCTGTAGGCATTTAAAACTAAACTAGAACCAATAAAGAAGCCTGAAATTGTCTTTTTCTCAAGTTTGTAGAACCTGAGCAAAATGAACACGTCCAAACATTTTAAAAAAGCTTAACTAAAGTTTATATTTATCCCAAATCTCAAATAGAGTTTTATCCCTAACTTGGAAGTTGATTTTACAGATAAAATTGATGTGTTAGCATCTTTTTTTTTTTTTGGCAACTTCTTATTATACAATATACATATACTTATCTCTATTATTGACATATTTCTCCTTTGCTAACTACTATAAGTTGATGCTGAATACTAACTTTTTTTAGAATAAATTAAATTTTGATGAAGTATTCTCCTTTCCATTTTAAAAAAATTCCAACAAATACTTTAATTTTTCATTATTTTATTAAACTTACAAAAAAAAACTCTAACCACTTTTGGCTTGAATTTGAAGAAAAATAATCAACATATGCTTATAAAATTATTAATGAAAAAAATAGTATAGGTTCTATTAGGTCTACTATATCTACGTGAATTAGTTACAAATTGATTTAGGCAATGATATCCTATTTTGTTTACCAAATTAATAATCATTGCAATTTAGAAAGACATTTATAAGTTTCGGTAAACCTACTTTTAATCCCTTTTTCATCATTTTCAACATTCTTTCAAGATAACAATGATTAGGAATGTTATGTAATTTAACATCAAAATTAAATATAGTTTCTTTTAAAAGAAAAATATTTTTTCCAATTATAATTAAGTTTCTTAAACTTATTTATTTATATAAATATAATTTATTATATTGAAAGTTCATAATTTTTAACTTTTATTTCTATTTTTCTTCCATTTTTTCTTTTTTATTTATCTCTCTCCTTTTTTCTTTTTTTGTATTTTTCTTTAATAATCTCTCCTTTTTTATCTTTCTTTTTCTATCAATCTCGATCCCTTCTTCGCTTTATATTTTTCTTTCTCCCCATCATTTATATGTTTTATGTGTTTTAAGTGAGTTATTTTACAGTATTGTAAATATCTTATGCAATTAAATTAGTTATATCATTCTTAAAAATTTAAAGTCTAAATGAGTTGGTTGCTCAACTAAAATATCTTTCACTTTATAAGAATAATTGTTTTATTTAATTAAATTGTTACGATTGATCGACAAAGAATTTATTAATGATTTCTAGTTTATTAATCAACAAAGCAGACATGAGTATTTTCTATTAAATAATTTTCAAGTGAATTGTCTCATTCAAACAAATAAAAAAGGCATGGTTATTGAAAAGACAATGTGCAGCTAAACTAACTTGGTAGGACAGTCAAAGTTATAAATATCGTACTGATATTGATACCAAATTTAGTTCTGGTATAGTACTGTACCGACACTAATTAATACTGAATATCATTTTGAGTAGTGTATTAAAATTAAAAACAATACCTCAATATATTGTACTGTATAATTTATAATTTTACATCAACTCTGTCTTTAAAAATCATAATAATTTAAATTTAAAATAACAATAATCTATATATTTTTATTAATATTATTTTCATATATTTCACATATAAATAATAACCGTAATTAATATGTGAAAAGATCATTTAATCACTATAAAATATAAATTTAAAGACAATACAAAGGATTTAACTCGTTACAATTTCAACATATAATAAATAATAATTACATCAAAAGATCAAATAAAAATAATAATAAATATTTATGACACTCTAACTATTACAATTTATAATAAAAGTTCATGTAGAGGAAACAACCAACTAGAAGTGAAACCTAAAATAAAAACATTTACAATTATATTTATATTTCATATATATAATTTAACATATACATCAAGTATAAACACAACAACAACATCTAGTAGAAATCTTGCTAACACGCGAGGTTTGAAGAGGTCCAGTAATTCACAACCTTATCCCTAATTAGTAAAGAGGTTATTTCCAAATGACCTATATGAAAAAAGGAGAAATAAATAAATCTAATAATAGTAATAGTAGTCATAATGATGATGATGATCATAATAATGATGATAACAATCTTAGGCTAAAACCTTAATAGGTAACTACTACCTATTTACAAGTATAAGCTAATTACAAGAGGAAAAACTTAAAAGACTTATGCAAACTATAAGGATCTCTTTATGAGGGTCCTTTATTTGAATCTTAGTAAACCAAAGTTTTCTATTACGAGTCATGTCCTTGGTAAGTTTTAACATTATCATATTATTTTTGATCACCTCCTCCTAATTCTTCTTAATCCTCCCTTTTTTTCTCTTACAATCTCTAAGTATGATCTTTTTGTATCTTCTCACTAGAGCATCTGGGTGTCTCCTCTTAACATGTCCAAACCACCTAAGTCTTGTTTATCTTAATTTGTGAATAATATTAGCTACTTTTAATTTGTCTCTTACCGTTACATTCCTGACCTTATCTCTTAGAATAAAGTTGCACATTCAATAGAGCATCCTTATCTTCGTAATCATTAGCTTATGACCATGCTTTTGTTTGATGGGTTAATACTCCACCCTATAAAGCATGGCCGACCTAACCGTTAAATGATAAATTTTACCTTTAAGCTTGAGTGGTATCTTCTTGTCACACAAAACCCCTAATCCACTTCTCCATTTAAGTCATCTTGATCTGATCCGATGAACGATGTCTTCATCAATCTCTCCATTTTTCTTAATGATAGATCCTAGATATTTAAAACACTCCTTTTGTCGTCTAACTTCTAAAACAATCTTTACTTCCACATCAGTAACCACCCTCAGTCCTAAAAAGTTACTGTCCATATACTTAGGCTTAGTCCTACTCAATCTGAAGCCCTTCGACTCTAACATATCCCTCCAAAGTTCAAGCTTATCATTGACCCCCTCTTTTGTCTCATCCACTAAAATAATGACATCAGTAAACAACATACACTAAGGCACAACTCCTTGGATATTATTTGTGAGCTCATCAATCACTATGTAAATAGAAAGGGACTCAAAGAGCAACCTTGATGTATCCCAATATCTATAGAAAAATACTTTGTATCTCCTCCTGTCATCCTTAATTTAGTTTTTTTCACCTTTATATAGGTCTCTAATAATTTGTATATAAGTCATAGGAACCCCCTTGGCTTTTAAACCGTTTCCCAAGATTTCCCTTGGTACCCTATAATAAGCCTTCTCTAAATTAATAAAAACTATGTGTAGGTTATGTTGTCTTTTCCTCTAGTATTCCATTAACCTTCTAAAGAGATGCAAAGCTTCTATTTTAGACATTCTTGGCATAAAGCCAAATTAGTTTTTTGAGATAAAAGCATCCTTCCTCACTCTCTTCTCAATCAGCTTCTCCCATAACTTCATGGTGTGAATAAGTAATTTGATGCCTCTACAGTTGTTAAAGCTTTGAATGTCCCCTTTGTTTTTGTATAAAGGAATTACCGTACTAAATCTCTACTCGTTCGATATTTGGCAGACTTAAAGATCACATTAAAAATCTTGGCTAGCCAAGTAATACCCTCTTCACCTAGGCTCTTCCACACCTATATGAGTATCTCATTAGGCCCTACTACCTTACCACTCTTCATCTTCCTCAACGTTTTCTTAATTTCATTCCTTGTAATTTGTTAGAAACAAGTAAAATTAGAAACCTCTTAGACGAGCTTAGGTTACCTAAAAAGATGTTATCTTCTACGTCTTCATTAAAAAGGCTATAAAAGTACCTCTTCCATCTTCTCTTAATGTCATTTTCAGTTATAAACACCTGCCCTACTCTATCTTTTATACAACGAACTTGATTAAAATCTCTTACTTCCCATTCCCTAGCATTCACCAACTTGAAAATATCCCTTTCTCCATCTTTAGTATCTAATTGTTAATATAGTTTCTTGTAAGCTCTACTTCTAGCATCCGATATTATCATCTTCACCTCTTTCTTTGTCAGCTTATACCTTTTTCCATTACTAACTCTCTCCACCTCTGTGGTGTTATCCACTTGAGCTTTTTAGGCAACCTTCTTAAACTTAACTCTTTCTTTAACATCTTCATTCCACCACCAAGACTCCCTCCTACTATCCCTCGGCCCTTTAGAAAAACCTAAGGTCTCTAAAGTTGTATTCCTTATAAGAGTTGCAATTATCTCCCACATATGGTTAGCATCTCCTACCAAATTTCATTATTCTCTAAATATTTTTCTATCCTTAAATTGTTTCACCATATCGCCTTTCAAATTCCACTATCTGATTTTTATACACTTCTTAGGACTTCTCTTCTTCCTCTAACCCTTAATAAAAGGATCCTAAATTGGCAATCTATGTTGAGTTGACATGTAATCACTAGGTACAACTTGCAATCCTTACAACTAGATTAGTCACTCCACCATATGAGGAAGTATTCAATTTGAGTATTCATATATATGCTCTTAAAAGTCACCAAATGCTCTTTGTTTTTCTTTAAAAAAGAGTTGGCTATCACCAATTCAAACGCTATCGCAAAATCCAATAAAATGGTCCCACTAACATTCCTTTCATCATACCTAAAACCCTCATGAGTTCTTAAGTAACCATCCGAGGTTGCTCATATATGACCATTAAAGTCTCCTCCTAGAATAAGTCCCTTGTTAGGAGGTATTTGTTGAATCACCTCATCTAGTTCTTCTTAGAAATGGTGCTTAAGTTGTGCATCCAACCCTATTTGAGTTGCCTAGGCACACACCACATTTATAATAATACCCTTGACTACATTCTTTAAGGACATAATCCTATCATTAGTCATTTTATCCCTACAACATGTTGTATGAGTTCATTAACAACTAAGATAACTACCCCATTGTGTCGTCTCGATTCCCCTTAATACCAAAGTTCAAAACCCATTAATTTCTTGAGGTTTAGCCCCCATCCACCTTGTCTCTTACACGCACACTATATGTATCTTATGCTTATCTAAAGTCTTCACTAATTTAAAGACTTCCCCGTAAGAGACCCAATGTTCCAAGAATCTATTTGTCAACATCTTTTCATCTTCTAAACCTGAAACTTAACGAAGGACTAACCCTTATACTCTCATCAAAGCTTAAAGCCACCACTCTTGTCCTAAAGCCTAATACAAGCTAAAGAAGAAATGCCTAACAAGCCCTTAAATGACTCTAATAACAATCAAGGAAGATAAGCAAGAGAAGTAAAATTGACAATTAATCACATAAGAGTGTCATAAAAAATGGGTGTAAGAATCGTCAGAACCCCTAATCACACAACAATCTAAAATAAATAATCCAAAATCAAACCACTAATAACAACTAGATAACTATATAATGCTAAAGCATGATACTAAACCGTTGAAAATAACTAGTCAGTTACAAGTACCTCTAATAGAGAAGAAAAATATTTGAGATACTAATTAGTCAAGGAAAGAAAATAACCAAACCAATCTGATCTATTATAGATGTCACATGCCAAATTTGTATTTACTTATCGTATTTAATGTCATTCGCCAAAAATGCCTTTATAAGAGGACTCGATTTGATTTAGCCTTTAGCGATGCAAGGTCAAAAGTTGTTCCTCTTACTTCCTATTCAAATAAGAAAAGACTTCAACACTCGTAATATTAAGAGTCAGTAAATGCAATTTATGTAACAAGATTAAAAGAAAATATTAATAAAAAAAATAATATTTAATAATTATAGAATAATTATTTAAAAAAAACAACAACAACAATAGTTAATTCTTGAAAGACTAACGGACACTACAAATCTAACTTGACCGCTTCTTGTTTTGTGGAGAGTGAGACACCAAAGAAGAAGATGTGCAAAAGAAAGGAGATGAAGTAGCAACAGTCGCAGCAAACATGAACGAAACACTCCAATGGAGTATGAAAAGCAATTTATTTAAAACTAAAACAGAGAAACTAGTCATCAAACAAAATTTTTTTAAAGAAGACTCTATTTTCTTCAATTTTCCAGAGAAAGTTTGATCTTTTGCTTCAATTCCAACGATATCAAAAACATAGAGATTAAAATAAAACCAACAGGCATTAACCTTAAATCACACAAAGAAGCTAATATTGATAGCAAAAAGATGCCAAAGAATAGAAATTTCAGAAAATCCAATAAAACCTGGAAAACCTCTTACTTAGCTTTAAAAAGAATCATTGAAAAATTTTCTTTCTTTTAATTTTGGTTTGTCTAGTGAGCAACATGTGAAACTTCAATTACCCAACTCTGAAAATCTCTTAATCTTTCAATATAGGCTACTAAACCTGGAAGGAGGACAAATAGGACGACAGATTGGGACATCAGTGACAATGTTCCAATTGAGAGACACAAGTAAGGGAGAATTAGAAGAAGTAGCTAAAATCGAAAAGGAGATCAAATGACGTAGTGTCAACCATAATCTCATACTGTAAAATGAGATTTATAAGAGATGAAAAGGATCAAGAACAAAAATCAAAATCGAATATCAACTGAAATCACATTGACCTCGATTTTCATTTGAGAAATAAAAACTTGGAACTTCATTCAATCAAACATCAACTCAAATAATATTGACCTAGATTCTCACTTTATAAAATATTCATCATTGAAAGGAGCTCTATCGTCACCATCATTCAAATTCATTACACCAAATGATATGTCAATACTTTCTCATCTAAGATTATCTTTCAAAACACTCTCATCTATTAAACCTGGTTACTCAAAAACCCAATATGCCAAAAGATCAATATAATCAAAGCAAAATTAGATCTATAAAACTACTTATTCTATTAAGAGTCCTAGTAAATAATAAAATTAAATTATTTGGCAATTACAAGAAATTATTCCTAACATAATAATGATAATGACATACCCTTCTTGAAACTTTAAATTGTATTGAAAAAAGATCAAGTCTTTCAATCTTTTATACTCCAACCTATTCCATGTCTTCAAAGTGATGAATTCCAATATGCTCCAATTCTTGTCATACCCTGTTGTACTCACACATTGACTTAGAATTCGAATTGTAAACCTTTATAATTTTGGAAAATCACTTTTGAATTAGTCTCATTAAGCAACTGTAACTTAACAAAAGTAATATCATAAAAAATAAAGTGATGATTAAATTTTAACAAGTAAAAAATGTGAAAAATATATACCTAAATTAAGTTTGTCTCTTTGACGAATAACAATGCCTTCTTATCACTATCAACTAGATAAAGTACCCTCACTAAAGGTTCACAAACTCATATGACAAATTGACATTGGGACCAAAATTTATTATCTTTAAGTATAATTCTACCAACCTCCAATCCAGCATTAGACATAATATGTTGAGATGCAACCCACTTATCACTTGTAAATAATTGTCTCAACTCTTTCTTCATCAGAAGTAAACACTGAAGTGATAAGAAAGTAGTTGCAAATCATATAATAATAAGATGACACAAATTCTTAACACCAGTGAAATCCTTTCTCATTAAATTCAAGACAAATGCATAATTGTAGATGAACTTATTCTCCTGTTTTGCTTTCTACACAATCTCATTAATAATAGAAAAATACCTAGCATCTCTTATATTTTTCAACATTAGGTCAATGTAATGCACAGCATAACGAGTCTAATAAAAAGAACTATACTTGCTTTGCATTCTTCTTCCAACTGTTTTATAAGCAAAATCATTATTAGTAATGAATTAGACAATATTTTCTGGCCCAACTTCTTCAAAACTTTATCAAATATTTGAAATAGAGTATTAGCATTCCTAACAAAGTAAGATGCATCAATATACTTCAAAAACATTGGCCTTTTTGGAAATAAACCAAAAAATTAATAATAGGCTTTGTCTTCTATTTGTCTAACCATCAAACATGATTGATTGCCTATAAGTAGCCCAAGCCATTCTTGTTTCATCTAAATAATTTTTTATTTTATAAATTGAGCTCCTTAAAAGTTTACCTCTATAGTTATCAATTGAAGGAGTTTCATATCCTAGATCGTAAAAGGTAATAACATCCACAATAGGTTGATAATAATAAGAATAGATAACAATAAATGTTATACCTGAATCATACCACCATCTAGCCATTATCATATCCATATTATGAGCCACTTTTATAGATTATAAGACATTACAAATTGAAGGCTGAGCTTTAAGCGTTGTTCGTAGTGTAAAAAATTAGATACCTGTCTTCTTCTTTTCCTAACTTCAGGTGTAATATTTCTTCTTATTGGGTAGCAATGTTAACACCTTCAGTATCATCTTAAACACTAATAAAAGAACTTCCACCACCAATTTTGTAGTTCAATATTTTCCTTCGATCTATCTCATGTTAATACTCTTTAAGCAAAGTCTTCATTTACCATTTGACATCATGATTCACTTTCTTACAAGGTTCCACATCACCTTTGATTCTAACTAAATTCTTTTTTAATTTGGTGATTCCCTCACCTTTCAAATGCTTGTTACAATATAAAAAAATACTATGGTTCTTTGTTCCAGGAACTAATCTAGTATAATCTCAAGCTGAATCATCGAATCTTCCTATACCTGAAGCGATTGAATTATTAGACGTACTTTAACTTCTCTCCATTTATTTATCAAAATAAATTAAGACATAAATTAAAATTAACTTAATAACTTCGTATCAAAATCAAGTTATATATATATATATATAAGCAAATGACGTTTATAAACTTATATAAATGATTCCTTAAGAAAATTTAATGAGACATTTTATCCAATAAATTATCATTTTTTAACCCAAACTTCAAATATATATATTGATTGCTACACTTTCACAACTATAATCCACTTTATGTGATTACATAATTTAAACATAAAGTCACAACTCACAATTATAACTTATTTTATGTAATTACATAATTCTACCTTAAAGTCACTATTATAACCATTTTCTCTGATTTCATAATTCAACTATAACTCATTTTGTGAGATTACATAATTTAAACACAAACTCATATGTCATAACTATAACTCAAATTTTATAATCACATAATTCAACCATAAAGTAACAAATATAACTCATTTTGTGTGAGCATATGATTCAAACATAAACTCACATCTTTAACTTAATTGGTGTAATCATATAATTTAACCTAAATTAACTAACCCCATTTAGTATATTAAGAAATCAATTCATAATATATAACCTAATTTATAACAAAAACCAACACTTAATTCAATATTTCTTAAATTTAAAAAAATAACAATAACAACACCTAATAAAAGTCCCATTAAAATGCAGGGTTTGGAGAAGTTCAATAATACATAGTCTTACCCCTACCTGATAAAGAAGATATTTCTAATAGACCTTTATGTAATGCAAAATAATGATAATACAAATATATAAATGCATGTTAATAAATAAAAATATGTAATGCATTACATACTACAGTACATATAGAATATGGTAAAGATTAACAATAAAAGATAAAATAAGTAAATAAAAACACAAATAAAAAAAGTTCATGAATAAATCAAACCTACTATTTCAATAAAGTAATTAGGCTAAGTAAGAAATTGTTTAGGTTAAATAACTAGGAGGGAAATACTAAGTAATCAAAATATTTAGCCTAAACATAAAACGAAAGACTCGAAGGAAAATATTTAAAAGAACTAAGAGAACAAGAATGTCCTCTTTATGAGAGATCCTTTATCTGAATCCTAGTATGTCAAAGTTTTCTATCGTGGGTCATGCCCTCAATAAGTTTTAATAAAGCCATATAATTTTTTACCACTTCCCCTCATTTCTTCTTAGGCTTTCCTTTTTTCCTCTTACAATCTCTAAGTATTATTTTATCACATCTTCTCACTAAAACATTAGGGTGTGTCTCCTTTTATATTGAATTATCAAATCCCTAATTTCCAAAATTCAAACATCACAATTGAAAAAACACATCTGAAGTTCCAAATCCTAAATAATGTAATATTATATAAAATCCTCATTCTCATTCCTTAATTTCCAAAAATTCAGATAAAACAAACACAATTATATGCTATGTAATATTCTGCCTCCTAAAATTGTTAAGAGATTAAACTATTAGATTGAGTCACATGAGTTATTTCATTTAAGAATTTATGAGATGTATTTCATTCACATGCATAATATTCGTATACATATATGAATCATGATTTAGAAAACATTGCAAGATAGTATATGCACTTAATTGATATATTCCGGGGTATGGAATGAAAATGAACGTGATATGAATGTGCGTTCCCCAATTTTTTGCATTTTGATTTACCAATAACATAAATTGATGGATTATAATTAGTGAATTGGGAATTTATTGTTACAATTGAGTAATTCATGAGGTGATATGTGCATCTAGTCTAAGAAAAATGTTAAAGAGCAAAACAAATTGATACATGGGAATTTAGGTTGATTAGGCCTATAAAATGGTGAGATGTGGCATTGGGAATAAGTGACAAATGGCTCAGTTAAATGGATAAAAAGTGGCTTGAGTATAATTGTGACAAGTGGCGCTTTAAATTTGTGACAAATGGCACTTTAGACTTGTGACATGTGGAGCAATAGAATGGTGACATATGTAGCTTTACAAATGGTGACATATAGAGCCTTACAATTGGTAGCATGTGTAGCCTTACAATTGGTGACATGTGTAACATTACAAGTAGTAACATATGAAGGCTTAAATGAGTGACATGTGGAGTCTAAAGTAAGTGACACATGGACCAATAGAACAGTAACATATGCACCAATAGAAGGATAACACATGTACTGTAACATCCCGTTACCTATATTAAGACTATAATTGTGATTTATGAGAAAGTAATGAGAAATTAGAAAATACATATCATGCTTTGCATATTTTTGTTCATACATGAGAATTTTGATTATGGCACATGAATATGATTGTACATGCATTCATTGATATTTTTTAGGTATAATTGATTTATAAATGCAATTAAAATGTGAATTGTGAGTTATTTGCGTTAAAAATTTATTTGGAGACCATTAGCATTATTTTGAAAATTTTTGGTAAATTTGAGGTACTTTTGAACTATGACAAATGCCAAGTGGTAGGATAAACTGATGCATGAAAATTTTGAATGATTAAGCCTAAAATTGGGTGACATTTGGCATAGTTAATTAGTAACAAATGAACTAGTAATTAAGTGACAAATGGATCAATTATTATTTGACGAGTGGACCAATAATTAGGAGACATATAGACTGATTAGTTGGTGACATATGGCAGCATCTAGAGTGGATTAGTAGCAGCATCTTGATTAGGCAAATTTAAGACATGCGTTAGGACAAATGTTGTGTTGTAAAGTTGACACCTAGCATGTTGATGGAACAAATTCCAGTAGCAATGTTTCTGCTGTTTCTCTCACCTTTCTCCACGAATTTGCTCCAACTTTCTCCTCTGTAATTTTCCTGAACCCTAGCCAAAATGTTGCACTAAAACCAGCTTTTTACCTTACTCAAAATAGCCAAGAAAACCAGCTGAAAGTGACCTTCATTTTGCTGTCCAAAATCAACCTGTTTTCATAATAAGTTTATGATGAATTTTGCTTGCATGGAGATCTTTATGATATGTTTATTGGTTTGATAATGACGGGTGAATTGGGCTGAAATGCATGAGATATTGGTCAAAATGTATGCTGGAATGTTATAAACTGGAGAATTTTCATTGAATAGACTTCAGTATTTTGATTATATCTTAAAATGCATATTTTAAATACATTGATTCTTGATTCAAAATAAATTAGAGACATAGTTCTACAAATTTCCTGAAGAAGTCGAATGTTAATTCTATCTCTAGGCATTTCAAAATATGGATAGAAGTAAAGTTATGAGTTCTGTTATAATTTAAAAAATAGTCTGAAATGTTTCAAGTATAACTCTCAGTATACTCAATCAAATTGAACAATTTTAGTGTTATCAGAAACTGAAAACATAGCGAAACAATTGTCTAGAAGAAAATGTTACTGAAATACACCATTTTCCTTATCATAAAGATCATTTAAAGTTATCCTGAAAGGGGGTGTTAGGATGAAAATGTTGAGATGTGATGGAATTTGATAACTGGAATGTTTTTACTAAACATGCTTCAGTATTTTGGCTATATTTTGATCTGTAGATTTCCAAATGAAATGATTCTTATTTTAAATTTAACTAGAGACATTTGGGTACAAATGTTAAGAAGCAACTGAATTTGAATTATGTCCTTAAGGGTCTTGAAAATTGAGCTTGAAAGTAAGTCTTGGCTTAGGCAGTAGCAGTACCAGGGACAGAAATCAGGTCCTGTTGTTATTGAATAAATTGTATTGATGTAGGCCGAATTAGATTGAGGTGTCTTAACCAAAATTGTATATTATTCTCTTATATTTAAATTGATATAAATTTTGTAATTTTTGGATATCTGAACCGAAAGATATGAGTTGAACAATTTGAGGGTATGATCATGTACTAGCCAAATGTTTAAATATACATAGTCTATGGTATTGTGAGCATAACTTATAGAATACTGAATGAAATTAGATGATATTCAAGTAATTAGAAACTTAAGACATGGTTGAACAATTTTCTATAAGAAAGTGTTGCCTAATTTTGTCATGTACCCTATCAGATTAATTATGTAAAGTCGACCCGAAATCATGTAGGTAGAAAATTTGAAGTGGTCAATTAGGTTATGAAATTGGTTTCACATTATTTTATTATGGTCCAAACCCTAAGTACAAATTATTAATGAGGGTTTCGATATATGAATGATATGGTAATAATAATTTGATAAGATACCCAGAATTGTCATTGAACATGCATTGTGCATATTTTTATAAATACTTATGCATAAAGGAATACTTATACATTTGTGCAAAAATGTGATATATTGTAAATGTTTGTGTATTTTATAGAGGAGCATATCGGACGCCAGTTGAACATTGCTGGACCATCCAAGCAATAACTTCTTGGAGCATACTATGAGTCAACCTAGATGAATTTCCTAGGATTGATTTAATTTGATTTGTTAAGCTTCCAATTATTGAATTATTGCGATTGTTTCTAAATTATGGACTTAAAGTTCGAGGAGTATATATTTGGGATTGTATTGGAAGTGTTCTGATTTGTTTGATAATTTTGATTGTATTATGCTATGTGAATTCTCAACGAAAGTTGAATGTCGAACTTAGGTCCCTTGATTATGAAATTTTGAATGTGCTTTATACATGATTGTGATATGTGGTAAAATTCTGAATTGATGCATTTCATAAAATGCATGCCCAGATAAAGACATTGTGACCGGAGTGGCCAATATCAAGCGCTTGCACATAGAGCTTTGCTCCATGATATATTATTTGGCACATAGAACTATGCTATGTGATATATGTTTCCAATTAAGCCCAATAGGCCAGTATTTGTATATGTGATAGGCACTCGATCTCAACATTAATAACGAATCTGGAGTCTTATATGCATTTGCATGTGTTTATATATGATATGATTCACATTGATTAAATGATGTGCCATGACAGTGTGAGTATTTGAAATATTCATGTTTTGTATGAATAATTGTGAAATATGTGATTTGTGTATGTGAATCCGGTGAAATCATCAATGATGGTTCACTCATTGAGTTCGTAAAACTCATAAAAATTACAACGTGATTTTTTAGGTACGAGACAGGAGACTTAGTGTTTATTCTAGATTAAAAGAATGTTTTGCACTAAGTTATGGCTCAGAGGTTTGTCAGCTGACGTCAAAGAGTTATAGCTTTTATTTTATAGTTTTTGTTAGAACTTGTATGAGGTTTTATAAATATTTGTCTAATGGAAACAGTGTAAACTTTGTGAATGAATGCAAGGAATGGTTTTAAAATTGGTTGACTTTTAAATGATGTTAGCTGATGCCAAGTGTAAGTTGGATTTGTTTTGATCTAACATACCATTATCGTAGGTTATGTACCTGAATGTTGGGGTATGTACCCTATGGTAGTGGGATGTTGCATGTACCAATGAAATGGTGACACATGGACCAATAGAATGGTGACAAATAGATTAGTTTAACCTTCTTAAATTTTCTAGAGAAAATGGATGAAAAAGGCAATAGAAGTGAGAGTGAAGGTCGGCCATAAGGTTAGAAGAGGGAGAAAAACGAAAATAAGAAGAGAAGGAGAGAAAAAGGGAAGCGAAGAGAAGGAAAGAAGTTATCAAGGTAAGTTGAAATTCTGATTTCAATTTCATATTTCTCTTTCGATTTGTCTTTAATATTCTTATAGCACGAATTTGAAGAAACTCAAAAAATGAAAGTTGTAGATATAGGTCCTAAATTGACCTCTATGAAATTTTCTTGACAAAATAGTGACTAGAGCTCAAGTTATTCTTGTTTCCCTAATACTACCTGTGATGTGCAAGAATCCTATATTATTTCCTGCTTTTTGAGTACCTTAGAGTCCGAATTAGTGAAAGTATAAAACATGAAAAATGATTATTTATATCTTATTAATGCTTCTGTGAAACAATTTTGTGAGGAGATGTATTGATAATGATTTATTGAGGGTTGAGTATTGGTTGTCAGTCTGTTTCTTACTAGAAATAGGACATAATTTGGATAGAGATTATATTTTAAAGGGAGATGCTATTTGTGTAATTTTTAGATATATTAAGACTAATGGAAGTCTAGTTTTGGGGGGAACAAGAATCATGACATTTGGATTTTCTTTAGAGAGAGTTATGATTAAAAGAAGTCAGCTTGTTCATAAAGGAACATTAGGAAGAAAAGTATGTAAACATTACACATAAGGTTAGGTTAGCTTAATGGTTGAGGAGACATTGAGCTGAATTAGTAAGTGAATTATTGGCCTATTGACATATGTTAGAATAACATTTATGATGATTGATTAGGGAAGAATAACATTTATGATGATTGATTAGGGATGAATTTGGTTGTGGTGGTGTATGAATATGAGATATATGTTTGAGTAGTAAATACATTGTATATTTGTATGTATAAAGGCTCAGAAGCTACGGATTAAGGAGCTCGTATTGAGGATTGTTAAAGTCAAAGGAGTGTACACCTTCTTTTGAGGAGAGTTAGGGAAACCATATCTGCCAAATGAGACTAGGATATCCTAAGACATTCACGATGACTTGTGTGTAAATTTTGAACCTAGGTAATGCAGAGTAGAATTGAATCTCAAATGGATGCTAGTATACTTGTGTATTTAATAACTCTTTTCACTAGGAGTGCAATTGATGTTTTTATTACTTATTTTGAGAAATGATATTGTTTTCAACAAACCTACACTTGAAGTGCAAAGGACAATGTTTTATTTTCTGAAACTACATTTTTGAACAACTTTGTGCTTAGAGTGCAAAAGATGACTTTTATTGTATAAAATAATGTTTTGGAATTTACATATGCATAATTGAGTCATGTATGTTGTGTGTATGTGTTCTCTTTTGGCTTAAAGCCATGTCAAGGTTCCATTTTACCTGTTAAACCAACAAATAAAGGCACGGTGCCTTATTTGATTTTAATACCTAATATTTGTATATATTTTTGGGATTGGTGAGGTAACGATTGGCCAATTGTATGCTAGGCACAACAGATTAAGTGACCTCATAATCGTAAGCTAGGCACAACAGATTAAGCAACCCCGCACCCTTAACGTTGGTAAATAAATTTTGAGTCCCCATATCGATACCTTTCTACGGGACTTGCTAGTGATTGCATACCTAGAGGTCTAGTCATTAAAGAGATCATCACTTAAGGTCTTGACTCTTTTGTTGATCGTAGTTCGGACTCACCATGGATGAAATTCAAGCTAACACCAGGAATCAGTAGGTGTGCACACTAGTTTGACTGACTGGTGATGAAATACATGATTGTTTTGTCCTATTCTAAGATTTGTTTTGCTGACGAGATTTGATTTATATATGTGATGCTTTTCTACTTTTGTGTACTAGAACTAGAACATATGTTCACTGGATGAGTGATTAATAGGCTAGGCCTATATGGTTCCTAACCAATATATGTTGAGTCTTAGGCTAAGCCTATGTGTTTCTACGTCATATATGTTCACTTCATAGGTAGTTATGTGCATACGAGATGCATGAACATAGACTATCTTGGTGTGTATCAGGTTCTGTTTGTGATTTTTTTTTTTTGCTCACTGAGTACAACTCACCCCCTCCGCTTTTCAACCATGCAGGTTAATTTGGTGAGCTTGAAGCTCTGAGTGAAACGTGTGGTCTTTTGACATTTTCAGGGCACTACCACATGTGGGTAGTCTCTGTTTGTACTTTTGTTGTATAGTAGCTCATGAACTATTTTCTTTTTAAGTTAGTTATGTTGATATGCTTTATGATTTGTAAATGAACTCTTGACTATCTTGTGGTTTGTAAATGACCTTATGTATGAACATTTTGTATTGTTGTTGAGATTGCTCTTAAGTAGACTTAAAAGTCCAAAAGTTATGGTAGAGTTTTAAATGTGAATATAGAAGTACATTTAAAACTAATTTGCAAGTATTTTGATTAAGTTTTAGGATTTTCAATATATAGTCATTGTGTTGTCCAAATGTTTTCAAAGGATATTCAGTTAGCCTTGCATAGTCAAGTTAAGGGTACTGTGAGTATCCTTAGCCTAGGTATGCGATGGTTTTCATATGCGTGATATGGTTCTGGGTAGTGACATGCTATCCTCAATTTCTAAACTCACAAGTTATAATTCACAACTATAAGTCACTCACACACACAACATATTCTAATTATGAATTAACTCAACACTAACATTTAAGCAACATAACATAACACAAATTAGCAATCAGCATACTTCATGAATGGTTAATATGTATTTTGCAATTGCAACCTTGAGGATTGAACAGGTGTTAGTGGCAGAGGTCAATCCATGAGGCAACTGTGTAGGCGAGGCACTAGTGAGGCAAGGCTAGGCGATACAATAGGTGACTGGGGTGGGTGGTGAGAATAGAAGCAAACCAAAGGCATTTAGGTGTCAGGTTTACGTGTAGGTTAAAATGTTTATGGTTATTTTTAAAATTTTACACTTTAGTTAAAAAATCTTTAATTACATTTCAGTCCTAAAAAATCACCAATATATTGATACGGTACTGAATAATAGTATGAAATTAGTAGGTATCGTATCATTTTTTGGCTCGTACCACTCGATACGATACAATACCCACACCATTGGGACAATTCTTTTTTTTTTGGCTAAAGGCTATTTTTCTATCAAGTATGTAACTTATTAATGTAAGGGATGAAAAGAATAAAGAACTTTTTATATTTTAATTCGCAGAAAAGAGTGACTTGTTAAGTGAGGCAGTATAAATATTCATTTGTTGGCATAATTCAATTCAAGTGGTTTACAGTTTGTATGAAGTTAGGATGTTGAAACAATATGGAGGAACTTGTGAAAAGATTTTCTTAATGTGACGTTGATTTGCTTAAAAATGTAGAATTATGTTTTTTTCATAAAATGGAAGTTCCCACATTCTAAAAGGGAAAAGAAAGCTTTTGTCTTTGATGATAGATCCTATCATAACATTTGACTTATGTCTATTAATGGATCATTTCTATGATGTACCGGTTACTTTTCTAATGACATATAAATTTATCAGGTGAGTATATGGTTTGTAGCAAAGGTCTGAGAAAGAAACAACCTACATGGTAAATTTTCTCCTTAAAGGAAATTTTTTCAGCAAAAAACAATTTTAACCATGACAATAAGCTAGGAGAAGGGGGTTATGGCAACATTTATTGTGGTTAGCTCTGGGATAATCACAAGTAACAATCCAAATTTCATAATGCTTTGTTATTGCCTATTCAAAATATTAATTGTGTGTCATAGTTTATCTTTCTGTGGTTATCTTGCAAATGTATAATATTTTTCTTCTTTAATAGTTTGCTTTTCCTTTTACTGAAACTTGGCATTTGCTCAAAATTATTTAGCTCCGTTTCAAATAGACTTTCTTTACTATTAACTCATTGGTAGTCACATATAATTAGTCTTTCTTCTCCTATTTTGTCTTTCTTATTACTAACTTTAGATCTACTATAGTCTGTTTGCAATCAATGTGCTTATTTCAGTGATGCAATTACAACTTTATTGCATAGCTTAGTGAAAGTACTTTAGCAGTAATGACCAAGAATAATATGGGTATTGTTTTGATGCTTTAATAGAATTTTTAGGAATTTTGGTTTATTTAGGTAGCACTTATCCATATTTGTCCTATAGAAATTGTCCATCCGTAACGTTGTTGGCATGTCAACAAAGTTATATTGTAATGAGCTTACTAAATTGATGTTTATTCTTATGATGTAATGCATAATAGGAATCTTAGTTGTGCACCTAAGATCAAACATGAAAGTGAATAAATAAAGAAAACATAAGAAATACCTATTTTACTCTCCATAACTTTGAACGAGCTTTTCGATGCCAAAACCTTTGTGTTTTTTCGATGACCTTTATAAAATTCAATCAACTAAATGTCGTTAATGTCTTTCTGCAACTTTTTTAATGCATGGACCTCTAAATGGGTCAAAGAATCTAAACATTTATGACTTACTTAAGCAGAGACAGGAGACCCTAACCATATATATATATAGCATCCGCATCAGGCCACCCCATCATAGGCCCAATGCATGTACGGCCCACACTGATTAGGTCTATTTTTTTTTCACTAGAATTTAGCCCATTAAATTAGATATTTAATGGGGTACTTTATTATCTTTATCTAAATCAAATTCGATTTGCTTAATCATAAATTTATTAAAATCATACAATTGTAATTAATTGTTGTCCAACTTTAGGAAAATTACTAAAATTTTCCCCCTTTGACAATAATTATTTGCAATAGTTTTAACAATAATTGAACTAGTAAAAACGGTTGAGTCAAATCACTATATAGGTCGACCAAGTTTTAAAAAATTGTTTGATCCAAAGATAATGAAAGTCTATTTCATCTCATAAGGCTTTTGATATCGAAAAATATCAAATGCATGTCTTATGTATAATACAGATCCAATACAATCACACATATCTAATGTTTAATAACATGAATGAGAAAATGGAGTGTGGCAAACTAGGATGATATCTGTATGATCTTAAATATATCATCTTTCTGTTTGTAGGTCTCAATTTCTCTTAGCTTTATGCTTGCACTAAAGAAATTTGTTTTTTGTCACTGAATGTTAAACTACATTAGAAAACCATTTATGGGATCACTTATATCTTCCTATGTCATATTAAAATTCATGGATTTATACATGTATCTGTATGTGTCCTAATGACATAAGCTTAAGGCAATTTGTACACATGTGCCCAATGACCTTTTAAAATGCTTAAGATCAACATAAATCTTAAGAATTTCACTTATATCACAATAATATGTATAACAACATGTATAACTGAGAGCAAAATGATGATCATCTTTATGGATAAAACATACTATTATAATACATGAGAAACATAAAAATGTATAAGGAGAAAACAATGTGATCCCTAACTAACAGTGTCTAAGGACTTTAATACACACATACTATATACATGTCTGACAAAAACATATAGGAAAAGTACTTTAGTCAAACGATCAATAAGCATATCCTCAATCCTCAAATGCTCTACCTCAATGCCACCTTTCTGTATTAATTCCTTGATGGTCAAATACTTGACCTCCAAATGTTTATACCCTGTAATATTCTTATTTTTGTTACTGAACAACACAGCAAAAAGATTATCACAATATAATCGAATAGCTCTAGCCACTAAATCAACCACAGATAACTCAGTCATCAAATTCCTTAGCCAAACAGCCTGTATAGCAACCTCATAGCATGTCACAAACTCTGCATGCATAGTTAAGGAAGCCACTAGTTTCTGATTGACGTTTAAATTATTAACCATTCTCAATGTCAACATATAATCCTTAGTTCCCTTTAAATATCTCAACACTCATTTAATTGCATTCCAGTGGTTTATTCAAAGGTTAGTTAGATATCTACCCAACAATCTAACAACAAATGTAATGTTTATTCTAGTGCACTTCTGGGCATACATTAGGCTATCAAGAATACTATAATAAGGTACATTCTTTATAACCTCTCTCTCTGTATAATTCTTTGGACACTTTGTTAAAAATAATATCTCTGTATAGAAGATAGGTGCTACAACAAATTTATAATCATCTATATTAAATCTTTGCAACAATCACTTAATGTATGCTTTCTACAAGAGGCCTAATGAGTGTCTAGACTTGTCCCAATGAATCTGAATACCTAGGATGAAAGATGCTTCTCCAAGGTCTTTCACGTCAAAATGCTAAGCTAAAAGTTACTTAACCTTATGCAATAAGTAACATGGTCAAGTCATTTGATGTAAGCAATATACCATTCACATACAAAAGTAGAAAGATAATTTTTCCCCCTTACCTTGTAATTCAAGCACCTTTCAACTTTATTTTCAATAAAGATAAAAGAGGTAACAACCTCATCAAATTTAAGGTACCACTGTCTGGAAGCTTGTTTCAAACCATATATTGATTTTCTCAATCTGTAAACCTTATCAGGCTTTTCTTGATCTTGAAATCCTTAAATTTGTTCCATATGAACGTCTTCACAAAGGTCTCCATTCAGGAAAGCGATTTTAAGATTCATCTGATGTTGCTTCATACCATAATAAGTTATTATTGTCATTATCACTCTAAATGCATCCTTAGAGGATACTTGAGTAAAGGTAATATTAAAGTTAATTCTTTCTCTCTGAGTGAATCGTCTGGAAACCAACTAATCTTTGAACCGCTCAACTTTACTGTGAGAGTCCTTTTTGGTCTTGCAAAGCTATTTATAATTGATAGGTTTTCAATTTTGAGGTAAATCAACAAGCTCCAATACCTTATTATGCTTCATAGATTGCATCTCATCTTTCATCGCATCTTACACAAATTTGAACAATAGCTTTTGAAAAAGTAACTGGATCATGAACATTTCTAATATCATAATCTTATTCACCTAAATGGATTATGTAATTAGATGAAATAGTAGGTCTTCTCAGTCTTGTGGATATTCTTAACTGAATTGATGCTTGTACCTTAGGAACCTCTGTTTGTATAGGTATAGGTTCTTATTCCTATACTAACATGGTGCCAAGACTTTGATCCACTAGTTCTAACTGTATAAGTGATGGATATAAAATAATTATAGTATCCATCCTACTATCATCTGAAGGGTGAAAAGGACTACCCTCATTATAGACACCATATTCCAGAAACTTCGTTATTTGTGATTCCACAATTTTAGACCCTCCTTCTTTACAGTAAAATCTATATCCCTTAAAGTGGTTGGGATATCCAACAAAATAGCAAAGAGTAGAATGAGAATGTAACTGATTTTCAAAAGGATTATATAAAGGTAACTCAGTAGTGCAGCCCTAAACACGAATGTTGGCAAGGCTAGGCTTCCACCCTTTTTAAGGTTAAAATGGCATCTTTGATACCGATTTACTTAGGACTTTGTTGAGTATATACAAGGCAATCTTTATGGCTTCACCTCAAAGGTAATCAGGTAGGTTAGTCCTACTCTACAGCAACCTCATCATGTCCGTTAAGGTGCAATTACATTTTTTGACCACACCATTTTACTTAGGAATACCTAGCATAGTGAACTGAGTCACTATTCCACATTATTCCACCTATTTGACAAACGAACCCTTTTCTTGTCCTGAAACCCCATTTTTGCCATAATATTCTCCTCCAACAGTCAAATATGACAATTTTAATAAACCTTTCCTTTCCAATTGGTGCTCAGCTTCAGCCTTAAAGATTTTGAATTTCTCAAGAACTTCAAACTTTTCTTCAAGTAAGAACACATAATCATAACTGGAATGGTCATTAATAAAAGTCAAAAAATATCTAGAATTACATAATGTAACTGTATAAGGTCCACAAACATCTGTATGTATGAGATCTATCAAGTCAAAAGTATGATTTCACCCCTTTTTCTTTATTTTGGTCAACTTATGTTAGGCCCGTTTCCGAAGCCTAACTATCGTTACAAATATCATAACATGTGAGCGTGCGTATTACCTTGAAGGGTTATTTCAAGAACCCTCATTAGCTATCATCCCACAAGAGTAGTGTGCCCACACCAGTAAAACACCAAAATCACCACTTGACTTTTTCATAAAAATTGTATCTCCATGTATCTAGTTTATTTTGAACTAAGAATCATCTCAATCGGAGCTCTACAGTTTAAGATATAAGTAAAAATACCAAAGTACGTTTGGTAAACAACCAATCCATGCTCTTCCAATCAATTTCCTCACTTTCTCTCCATCAATCTTTTTCAAATCAACACCAATAAATACCAATTCCTATGGGGAGATATAAAAATGTCTTAGTAATCTTTTGCTTTAAGAATCACCTCATTTGGAGGTCAAATGGTGATGTTATGGCCAAAATATTCAAACATGTTTATTTCCTAAATCACATTGTACCTGTCTTGGTGCAATTGCCATAACTATCAATAGAAATGACGGATCGAGTTTATTCTAGACTATTTGAAAGAAGACTTCTAGATCTACAACTTTTGTGAAGATCACAAAGTGAGATTATACCTCTAAAAGGGTCAAATTTGCAATTTACTATAGTAATCCCGTAAATGTTCATTTAACGGACATACATGTCCGCCTAACGGACATAGACGGGCTTGGGAGTGCTTTCCAGACCTGAGAAGGTTCATTTAATAGACATGGACTAGGATGGGGGTGTTTTTACACCTAAGAAGGTCCGTCTAACAGACCTGAAGTCCATCTAATGGACATTGGTGATCTAAAACTCCTTCTAAATCCTCTCCAAAGGTTCCTACGTGCATTCTAACATCATATTCTCTCATAATCTTCCCAAATTACCAATTTGAGTGCATTAAACTCCCAAACCTCAACTCAAATGACTCATAACATACACAAACTCTCATCATTCACCATAGCTGTCATGTTCATACCTCCTATGCAGCAGCATCACTTATAAAGCTCATATCTCTCAACTCTGATATCCAAAATTTTCATACTTTATAGTGTTACAAAGCTAAAAGGCTAAGTTTCAACTTTCTAGAAGATAACTTTGTCTAGTTTTACCTAGATCAATCCAGTTTTTCCCCTGAATTCAGAACACAATTCCTATCTTT
The DNA here is from genome assembly GCA_025504915.1 of Erythroxylum reticulatum. Taxonomy (NCBI): domain Eukaryota; kingdom Viridiplantae; phylum Streptophyta; class Magnoliopsida; order Malpighiales; family Erythroxylaceae; genus Erythroxylum; species Erythroxylum reticulatum. The sequence continues at coordinate 26,473,057 of JANSVA010000001.1, forward strand.
TTTTCTATAATTTGTCTCACTTATATGTAACAACAATTTGTATTCAAAACTTATCATCTTAATTTGATAAATTCTCCAAATGTACCTAATTCCAACTTAACGTCATCCATACCCAAATTCACATTTCAATTTGACAATCATCCATACACAAATTCATATTTCGTTAACATCATAAAACAAGAGTTTACAAAGCTTTAATGGCATTTCAAGCCACAATACAATAATGTTCCAAAATCCCCAAATTACACAAGATACTTGAATAATAATTGCTCAAAATGCAATCACAGCCTTGTTTTACATAAACTACTCCAAAACAAATCAAAACATACAAATCTGGATTAATGCCTAGACTCTCAGTCACTCAATCTCTTGCTCATCACCTAAGGATGGGACTAAAGGGGGGTGAGCTTAAAGCTCATAGGTAATAAGTTTATAAAGGATAACGAGCAAAACTATTTATAAAGCTCATTTTCATTAAACATTTTCATAAACATAGTCATTCCGCATTAAAATCACAAAACACATATTTCTCCAAATTCTCAACCAATTTCACAATAATGCAAATCATGTATGCATCAATTTGTCGACATATCATAAGCATATAAACACCTCAAAACGGTTTGGTTAGGTCCAAAAATAGAACGTACTACACGTTTCCCATAAAGGTCCTGTATAGCCATGAACAGAACGTACTATCGCAATCCCATAAAATGGTTTTGCGTGGATATGAACTTATGGGAGTCTATGAAAGAGCTCCATACCAATAGCGGGCAGACGAGAGAAGCCTGTAGTCAAAGTGTACTTGACATACTTAAGGGACCAAACCAAACCCATATAACATGTATTTCATAACTTGTAATCATGTTGCCCAAATGGCACATTTTGAAAACATGATTTTCTTCACATTTTTCCACAAAGGCATATTTCGAAATCACAATTGTTCATGTACATGAAATATCACACATTTCATCAACCAAATTCACATATCAAACATATAGCAATTTCTCAAATCAATCAAAGCAATAATGAAACAATTATAAAGCAATTTGAAATCATTTTATTCTCTTGCTTTAAAAAGAAACATTTATGGCTCATTAATTCTATTATAAACATGAAACCCACCTTAATTTTCTTGCTTAAAACTTTGCTCAAAATTGTCTCTCCCCTTGCTCCTCTTGCCTCTCTTGATTTCCTTCATCAAAGGCAAAATCTCCCATTCAATAAGAATTTCAATTAGAGAACCCATAAGACATATTCACTAAAATTGATCCTAGAATACTAAAACACAAACATTTCTTAAGCTTTATACACCAAAATCCTTTCAAAAATTCAAAAGATTAAGATCAAACTTACCTTGAATCTTCACCAAATGAAGAGTTTCTTGGCTCTAATGAAAGCTCTTCTCTTCCTCTACCCTTGAACAACTTCAAAATCTCTCTTGAAAGCCGAGCAAAGATGAAACCTAGCTTTTTCTTCTTTTTCCCTCCTTTCTCTCTTCTCTACGACTCTCTCTTCTTTTCTATCCCCAAATCATGTTTTTGCTTCTTCCTTAAAAGCCAACCAACCCTTCTTATTTCAATTATGCCATTAATGATTGAGAAATGTCCAATTTGCCCTTCTTTCAAAGCTTTAAGACTTTAATGCTTAACTGATCTTCCCAAAACGCCCTCATACATATACACTCTTACTACTTAATTCAACTAAACCATATGTTAGAATCCCACTAACATTAACATACTACTAGCTCCAAAAATAATCCATCAAAACCTCATAATTAACTAGTCTTTCCATATTTACCCTTCTTTTGTCTTTATAACTAATACCTTATACTTCTAACTCCTTAACTAACGATCATGTAAAAATTGAAGGAATTTGATGATACTTCCTTCTAGAAAAATGTTCCTCGTTGTCTTAATTTTCTAATGACACTAAAATCATTCAATTTGGTTTAATAATTTGAAAGTTATACCTCAAACATTTTCAAACTATTCTTATATTGAAACAATATTCTGTGCTCCATATTCATCCAAAAATTGAAATTCTTAGAGACTAAACTTAAACTTGATTTCGTCAGAGAATTTGTAGCCCTATTTCTCTAGTTTAATTCAAATTAAAAATCATCTCATTTAGATAACTAGAGAAAAATTTATGGCTAAAACACTGAAGCATACTCAGTGAACATGTTTCAACTACATTTTCCAACATTTCATATACAATAGTTCTAACTTCCAAGGAAATGTTTAGGGTCCAAAAACTTACCCCTGCAATAGTCAACACATGTTTCCAGATCATCAAAATCTGAAGTTGGGAGAATGTTTTCTTAATCAATCTCTCAACTTTATCTCTAGAAATGTGGCCTAACCTTTTGTCCCATAATATGTATGACTTATCCTTTATCAGGGGTCTCGTTCTAGTAACATGTTCAGTAATATATGAAGAAGCATACATCTCATGAGGGGCCAGACACATTTTATACAATCCACATGACAAAAAGGCATTACCAATATGTTTTGCATTGAAAGATAATTATACAACAAAAGCATCAATGACAAAACTATAACCTTCTTTGTACACAATCGTACAGAGATCAAGTTATGCCTAAAAGATGGTATATAAAATGTTTCACGTAAAATAAGTGTAAACCTTGTATCAAGGTTCAAACATACATCCCTCACAAACATTACATTAACTTCTTTGTTATTGTCAACCATCTGTTTTTCCTCTTCTTTATTTGACTTTCTCTAGTGTATGAACCTCTACATTGTGGACGTAACATGATTAGAAGCTCCACTATCTAGCCATCAAAAACTTGATGTGGCTATAGCAAGATTACATTCATGGATCATATAAGTCAAGGAGTTACCTAACAATTTGTTTTCTTTCCAAGACTTATATTTCTGACAATTGGACTTTTTATGTCCCTTCTTCTTACAGAAGAAGCATATCATACTTTTAATATCTACAAGACCTTTAGTAATACTGGATTAACCGATATTTATATGAGGAGAGAATTTAGATTTCTTACTTTTAAACTTTGGGGCTTTACCTTTTCTTTTCCCTTAGTTGCTAGTAGGATCGTATAAGCAATATTCTTTAACTGCTCTTCAACAACAGATTGAGCAATTAAAGCATTGGTGTCTAAAGCCTTATCCTGTGAATTATACGTTGTAACCAGAATACCAAACTCTGAAAGAAGCGTATTAAAATATTGGTGTACAATGCACGCATCAAGAATGATGATGTTCAACGCCTTTAACTTACTCTGGAGGTGGAGATGGACCATTCTGATAATGTACTTCCTCACTCCCCTTTCTCTTATATACCTCATGGAGAATGATTCCTTCATCAAGGTACTTATCTTAGCATTGGAAGATACCTTGCACCTCTAGGAGACATTGTTCAGGAAGTCTTTTACTATGTTTATTTTCGAAAGACCACTTAGCAGATGATCTAGGATTAATCTCTTGACGGTTAAAATAGTACATCCTATTTGATTTTTCCCATACTGCAAATGTTGTTTTATCATTATCTTAAATGTAAGATGAAGATGAAGGTGGCCTGTCTCTAATCATGGCCATGTTAATGTCTGTCATCTCTAATGTAAACTTTACATCTTGCTTCAATTTCTTAAAGTTGAAACTAATCAAGGTTTCAATAATGACACTATTATTGTTTACAGAAATGGTGAATGCAAAATTGACAACGTAATGTTTAGCACAAATGTAGGATAACAACAATACTCAAAGCCATAAATAGTGTCTATGTTGAGAATCTTATCACACATGTAATGAAACACCTGTGGGTTGAATACATAATACATGAAGATAAATTTCCAAACAAAAATGATCAGATTACACACCATTAACTCTTATGAATCTACCACCTATGGGTGAATAGATCACCCAAGAAATGGTTTCCTCCTTCTAATGATTTTTTATGTACATCACAAAATCTCATATAGGATCAACACATGTGGATAGAATAACAAACACAAAACTAGAGGCATCCTCAAACATGCAAGCAAAACAATCCAAATACTAACTTAAAAGGCCACTATGGTGACTACATTCTCATTAGTACCCAAACGGATCCACAAACACAAGTGATATACCTTTACCTTATATCACGCTCACATTCTGTATGGGCATATAATACGTCACATTCTCATCATCACAAAATATCATCAATTAACTTTATTTAAGACATTATTATAAGAAAAATCTCAATTGGAGTGATAATTATGCAATATTGAACAATAAACACACATGAGATACCAAAACCACATGTAACTCTTTCATTTCAAGTTCAAAGCATGAAATTTCACTCAAATTTGGCTTTAATAACTTTTATTTGTTTTTTTTTAAGTTAAACCTTATTTATTACCAACGTAATAAAACCAAAACAAATTTAAAAACTCACTTTATGAATTCACGGGATCCTAAAACTGACTCAAAATAACACGAGAGAATTTGGTGAATTCTAAAATTTTGAGTTTTTTTTGGTACTGTAGAGCATGTACTGTAGTGCTAATGTCAGAGGTGTGGGTGGCATGTCTATAGCTTGACGTGCCCTGGATGCATCAAGCACGGGTTTTGGCACACACCACACATGCATCGAGGTGCTCACTACCTTCTGGGCACGTGATGCACGCAACACGCCAGACACGTGGTCACACTCATATGCACCACGTGTTGGACAACTACATGCACTAGACTTACACTACCTCTGAGAGGCATGGGAGTCATTCAAGTTCATGTGCAAGCAATTTCTCTCTCCACTCTCAACTATCACTGGAAAGAGGTAAATTTGAGCAACTTTCAGGGGGTTTTACGGGAACGGTTAAGCATGTAAATAACTTGTTAGGAAGTGTCTGACAACCATTTGGGATTAGAAAAGCAAGTACAATTTGTTCTTATTGTTAATTGGAAGCTTGTGGGTGTTCCTTATCTTAGTATTGTGTTGCTTTGTTCTTGTTTTGAACATTTATTCATAAGATTGTGCACATGTTCATTACCCAATGTGATTCTATAAGTGAGATTTATGCAGATTGCAGTTAAAAGGATAAAGTCTGGAACAACAAAGCTGAGATGGAACTTGCTGTTGAGGTTGAGATACTAGCTCGTGTTAGACACAAGAACTTGCTTAGTTTACGTTGTTATTGTGCTGAAGGACAAGAGCGCTTGATTGGATACGAGTAAATGCCAAACCTGACTTTGCTTTCTCACCTTCATGAGCAACATTCGGCTGAGTGTCTCCTATACTGGAAGAGACGAATGAACATTGCAATAGGTTCTGCTGAAGGAATTGCGTTGTAGCACACCCCTAAGTACCTTGTTATCATAAGATCCAGTGAGATGTACTAATTTCATAGTTCGGTTGATGATCCAGCTATCTTCACCACCATGCAACGCCACATATCAGTCACATAGATGTCAAAGCTAGCAATGTTCTATTGGATTCTGATTTTGAGGCTCAGGTTGCTGATTTTTGGCGTTGCTAAGCTAATCCCTGATGGTGCAACGCATGTAACCACCGGAGTTAAAGCTACCCTCGGCCATCTTGCCCCCGAATATGCCATGGTGGGTAAAGCATCAGAAAGCTGTGATGTGCTATAGCTTTGGCAGTCTCTTACGAGAGCTGGCTAGTAGCAAGAAACCTATTGAGAAGCCAAGTGTAACATCGAAACGAACAATTGTAGATTGAGCGCTGCCATTGGCTTGTTAAAGGAAGTTTTCTCAACTTGCTGATCCAAGGTTGAACAGCAAGTTTAAGGTGAAAGAGTCTTAAAAGAGTAGTGGTCAGTCAGCCGGAGAAAAAGCCCACACTGCTCCAAGTCTCAACAGTTAGGCTGATTTTAACGACGGCAGGCAAGTTGTCCATCTGAGACTCAAAGAGGAGGAGAAAGATTCCAAACGTGATGTTGAGACTCTGAGTAATTACAGAATTTGAAATTTGATTTATTTGCACCACTAATCGATTTATTAGATTTGTCTAGCAAATAGGCTGAAGCATGTTTTTATGATGTTGAATTTGATTGATTTTTGTGTATTGCCCTATCGCTAAATCTTCCAATTCCAAAAACTGTCTATTTACATCTGGAGCTTAACACATCACTTCAAACTTAAGAAAAGTGGTTTTCACAAAGGGTATTAGAAAAAAACAAATCAGTACTGCCAGGAGTCCAAGGCTGCTAAGTGAATGTATCCTCCCGGTCACCCTCTGCAGTCTCACCCTCCTCGAGGTTGCTGAATTCCAGGAAATGGGTGGGTCTATGATCCTCATGGTAATACTCTCGGGGAGACCCCAGCTTCATGCCATATTTCATGCTTGCTGTATGCTTCACTCCCATGAAGTTGTAATTCCATGGACCATTGTCGGGAACCTAGTATACACGCAAATTTGAACCCAGTTAGTGATCCAACAAAAAGGAAGGAATCAGAGACAGCCTAAACTTTCATGTACTTACCATATAGAAACCGAAAAAGCGGTCACTTAGAAGCATCTGAACCTTCTCATAATGAGATGGCAAGTAACCATGAGGATTGCTTCCAGTGTCCTTGTTGAGTCGCCCCCACTCATAACCGCTTGGCGTTAGCTTATATGCAGTTAATGAGCATGATCCTGGAGTGAAACTGCAAGTCAATATGATGCACTTTTCACCATCCCACTGCTTGTTGTTCTCTAAAATCCGAGCATGTGCTGTGAGATCCTGTAAGAATCAACTACTCCAGTTAGGACACGAAGCACAATTGTGTAGCTAACATTAGAATGAATCAAATTGACTGCAAACCAATGATTTTAAAGACAAACCTGTGGTGATAGCTGAGGAAGCTCATTTGGTTGTGTATGCATCCACCCCAAAGGCTCCAATTCACTGAGGAAATCATGCTCCGGCAGAGCTGATGGAAGATGTACTTGTTGATGAGTTCCCCACTGTGGTGGCATGGCAATACCGCGAATCTCCTTAACCTGAGGATTGTCCGGTGGACTTATACCATACAAGTAGCCAGCAATTTGCGTCCGTAGATCTGCTACGCATATAAACTTCTTCAATATATTCTTTGGCATAATGTATGTATATCCAGTTTCCTGTGAAGTGATGAACTCCAACTTGAGCAAATCCAAAAACTTTCAAACCCAATAGAATAAACACGAATATAGAATATACCTTAATATCCTCCGAATTCACATATATATGATTAACACGAAGATAGAGATTTGTGGCTGATATTGCTCTAACACGCCAATCTGTCTTGGAACCAAATGCAGCTTGCTCATAGGGACTTGTCGTGGTGACAATGAGTTCATCACCATGCACATTTGTGGTCCTTGTTGTGACTGCCGTAAGCTGGCTTGCTTCTTTAGCCTGAAAAGTTCACACCACTGTGTTAGCAGCATAAAAATCAAAAATTAAGGAGAAAAGCACAAAGGTTACCATAAATTACCTGTTTCTCTATCTCAGCTATTTGCTGCCTTTGTTGAGAAGGTGGTGTGATCTCAGCTCCAAGTATAATGTCTCGGATCTCCGATTGCGTTAGAGCTGATGTATTTACGTTGTTCTTCTTGGCATAGTCTGAAAGTATAAGATCTCTTAAAGCAACCTCAACTTTCATCCACTGATCATCAGTAAGAGAAGGCCAGATGTGATGAGGCTCAGTAATGATCGTTTTGTCAGGCTTCAATAACATCTTTGCCTTCTCATTGTTTACATGGAGTGCACGAAGGATCAAAATAAGTCGGGAGAATGCAGTATAAGAAGAAATACTCTTTAGCCAGTCATCATAGATATTAAATAACACCATTTGCGGCTCTGTTGCCTTCAAAATTAGATCACCAAATTTCTCTATCTTCAAGCATGCCTGGAATGGGAGTTGCAATTCACTTCCCTTGATAACTATATTTGGAAAATCAAGTAAGTGAACCTCCAGTGGATCAAGCATTCCTTTACGTGTTACAATAATTTGCTTTGGCTGCTCCTCAACAGGTAGAGAACGAACGAGAGCAGCAACTTCTTCAGCTGTTTTCCACTTGGCAAGCTGACCGAGACGCTTCTGTCCTGCCCATACACTAGTGTGGATGACCTGCAAGATATCAAATTATTAAGAATCTCCTACAAGGAAACAGCTCCAGTTCAAGTAGAAAAGCTAAAGATGATCAACCTTCAGAAAAAGCTGTCCTGTCCTTGGATTGAATATAAAAATTGCACCATTGATGGGTTTTGTTGTCAGATTTCCTTCAAAAGTCTTGTGAATTGTTACACGATATACATTAGTGTCATCAACAAACCATATTATCTGATTGCTAAAGATCTCCCCATAGTTCTGGGATGATAAATACGGTTCTGTGGGCTCGGAAGAGTACAACTGTAAACCTTTTCTAATGCGCTCCCTCAAGACATATAAAGCTGGGTTTGACTGCATTAAAACAAACGATCAGCACAAAATGCAGAAGCCATCTGTGGCATACTCAACTGAAAGATAATGTTAGTAGACAAATTGTTTACCTTCATAATTTTATTCATTGCCTGAGCTAGTAGTGGTTTAGACCCAGGAAACCAGTTGCCAAAAGCGGAGTGCAAGTTGTATGCTAGATCAATCCCAATCATCACCCCTGAAGCCAAAGAAAAGGAAAAATTAATCCATTTGAGATAGAAGGGAAAAAATTAATAAAAGAAAATTACCAGTTGGAGATGGATATATGGACATGTTGTCTGTTGTGTAATCCATAAATTTTGCCCGAGTATAACGCTCAATATCATGAGAGTCATAGTCACCCCATCGAAGCTGAACATCCACCCAATATTTGTTGCTTGCCTTCTGATCAAACACATCCTTAGACTCAGCCACAAGACTAGGCTTTGACATAGGCCATCTATGGGCTGCAAACAGGAGAATGTCTGCACAAGAGCTGTTCATCTTATAACTCTTCCTCGGATGGATGGTTTCTTTTTGAACAGTTTCAATTTCCAATGCATCCAGCTCCTGATCCAAGACCTGACAGAGATCCATGACAACACTCTCATGAATCTTTTGCCACAAGTGAGCACGGAATATCTGAATCAGTGAAATCTTCAAGGTTGGAATCTTTCCATGCATAAAGATTCCAGTTAGATCCAACTGCACTTGGAAACCCACATACACATTGGCTCGGTTTATTGTAGGTGACCACCACAGAGTAAATCTACGGTTAGGAATTTGGTTTAAACCAGATCTTTGAGCATTAGTGAGCTTCTTATACTTCATGGACTCCTCAAAACCAGATGCTTTCTCCCAAAAGAGACCTTCCCAGGTTGGAAAACTGGAATACAAGTAGAGCAATTAGAAATATGCTCCAGATGAGAATTCATCACCTCCACTCCAGAGGCACAGATAACCAATAATTAACTATTCAAGGACCTTAGAAAATAATAATCAATTCAAAAAATTTTAAACGTGCCACTAGAGATGCTGTGGCAAGCTTAATAAAGTACATCAATCTTTCAGGTCCAACAAACGTACAGCCACTTCTTAACAAAGTCCAAGAAACAAGCACATAAAGTCTTCAAATAGATTATTGTGTAAAAACAGATACTCACTAAGTTCCTTTGAACAAGGTATGCTCAAGAATCCCCTCAACACCACCAAGAGCTTGAATGACATCTGTTCTATAATTGTTCAAGTTCCACAGTTTCCCATCATGCCTCTGATGAGTCCACCAGAAAGGATTTTGCTTTAGAACCTGGTACTGTTTGAAATCAGTGCGCACCCTCCATCCTTTATCATATGCTAGTGTATGCCTGTCCTTTTGAAACAATGTATTGATACGTGGAATTCCCCTATCCCATGAATCCTGTCAATTGAAGGACATAATTTTTAAGAATATGTTTTCAAGATAAGAGCAGAAACATTATACAAATAATCCCCTTGCCCCTTCTTTTTTAAAATTTTTCATAAGTTTTAGGGAAAGGGAACCTCAAACAGCCAGTAAAACTATGAAGAACGAATTATCTTTTAATCAATCAAGATACTGCATCAGGTGACTCCACAAAGCAAATTGTAAACACTCCCGAGCCCAACAAAAATATAAAAAAGAAAAAGAATAGCAGCTTACTTCCAAATCTTCGAGTGTTAAGCGTCTATTCTGTGCCTGCGCTTCCTGCCTCTTTAACGCATACTCTGCCCAGACCCGCTGTGAGTCAATGAACTCACTTTCCCAGGGCTATTCACAAATTAATGAAATTATCAGAAAGATGAGGACGTAAGCCCCAGAAATTAAATAAATGGCATCCCAAGAAATTCTCTGAAGACAACTGAATTTGAGATTACCTGAATGTACCGGTAAAGATTTGGAATCAATTGGTCTTCTTCATGACTCATACCACTCCTGAAGTGGGTTACACCAACATCTGTCTGCTGACTATACCGCAGGTCACTTTGTGGGATCAATATATGACCCATTGACAACATGCCCAGTCCTCCAATTTCTTTTGGAGTATAGAAAATAACAGGAGGGAATCTGAGTAACGAATTACACTCAAAGACTGTCAACCAAGATACCTAAGAAGATCATAGCAACATAAGATATTTTAACAATTACCTGCTCGGCATTTTTGAGTTCAACCCAATTTTGATTCGGGTTTGAATTTTGTTTTCACACTTAACAAGTAAGTCTAACAGCTCCTGTGTATGCACAGTTGCCTCACGGAAATAAGTCATTAGACCTAAAAGCAAAAAGGAGAAACACATGAAAATTTTCAGGAAAAAAAAATTCAGCAAACAAAATGATTTTGAACCACAAATGATATTCCAAGAACCTATCAGGGCTGTATTCCATTTGTTGACTATTTTTGTAAAAGTAGTGGACCCGGAAGACATAAGAATCTGCCGCACACGATTCTCAAACACCTTCATGTGCTCGTCATCAACTCTTAGAAAAGCAACTGCAGTACGCTCCTTGGTCTGCTCATTCTGCAAATTCCAAACACCATCTCTGGTATTACTGAATGCTTCTTGTGTCATTCTTATCTTGGGAAGTATTCGAACCTCAAAACCACTCCTGAAAATATTAAATATGTGTAAATAAACATTACAATTCTATAAAGAAATATATGAAAAATCATAAAAGCAAATATACATACATGCTGAAAAGCAAGTTCGGATTATCCTTGCTGTAAACAGAAACAAAGCTATTTTCCCACTCCAAAGTTGTGATGCTTCGAGGAAGACGATTCTTCATATCCCAGAAGACACTCCGCCCAAGATTTACTGAAGTAAGAGTTATAGAGAAGATTGTTACACCATGATATTATACAACCAACAGAATGTAACTTAATAACAAATACAATAATCATTCAAAATAAAATTTGATGTCATGCACATTACCATCATGTTTCATGAGCCTCATTCTTGCATCTCTGGGCCAACATTTCTTATTTTGATATCCAACCATATTTTCATTGTTAGGATCAGGATGTTCAGTTAAATACCGCTGGATAAGGTCTCGGGCCTCTTCATGAGCAAAGCGGAACAGTATATGCACTCTGTCAATATACCTAGAATACAGTCGAATTGGATGTCGTGTCTCAACTTTCGTATCCCAATAAGTCATGAATTCATTTGGCATTTGTGGTGGACCAGCAATCTCACTGGCTCTGGTAAGTCCAAGAAGCAGGAGATCCAAGACAAGTCCATAATATTGCACAACAAAAGATGCAAACTGAAGACCGCGTATCAATCCATACGAGTTTGTGTGACTCATGTCTTTGTAGGACAACACAACATTATTCTTTGCTGTGACATAATCAGCAATATTGTGATCAAGAACCAAACGAAGAAGCCTGCAAAAAGTAAAGAAAGTGAACCTTCAAAAATTGCAACCCTTGTCAAAAATACTTATCAGAAGATACATACATGTCTCACCTATTTAACATTGTCAAGTCAATCTTTTCAAAGAATTTTTCGAACTTCGTTTGAAGCATTACCACACACTGCCCCTCACTTGTATCCCAAACACCCTGTAAATTGTTTATACCCTGACACCATTTATAGACCAATAATGGTGGAGGCTCAGAATCTGCAGGTTTAATCCAGTTGGGGAAGAGATGGCGTTTGTCACCTTCATACCATAGGTATTGATCAAGATATGCATCAGTGATTTTTTCAAGAGGCTCAATTTCATATACTGGAATCAGAGAACTGTACAAATCCATGAACTCTATGCCAACCTGCAAAGGAAATAGAAACAGAAAACATGATAAAGTGAAGCTAAATTCAAACTCAACTATGAAGACAAGGAACAAGCCAACTGAATTTTGATCATTAACATACTTCTTTGAATGCACGTTGAGTGAGCAGATGACGCTTAATTCGTGACAATGCCTCATGTGGATTATCATAGGCTTGTTCAATTAGACCCAATTCTTCCCTCTGTAACTGGTTTAGTCTCACAGCCACACTATACGCTTCCTTCAACCTCTCAAGGGCAAGGATAAGTAGCTTGGTGTCATGCTTATATGATAATGGAGGAAATGGAATGGGGGAAAACTTTCTGGACTCCAACCAGTGCACAGTTGTTGTATAGATGGCAACTGCTTCTTCAGGGGTAACATATGGACCATCTTTCAGATAATTGTGTTGACGTTCCTGAGAAATGCAAGATGTGCCAGTACAGTAACCAAACAATAAGTAATCCATTCATGTAATAATTATGCAGTAAAATGAAAGTTATTCTTGGAAATTTTACAAGGACCAATTACCTGTTCTGCCTTCAGCCAAAGGCGAGTCAACCTACCAAGATTTTTGCGACAAACTGTCTTATCAACAGTTGCACCTCTTCTTATACGTTCACGATTATAATGAGCAACATTTGTCCACCAGTCTGCTTTTGACTTGACATATCGTAGAATCATGTTTTCAATAGGAACTGGCAAACCAGGAACTTTCCAAGGAATGTTTGCTTTCCAACATCGCCAAGCTTCACTAAGATGCTGCAGTATGGTCCTAGCTTTATTCTGTTTGATGCCCTCTGCAATATTAACAGATCATCAGCAGACAAGCTAAACAACAACCGAAGGAATATCAGAAGAAAATTTGTCATTAATGGAAAGATGTTCACCTGGCATGGCATCAAGAACATCATGCATAACAGCTGCTCGGAGCTCCAAATCAAAGTGGCTCTCAACCCGTTGCTTCGTAACAGTCTTTGCTGTTCCTTTTGAATGACGCCCTTCAAACTGTCTTGCCAGTAGATTGCCCAACCACCGTTCTAAGAGAGGCACTATGCCCCGCAAGAAAAACAGCCATACCCTCCACATAGGTGCCCAAAATCCACATCCAGGTCCCTTCCCCACTGGTCCAGTATTGAAACGATAATAAATCAAATGCTTCAGGTCTTTGCACATCCTAATTTGTCGCATCAGCCTGTATTTGTAACGGTACATCCCAGTCAACTGGCCAACATGAGAAAATATATACTGTAAACCATCAGCCAGTTGAAAGGCATCCACATTACCCAATCGGAACTGGATATTAGCATCAATGACAAGCTTTGTCAAACGTAATATCTCACGGCAGAGATGAAAAGCATTGCCAAAACGCGACTTTTTACGTTCCTTTGTAGTAAGAGTCTTCACAGGCTTCAAGTTGAAATTATAATCTAGGTGAAGATAATTAAGATTTTTCCTGTGTATTAGCAAATTCAACATGTTGTAACCCTGCCTGCAGACTTGAAGACCTGCCTCAGCCCAATCAAGTTCTGTTGATTGGAAGAACTTTGTTGCTGCTAGAGATCGAAACAAGTGCTTCTTCTTTTGAGCTTTGGGTGGCTTACGATGAAGCTCGTTCAACACAAAGCATTTTAAAAGTTTCTGATAGCTGACCCTAACTTTCACAGGATAGGTTGGAGGACTGTACAACATGAACCAAACAACATATTAATTCACTATGAACCAAATGAATTAGCATGTTAAAGTTGAAAGAGAAATTATGATCTTACCAATGTTCCTTATACCACTCAGATACAAGGGGTATGTCTTCTGCTCTTCGCATTCGACCAGATCTCATGTTAAAGGGTCGCGGAGCAAACAGAAGAGAAATGCCAGCAGCAGTGGTATCCGTATAAAGTTGAGTATATTGGAGCAAAGGTTCTACCCCTTCCGGCAAAAAGAAATCATCATCGTCCTCATCATCATGAGCCTTCTTTTCACGGCGTTCCTTGGGGGAAGATGTTATGGGATGTAGTAGAGGATCATAATAGAAAGCGGGTAAATCAGGATCCTCAGCCTTTATGTACATTACCATGGGTGTATGATAAACACCAAGTTTCACTTTCCTAGGCCTATTATTGTAAAGATGGGGGAATGCAATTCTGTACTCAGTCCTCAGAGGCGACCTTATAATGAGTTTGTTAATGTCATTGAACTCATTCCAGTCTTCATCTCCTTTCTCCATGTCACGATACAAAGGCTCAAATTTAGGTCCACCTAGTAAAGGAAAGCAGCTATAGTTTTGAAAGATTTCTTACTCAGAACTCAAAAGAAAATTCTGTCATTTTCTTATCAACATGACTAACTATAGCATTAATCACCCATTAAGAAGGGCACGGACAAGAAGAGGTGAACAAGGTCAAGCATAAGCAACTAACTTAAGTTCCAACAAAAATAAAACATTCAATAACAACCAACACCAAATATTGAAGTCGCACCTAGTCAAACAAAATAAACAACAAAAAGTATGAATGAACATTATTCATGGTCTTTCAAATAAACAATTTAGTCCAAGTTTGTAAAAATATCAGACATAGCGAGACAGGATCCTGTAGGAAACCACAGAAGTATGAAGCTTACCAGGTATGCACATGTTCAAAGCCTTAGCTGTGAAGAAAGACTCCATGTCAAACAAGTAGAAATAGTTGCGATCAATCAGATCAGAGAGAAGCTGTCCTGCCAACCTGTGAAGAGTTGCCATGATTGGAAGGGAAAGATGCCACTTCCTATAACTCGGACCGTTGATAAGCTTTGTTTTGACAAGAGGCTTATGGTCATAGAACCAAGTACATACAGCAGAATCTTCTTCTTCATCTAACTCTAATTGGATAGGTTCTAAAGGATCAACATCTAACAAATTATCAGCATAGTCTAATGGAGGCTCCTCATCATCAAATGGTGGAAACCTCATTCTTTTGAAGTGCCTCCGGTCCCTCTTCTCTCTTCGCATCATAATCCACATTGAGCCCCACTGGAACAGGCATCAAATTTTCAACTGCATTATAACAAGGAAAATAATATAGGAAAAAAAGAAGCCCATGCCACACTTACAACTTCCTTCTGATTGAGGAACCTACCTGACCTAAATAAATAGGTTCAACAACCCACGGAATTTCATTCACAAAAGTGATTGCACCAGTGATGTGATAGAGAACCTTCACATCACGAACCTGCTCCCAAGGCATCGGCATATTCTCCAGAAGCTTGTAAACTGCATGTGGAATGAATTTAAGGGCTCCGAGATATACACGTTTATCATGCCGAAATTTCTTCGTAGACATATCACCATGGTCTCTGACAATGCATATATTTATTAAACTAGCTGCCTCAAAATTATTTGTCAATATGGAAATATTACACAAAAATCCAATTTCTAGTCCTTAAGAACTTGAAAGCTACATATCAGTTGTCAACAAACCAAAATACCTCACTTCACCCAGAACTTCAGAATAGTACACAATGAGAAAGAGAAAAAAAAAAAGAAAGGATAAGATTTAAAATATTCATAATCAAGCTGAAAAGCAAACTTAAATGGTATTTTGTTGACCAATATAAAAATTTGAATGAAAGCAATATTTACATAAAAAGTGAGGCTATAACTAAATGATTCTTCAAAAAACAAAAAGAGAGAGAGAGAGAGAGAGAGAAAATACCCATTACAACAGAAGACCTACTAGAATTATTTCACCAAATTCATAACTTGAGAGCAAGTAGGAACGTGATTCAATATTAAATGAAATTGCCACGTACCAATAAAAATAATTCACAACTGAGGAAACTAGGAATAAATCAAACAACGGTGTTATCAGAAAACCTAAAGTAACTCTGGAACCCTCTAGCAGCCCCAAAATTAAAACTAAATTGAGAAAAAAGGAAATTTTCAAAACTCATAACCTTCACAATTCGCATCATGAGTAAAGTACTAAATCAAAAAACAATTCTTTAAAGACAAAACTAACCTGATAATCTTCCTCACATGCTCTGGAGGCATGTCCTCCTTCTGTGTCTCAACGAAACCAAACTTTCTCTTATCACTATATCTCTTCGTATTCAGCTGCTGCCATTTTCGCGCCTTCTCCTCAAGCCTAGCCTCGGCGTCGGCTGAAGTATCAGACGGGGACTGCGGTGCAGCATGCGGGAGCACTGTGTACGAAGGCTGAGAAGGCGGCTGCAGTACGGGGGGACCCGCGGTGCCCGGAGGCACAAGATGAGCATCGGAATTGTTGCTCCACATCGTGCTAACTCCAAACCTACTTCACATACAATTATCAATGGCGGATTCTCAGGGTTTCGAGGGAGAAGACCAAATTGAAGTTCGTGGCTTTCTAGTTACTTGCAGTGCTCCTCTCTACCGCTCCGTGGGTGAGAGGAAAATAGTGAGAAAATGAGCAAATAGAAGAAGAAAAGAAGTGTGCGTTGGGCTTGAGGCTTTATAAAATGAGCATGGCGGTCAGGGGTGAGAGTGTAACAGGTACTGCCTTTCGGTCTGGATCTGGTTCGGGCCATTAGAGCGAGAGCGAAGGCCTCATTCTGGACTTGAGTCGACTATTTCAAATTGGCCCAAAGAGAACCCAAGTATAAAGAAACATTAAATTACATTTTTACTCCAAAATTTTTTATTTCGTAATAATAGTTGTGATTTTCAAATAAATCTGTATGAGAAGAGAGGAAGGGTGGGAAAATTTTTCGGTTTTTTAAAAATTTTAATCTTATGTTTCTAAAAAGACCATTTTATGTAGATAATTAATTATCAATAACAAATTTATTGGTATATTTATAATAATTTAAATATTTATTTTTTAAAATTTTAATTAGAATTATAAATTTAGATAACATTTAAAATATAATTTATCCTAAAACAAATCATATACACTCATGTTGTTTTATAATTTCAAAAAATTCTTTAAATTTTTAAAAAATTAATTGTAAGAGACAATTGTCCTATTTTATAAATCTCATCGTTAGAAACACTTACATGGCTTCAATTTACAAGAAAATAAATAAATTTGATAATTTTATTAAATTATAATGTTTACATCTTGTATACATACATACATGTATGTACGGAATAGAAATATTCCAACTGCCCATGTAAAGAATTGTTACCAATACTGAAGAAACTAATAACTTAAATAAGAAGTAATATAAGATAAACCAAATTTGATATCTGAATATTCGGTTTGATGATCTGCTATTAATTCTTCTTCTGCTTTTGGTAAATCAAAGGGTAATCTCTCACATTATGTTAGAGAACAAATTAAAAATAATAATAAACCCTATAAGTTTACGCCACAATTTCCAACCCTCTTTACCATTCTGTATATATATATATATATATATATATATAATTGGACAACAATTAATTACGATTTTACTAAATTTATGGTTAGTAAACTAAATTTGATTCGATTAAAAATAATAAAATAACTCAATAAAAGATCTAAGTTAATGAACTGAAATCCTGAGAAGAAAATAGATCTTGATCAATCTAGGTGGGACATGCATTTGGCCGATAATAGGGAGACTTGTTATCAATGTTATTTATATAAGGTTAAGATCTTCTGTAACTGCTTAAGCAAATTGTGAACATTCGGATTTTCTAATCCATCAAAAAGTTCACGTGACAAGAAAATTGCAAAAAGACATTAACGTCATCCCGATAATCAACTTTTGTAAAGTTTGTTACAAAAACAAGCTCGTTTTGGCTTCAACAAGTTTATTTAAAGTTATGAAAGCGAAAACATCTATTTCTCATTTTTCTTCAATCATTCACTTTCACATTAGATCCTAGACACGTAACTGAAGCTTGTGTTAATTTTAAATTTGATTTATTTTAACTACGAATACATGAAATTAAATGACTTGTTATTTTATTGTTTTCTCATATTTTCCTATCATTACTTATTTTAAAACTATAATAGTATTTAATATATATTTTTAATTCTTTTATTGATCATCATCATCATTATTGTTGTTGTTGTTGTTGTTATTCGTAAACTAAAATTTTTTATTTAATTTATCATAAAATAATGTCAAAAAATTATAAAATAACATCAATAAATAAGATAATCAGTCATCACTCTTTATATATAATTATAATTTTAAATAATTAATAATTTATACATTTACTTTAAATTTAATAATTAATGATTACTTAAATTTTCTTTTCTTATTTGAATGCCAAAGTTGATTATGCATATTAACTTCGTTAGAGTTGGTGTCAATTTTATTTGAATTTCGTACCTTATCAGTTTGTTGGACTATATATCAATATTGATTAATTATATTTGTTATTTATTATATATAAATTATGAATTATAAACAAAAATAGAAATTTAGTGTTATGACGAGTAATTATAATTTCTTATAATTAATTAATTAACAATAAAAATTAATTATGTTTATTATTTATTATATATAAATTATGAATTATAAACAAAAAGAGAAATTAATTTCTATTGTTAGTAATATTATACTATATATACCAATTAATCATAAGACTTAATTTGTTGTTATATTAAACTAATAAACGTATCATTAATTATTAATAAAATATGATAAGTGAATATATTATTAATTGCTAATTGGCTAATAAAATGAACTATATTATAAATTAAATTTCATAATAAAATAATAAATTTTTATAATTATTTTTGTTAAAGTAAATATTACCTTATTTTAGTATAGATTAATCAAATTAATTATAATTTTTATAAAATATATGATCCAAGAAAACTTGATGTATTAAGATACGAATAAAGGATCTCATATAGAGAGGTCTTACTTATTCTTAAAGGTCTTTTAAACATTTTCCTTCGAGTTTTATGTTTTATATTTAGCCTAAACATTTAATATATAGCACTTCCATTTTAGTTATTTAGCCTAAATATTTTCTTGTAATGGTTTGTTTGATTTATTTGTTTACTTATTTTTTCTTGTTTATGTATTGACTTATTTTTATCTTTTATTTTTATTCTTTATCATGTTCTATATTTATTGCATTATTTTTTATTCTTATTTTTATATATACACATATAGACACCCATATATATGTGCTTATTTATATCTAAAATAGCTTCTCTACTAGTTAGAGATCAGATTGCCTAATTTTGGACCTCGCTAAATCTCGTGCGTTAGTAGATTATTGTTGTTGTTGTTATTGTCGACACAAGCCAACTTATGTTTGCTAATTCCTTTTATAGTTCCCAATTAGGCCAACAAAAGACATGATTGTCTATACATATAAAACTTTCTAGTGAGTCACCCTGTTAAGAGTTTTAACAATTAAATTAACACAAAGTGTTATCTATCTCTTCTATAAGCACAAGGTTTAGAGTTTGAAAATAAAGATATTTTAATACTATTTTGTATTTCTAAAAGAGCATTAAATAAATTTAAGATTCATTCTACTAACTTTTAGATGCATAAGATAAAACTATTATTTACATGTACTATATTACATCACTTAAATTTTCCTTAAAACATACATCTACAATAATATTATGTTATATTTATCAATTTAAGTATGAAAGGAGATGATACAACCTAAAATCTCAGGTTCTTTAAAACAACAAAACAGAGTATGAATCAAATAATTTGCAATGAATTCAATAATATCTTTCATTGAATGGGAAAAAAAACAATTCAGTTAAAACCTTTTAAGAGGGCCCCACTTTCCAAAACAACAATTACGTGACTCCCAAAAGTCCCTCAGGAATTCATAACAATTGCTATTTAAACTAGCTCTAATGAGTAATTAAAGAAATCACAAAATTAACGCCACAATACAAACAAATAATCAATATCCCAATCCCATTTTCACGACTTTCTTTTGTTGATGTATGTTTTTAGGATGGAAGGCTTATCAATACTCCCACCCAAAATAGCACCTTATTCTCAAGGTGAAACTCTAGAAATTGTTGGTCTATAATAGTGAATAAATCCTAGGTTGCCTTAAATTCCGATAATCCCTTCCACTTAATCAACACCTCAGATCCTTATGTAGATTGTCGGGCTTACAACAATTTCTTAGGTTCTACCACCCATTCTAACTCAAAGCCCAATGTTAAAGGTAAGGGTTGGCCTTGCTGGTGAGTTCCCAATGCTTATTTCAGTTGGGAAACGTGGAAAGTAGGGTGGATGGACGTTTAGAAGGAAGATCTAGTTGGCAAACCACAACACCCATCTTTTTCAAGATCTTGAAAGGCCCAAAGTACTTAGGAAATAATTTTTTATTAAGTTTACCAGTCAAAGAGCATATGCAATATAACCTTAACTTCATATATATTTGTTCCCCCATTTCAAAATGAATATCTCGTTTATGTTAGTCAGCTGAAGCCTTCATTTTGGTTTGTGCATGGGAGAGTTGTTGCTTTATATCTTCCAAAATGATATCCATTTCAATCAGCTGTTGTTCAATTGATGTTGGTAGTGAGCCAAATCGAATTAATGGGGGAGGCAATCAACCATAGACAACTTGAAATCGAGTGGTTTTGTTGAACTCATGAAAAGTTATATTATATCAATACTTCACTCATGAAAGCCACTTGCACCAATTCTTTGGATTTTCATTAGCAAAATAACAGAGATAAGTCTTATGGCAACATTTAATTACCTCTGTTTGTCCATCAGATTGGGTATGATAGGCAGTGCTCCAATGGAGTTTAATGACTTAAATTTAGAAAAGCTCCTCCCAAAAGTGGCTAATGAACACTCCTTTATCCCATACCAAAGATCGTGGTAAGCCATGCAACTTAACCACCTCTTTCACAAAAACAATAGCTACTTTTTTGGCTATAAAAGGATGTTTTATAGGAAGAAAATGAGCGTATTTGCTCAACCTATCAACTAACACTAGAATAGTTACATAGCCCTCAGATTTAGGTAAACCCTAAATGAAATCAAGGGAAAGTCCTATATTTGATGGGGAATTGGAAGTGGTTGTAGCAGACCAATTGGAGATAAAGTCTGATACTTATTTTACTGACAAATGTCACACTCAGAGATAAATTTTTGCATTGTCCCTTTCATTCATGTCTAATATATATCATTTTTCATTCTTTTATATGTCCAAAAAAACAAAAATGCCCACCTATAAATCTACAATGATACTCCCAAAGGAGCTTGGGGATGAGGGTAGAAGTAGGGGGAATGACCAATCTCCTTTTAAAGAGTAAGTTCCTTTGTAAAATTGTGTACCTAGGCCATTTTGATTCACCTGCCATTAGACTTTGAAAAATAAGGTTGAGTTTTGAATCTTCAAAAACCTCTTTCTTGAGCTAGTGTTCATCCATCACTATCTGGTAATTAAGGGTTGTTAGTAAGGATGGGTCAACAACTAGTAGGTGTGAAAATGCATCCGCTACGTTGTTCGTTTTTCTTAGTTTATAATGAATTTCAAAATCATATCCCATGAGTTTCGCCATCCATTTTTTATAATCAGGTTGGATCACTCGTCGTTCTACCAAAAATTTCAACCTCCTCTGATTGGTGTAGATGGTAAAATGTCTTCCTAACTAGTAATGTCATCATTTTTGCACTGCCAACATTATGACCATTAATTCTTTTTCATATATAGGCTTCAATCTTTTTTTTTGGAGGGGGGGTTAAAATATAATGTACTCTCTAAATTTTCTATTGAATTTTTTTTTACTTATTTCTATTATTATTTGGTTTTGTGGGATCAAGTGTACTCTCAATGTTATGTAGTTATGCACCAAAATTAATTTTGGATGTAGTTTACGCATATAATGTTATATTGTATGATTACTATGGTTAATTTTGTAATTGTGGTGTTAACTAGAACCTATGGGACAATCTTGGGATATGTTATTGGACTATTGTCATTCATTTTGTGTAATTATGAGCTCGCCTATTGTGAGACCAATTATTACAAAATGCTATTATGATGTTGTTATTGGGCATACATTAAATACTATGTTAATGATG